>OZ025303.1:40123151-40667031 GCA_964019185.1 Maratus speculifer
AAAGGGATAGTACAGATTTATTTATAAATATAAACATCACCCTTGTTCTTAGATTCAACGTAAACAGAAAAATTAAATAAAGGATATACGTTGGATATGCCAAGTAAGAGAAAGTAAACAATTTTAATTTTTAAGAGAATAATTGGAATCTTAATTAATTCAGTCACTATTGTTGTAAAGCTGTTGAATTTTAGGAATTTAAAAAGTTGCAAAGTGTTAAAATAATAAGTCTTGTTATTTAATAAAAAATCCATTTAAATTTCTCAGAACAATGAGCAATGATGTCTTAAAATGAAAATTTCAAGTTGAAAAATGACTGGTTTTGTTTACTTTCAAAACTTCTTCAAAATTTCCGATATTCCCCAAAATTCCGGGTTTATTCCCCAAAATTCCCGGGTTTATTCCCGTCCCTCAAAAACGGCCGGTTTTTTTGCAACTCTACTAATACCATGTCAGTAGGTATCTTAAGCCATCTGGGCAGTCCAAATTAAACTTCTCTTCTTCTGACCAGATGCCTGTGCTTCATTCTGTTATCCATAACATGTGCTGCTATTAAAAGTTAAGTCTGGTTTTTATATGATAAGGTTCAAGTTTTGGCTTAACGTTCAGTTTCTTCCATTTCATGTTTAGAGAATGTTGAAGAATTTGTCTAACAATTCGCAAGCTTACATTTAGCTTCAAAATTTTTGCAATTTGGCTAGAACAGTAAAATAGATCTTATATTTCTGTTTATCTTTGGACGTCAATCATTGCGTGCTCTCTTTCCATAACCTGACAGATTCTTTAAAACGTTTTCACTGCTGATTGGGAACATTTGACTTTCAGCACAATTTGGCGTTTGATTTTTTCAGAAGCTCTGAAGGCCAAAATTTTACCAACTTATATCTGTGAGAACCTTTTCTCGAGGCATTTGAAAACTTTGTTGATTTTCACTGTTCTAAGAATAACATGTAATGGCACGACAAGATAAGCAAGGTTCATTTATAAGAAATAAAAGTTATTCTAATGGTAAGCTGTTCGTAAAATAGATTTTAGATTTCTGTTTGTTATCTTTGGACGGCAACCATTGCATTTCCCCCCCTCCGTAACCTTAGAAATTCTTTAAAACCTTTTTTCGCTGTTCCTTTTGCACATTTAACTAACAATGCAATATAGTTTAAATTTTTTTCAGGAGCTCTGAAGGCCAAAATTTTACCAACTTGTATTATTGTGAGAATCCTTCCTCAAGGCTTTTAAAAAGTTTGTTGATTTTTATTGTTCTAAGAATAACATGTAATGGCACGGCAACATAAAGAAGACGCATTTATAAGAGATGAAAGTCATTCTAAAAGTAAATCAAAAGCAGAAAATAGAACATTTTTTAATAAAATCACCAATAAAAATGAAAATATGAATAATTATCGTTTGCATTAATACCAATGTGAAAAAATAATATTAATGAACTAGTTTCTTAAAAAACGTATTTATTTAGATCAAAAATACCCGAATATAGAAATTGGTAACTTTGATTTTATAATTTTGTCCAGGATCACATAAAGTTATAGTTTTTAAATTATAAATTCTCTTATTTAATTTTTTTGCTCCAAATTATTTTTGAGTTATATTAAATTTCGATGTCTTTTTATAAATATTCATCTTTATTTTTGTTAATGTAAATCGCAGCTTATTTCTATTATGATTTTTAAAAAATTAAATTTTTCTGAGTTTATAATGTTGCCCAGGAGTGTATGAATTTCTTATATTAAATTTTTAAGTGTATTTTACTACAGATATAAACATATTAATCATAAAACAATAAAATCAACAAATAAGGCAACTTCATATGTGTATTTTCTCCAGATTTACACAAAGTTATATCGTATTTATATTCTACACTAAAATATATCTATATTTCTCACCCAAAAATGATACACTTTATATTGATAGTCCTGTTGAAATATACATTTTATCTTGTAAAAGATTATGCAGAAGATTTTATTTTTTTAATTTGTTTATATTGAAGGGTACTTCTAGGTTATCCCGTCGACCAAAAATTATCGCCAAACTATAAGATTAAATACCAATAATAGAGGATCGTGAATGTCACATTCAATGACATTAAATGCGATTCACGTGTTTAAAATGCCATTAAGGGGTTTTTATTTCGATTTTTTATTAATATTTTTATTAATATTCAACTAATTATTTGTTTTTTCGTTATTTAAAATAAAAATTATGTCAACGTGTATAATTTGGCTATTAGTTTGGCGATTTGTATAATTTGGCGAAATTGGTCGACGAAATAACCTAGAAGTACCTATTGAAGCTAGCATGGAAAAAATAAGTTTTTCAACAAAATTTCTTAAGGGCACTAGTCATTTGCAGAGAATATACAGCATAGGTTAACATGAAGAACGAAAAACGGGATTTTAAGTATCCAGTAGACTTAAACAAATTTTATACATATAATTTATAAGTAGATTTGATTTCCTGTCACTTGATAAGAATAATTTTGTTCAACGATAATTTCTTACAGAATTAGAGTGTATTTAATTTTTTCCATAAATATTTTCTTTTTCGAAAACAAGTTTGGTTCAGTTTAATTCAATGAGAAATCAGGAAACGGTCAGTGACACTGATGCAGAGAAAGAAAACATTCCACGGTCAAAAAACATAAACGATTCAAGTATTGCAATTCATCAATACGCAGGGATGCCCATGGCGCCCTTTGAAAACTTTTTTGGCGCCTTATTGAAATTTTCCTGTTATTCCAATTTTTAAAAGTTTCATTTGGAATATTTTCTTGTTGCATTATAAAGAATGCTTCTTTTAAAAATCATTCATATTTGCATACATTCAAAACTTGTAAGAACGTATTAAAAACAGGAAATATACTTTGAAAATTCAATCATAAATATTTTCGCAATTTGGATTTATTGTTTATGAACGATGGGTTGATGGTTAACTTTGTTATTAATTGGAAATAGCGCTATTTATTATTTTAGAAGTATCAGAAAATAAGTCTTTTTCACCTTCTCCGTTCCTTTGAAGACACGTGTGCATAATAGTTCAGCATTTTTCTTTTTGCTTTAGTCACACTGACCCCTTACTAGTTCGGGTACAAGAGATGAAAGTATTTCATTTTGTTCTTGATGGATTTCGAAATTTTAGGCTTTTTTTATCAATTTACTTAGGAAAATTAATAAAATAGTGCAGGATGATTATTTCTCTCGAATCATCCGTACGGATTGGTCACCATCATATCTATCTTTGTTTTTGTACTTTTTATAAAACTAAATTTACGTCTTCAGAATAAATCAAAACGTATTTTCATATCTTATAAGAAATCTAGCAATATTCCTGCACATTGTTATTGTTGTTATTAATGACACGATTAGTTTAAAACCTTCTAACCTACAAACATTTTTGCGATAGACCTGCCTCTCATACCAAAATGTATAATTTGAAAATTAATGCGTGTAATTCAGAACCGTAGAGGCCTTTTGTCTACTGCTGTAAGATTTATTTTCATTATGTTAAGATATGCGTATATGGTAATATTGTGCAATTTTATTGTGACATGTTTTCAGTCATGCGAATGACGCCGTCCTTCATTGAGTTCAAGAGCCGAAATGTGCCCCTGCTTATCAAAATGTTGGGCAGGCCTGATCAATAGCATCAATCAAAATATGATATGTGTGTCGCAAAACTTTGATATGGTGTGGTAAAAAGATTATTTATGCAATTTCTTTGCATATTTTACTTGTACTGGGTATTCCATTTTTTTTTTCGTTACCAAATGTCATTAACTTCCTAAAAAGAATATTAAGAAAGTAAGTTGTTTCTTTCAACATTAAGTGTGTATGTTATTTTATTTCTATTTCGAATTTAATTTATTCAATATATTCCTTTTTAATTGCTTCGGGCGTCACTCATGAAAATGTACCTTCTTACTAAAGTTAATTCCATGGGAGGGTTTTTTTAAATCTCGTTCCTATTTTAACCATTTTAAATGCTTTTTCTTCATGAATAGCTAAGGTCGATGTCTTTTTAAATGACGCTTTTTATTTCTTCTATATTGATTGGTTGATTGATAGGTTCCTTGCCCTTTACAGATTTGCAAACTCTTGGGAATAATTGCTCACTCAAATCTAGATATAAGTTTGGATTCACTTTTCAATGAGTCTGAAAACTTTGTGTCAAAAAGGCATAACCCGATAAGCGAATTTGTTATTTATATTCAACAGCTCGCAGAAATCTAAAAAATTCACAATTCTGATTTTTTTTTTTTAAATGTCACTGCACAAGTATGCCAGAAAATCTAGGTATTCTGCTTTCCAATGATTCTAGAAAAATACTTCAAACAAAAAGTGAAGACAAACAAAGAATATCCAACGACTTTTCAATGTACTAACACTGACTAAGTGAAAACTTTAGGATAAAGAAGATTTCGTCTTCTGATATATCATATATAATAATTCAATTTTTGAAAACGGATTCTTAAAAATTGTAAGGCAATTCAAAATTTTCATACATTTATATTGTACAAACAGCTAATTTTTTCCGGTTTTCAATTTATGAATGAATAATATTATTCACAACAGGTAAGCTATGCATGTTGAGTTACCATTAATGGACATTTCAATGAACTAATTTCCCTTTAGTTCTTTCTTATTTAAAATACTTTTTTTAAAAAAATACACATACAGAGGGATTTTTATCAACTAATTTACTAAGAAGAGGACATGAAGACAGCAGATTCTACTGTATTATCAGATAAAAAAATTATAGATATATAATAATTCAAAATAGTAATTATTTTTTCTTTCAGTACACTGCTTATATATAATAAAAAATGGGCAATATTTATGTAAATAAATTGTTAAACTACATTACAATTTAATTTTAGAACATTTTTAGACTAGCGGTTCCCAATCTTCATTGGTTCGTGACCCACCTTTAAGTTTAAAAAAATCTCGACACACCTAAATAAGTATATCAGGTGTATTTCAGTATGGAAATCGTACGACCTCTATAAGCTGTTGTCTATCCTATCCTACGAAGAAAATGCAATTTTTTTACGAAGTCATTATCCACAAAAACAAGAATTGATAATCGCGTAGTAGAGGATAATTATTGAAACAAACGATAAACTGCAAAGATACTTTAAAATATGCATAGTTATTATCAAAACATAATTTAATAATTAGTGAGATATCTGACACAGATTTTTACCGATGAGTGCATCTTTATGAGGGTTAATTACTGGATAATTTTAACCTTAAGTCACTTTCTACACGCAGTTTGTTTCTGTATTTGTTTCTTCTAAAAATAGCAAGGTAAAAAAAGAATGTTTACACGAGTACATCATGTTGAAACATCATGCTGATTTAGATATTTCTGGATTTTCTCTTTGTATAAGTATCTAGAAGAAAATTAATGATTTTTCTAGTATTATTTGTTGTTGAAATTGTTATATTTTTGAACAGATGCAATAAAAGATATTTTTGTGATACACCTCGAATGTTTGCGAACCATTAGGGGGCTTCCACTAGGGTGTTCCAACTAGTGAAACCACTGCTTCAAACTGTTGAAATAAAGGAAGTGAATCAAATATTTGGTATTCATTTTATCATTTTTTAGAAACAAAACTTTTATTAAATAAATTCTTTTGTATAAGGTTTGCCCAAATGAAAAGGAGACTACAATTATATGTGAATCAATTTTAATAACAGTATAAGTATAGTGCCTGTGGAACAGTTGAACTCAGTGTTCTCGCTGACATTTGACCAACGTTAGTAATTTGGCTAATTAAAAATGAAAAACATTCGCCAAATGAAAAAAGTGTTAGCAAAATAGCTTCGCACAAAAAAAAAGCTTTTAATTCTTTAATATATTTATTTTTTTCAATTTGTTCTGAAATAACCCAAGTTTTTATAACTGTGGCAGCGATTGTTATTAATCTAATTTCAACTATCCGCTACAAATATAAAATATGTATACATTATATATATATACATATGTATGAAAAACGAAAATGAAAAAGCAAAAATTGAGCACTAGCAGTTTGGCGAATCTAATCGCTTGTTCACTCGCCAAATGAAAAATTTAGTCGCAATTTGGCGCATTGGCGAGCGACAGCGAGAACACTGGTTGAACTACATATAATTACCATGGACATTGTAACACGGATCCCAACGTATAGGAAGGGAGTGGATGGCTTCAAAGTAGAAACGCATAGCAGAGCCGAAACTAATGGAGAGATTGCAAAGGGGGCATGTGCTCTGGATGCCAAATGAATATTTTGTGTGTCGATTTTTCACACACCTGTGTTAAGGGCGAAATTGTTAAAATCGACCTGTCTGGCATATGCCAAAGCACAGAAGGATCTAAGGATGATATGGCATAAAGACATTATATAAAGCGGAATTTTTTCGATTATTTTTCCTTATTTAACAAGATTTTAATGAAGGATTACTTGCTTTAAATTTTAAAATAAGTCGGCTATTAAAAAATTAGTAAAATTCCCTCTGTAAATATGGTTTGTAGAGGAAAGGATTGGGGGGATGCGCCAAAATGCATGAATTCCCCGGGTGCAAAAAAGGCTAGTTTCGACCCTGGCGTAGGTTGCTGAAGGATCCAACTTCCCACGGTTTTTGCTGCTGTGACTATGTGTTGATTTGAAAGAATCCATCGTGCAACCAAAATCGAAAAATTTCCTAATATGAGGATATTTCTGAGAAGCCGCGAAATACGCATGTGCAACAGGGAATACCACAACGCCATCTATCCGCAAACATTTTAACACATTGCGATTGGATACTTAGCCTTCTCAGTTCTGATGTCTCTTGGAGGAGACACTAAATAATACCCTTTAACCCTTTAACACCTAATCCGCCCGT
Source organism: Maratus speculifer (assembly GCA_964019185.1). NCBI lineage: Eukaryota > Metazoa > Arthropoda > Arachnida > Araneae > Salticidae > Maratus > Maratus speculifer. Next base: position 40,130,033 of record OZ025303.1, read on the forward strand.
ATGCGGCTCTGTGGGTTAAGACCTGTTTGAGGCGGATGTCGAAAAATAAGGGGTGAGAGGTATATAAAGGGATTCCTTCTTCCCTGAGCTGTGTGGGGTTTTTAGCTATTGTGGCCGTTCGCTTTGTCCGATGACAGTGATGGAATGCTTAATAATTGCTTGCATGTTTGTCATTACTTCTTTTATCACCTAAAGTGGTTCTACTCAAATAACACGAGCCGGCTTTTTTGCTTTTATACTCATCTTAGTTTTGATATGGTTGTTTCTATGGATTTTGAAATTTTTACTTACATTTTATTTTAGAATGCTTAAAAGAAAAATACTTATACTCAATTAGAAATCGATGAAGTCTTATTTGGATCTGATGATAATGACAGTTATATGGAAAGTAAAGATGTTGGATGGCCCATAGAAGCAAATTTAAATTGTTCTTTTATTAATAATCATGCTTCCGATGAAGAAATTATAAATGATATAATGGAAGAGAACAGTGATTATTTTGCAAAAGCGGATGGTGATAATTTGGTATTAAATGAAGCCGTCGCTAATGAAGATATAAACATAAAAACCAAACTGAGATATAATTAATGAGGAAAACATTTTATTTAGTTCGCAGGAAATTTTGAAGAGAAACTATTAAATTATTGCTCTAAAATGTTAAAAACATGTTGCATCTACATATAATTCTTAGTACGTAAATTATTAAAGTAGTATATATAGTAATAAGTAAATTATTATAACAGTATATATAGTAATAAGTAAATTATTATAATAGTATATATAGTAATAAGTAAATTATTACAATGGAATATATTTAAACCTTTTACATAAAAATAATCTAGTTTCAAGAAAGGAAGGCATTCTACAAGATATTAACTTGAAGCGATCAATGATCAATGTGAATATTTTAGAACTTTTTCCTTCAAACATTTTAAAACTTTTTTAATTCGAATTTCAACAAGTTTCTGCTTGTGTAATATTTTGTTATTAAAATTTCATGTTATAATCTTTTAAACTCGTCTAAATGCTTTTAGAATAATTAAAATTACTTCCATACCTTTTTAGTAAATATATGCATACCACAAGCATCGATATACAGAAGGATACATTTTTGCAGGTGTTGTATAATAATTTTAAATTGGTTATTGTGGTCTCTATTAATATTTGTCTCAGGTCTGAAAAAGTCAAACAACGAACTACAGCTAAAGTCTCCTTTTCATTTGGGCATACCTTATATAATCAGCTTAAAAATTTAAACACGAGTATATATTAATGCAATTTATAAAAAGCAGAAATGTTATGAAGGTAATAAATTACTCTAAACCTTTTATGGTTTTTATTCACTTGATCTAATCAATACACGGCATTTCACATTCTTGTAGTACAAGTTGGGCTTTTTTCTTGTCCCGTGGTTTGTTATATTCAATGAAACGTTCGCAATTTCATCAAAATTTAAAAAAAATCTTTATTATTTCTAGAGAGCATTGGAAATTCTTTTGACGGCAGAGTCAGAAAGTTTATATCTTTCAGCAACTTCTTTTGATATTCTCTGGCATTTCCAGGAGATGAACCTCAGTCTCTAACCGCTGATTTCATTGCTGCAAAAAAAAATTTTATGTACCTTTTTTTATATTAATTGCACTTGAAACCTATTTTATATACAAAAATTCAGAAAACAAAAAACGTGCACAGATCTCCAGATTTCACTGATACAGCAATTTTCCTTTTATGTTTGACAATAATAATAATTTTGCATCCCTTCTTTGTATATATTGCTGGAAAGGCATTAAAAATCTGCTTAATCTGAATAATTTATTGATATTAGCACATACTCTCTATTCCAAAGTTTCATAAACAAAAGTGCAAAATTTGATGAGATAAGTTGCAACTCCATGAGGCGTGTGTGTGTGTGTGGAGGGAGGGGGGGGGGGTGTTTGAGAAAATACAAAAATTAAATTTTCATACCGTCGGATAAAATTTCCAATTAGGAATTTTTTCCTTATTTATTCCTGAATTAAACAAATAAACAAAAAAAAATTCATTTCTATATCTATAAATCTCACAGAAATATTAGAATCTGGCACTTTCCAGAATTCATGATTTACATCACTTAACCAGCCTCTAAGAGACGATTTCTTGACACAATTTCGGTGCAAGATAGAGATCATCCAAAAATTGTCTGTTATTAAATGTCGATTCAAGACATTGAACCTCTTTAGTAAAAATAAGTTATTCTAGCGAACTGTAAAATAATATTTCAACTCAATTATTAGATTATTTTAGTATTTCTAATATTATTAGCTTTCTACATGACTTCGCTATTAAACTTCATTCTTTTTTCGATAGAGAAATGTCTTCATACGGGCATACTCAGAAAAATCTGAAAAAAATTACAGAATGTTCTTCTCATGCGGATACATATGTTAATTAAAAAAAATCGGCGGAACTTCGATAGTACATTCGTAAAAACATAATGAATCAAGAAAAACAATTGTCTGTTTTAGTTTGTTTTAACTATAATTTTGTCACATCAATATTTATATGTAGACATATTGAAATTTAACAATCAAAAATTAAGATGTAAAACAAAATTCAGAATTTAAGTTAACTTGTTTCAGGGTCAATTTTAAGTCCATATTCATTCAATTTTGTTTCTATGGAAAGGATTTTGGCTTTTATTTTGAAACATGTTTAAATGCATAAAAAATTTTCAGTATGGAATATTTTGACATAAGAAAATATCTTTTCAGTTATAAATTCAATAGCTGCAGTTTATATATGTAACATATATATGTAAACAAGCAATTTATATATGTAATTCAAAACATATATTAAACTCCCTCATTTTAAGTTTAATTTTATTAAATACCATTTACATGATTTCTAAAAATCCATTTACAAACAATTTTCTGCTACATGAAAATCGTTTGTTTTTGGCGAGGAAAAGTGCTGCTTGCAAAATTGCCTGATGCTTTCATTTTTTCACGCCAAATATTCGAAATTTTTTCAGACACTTTACTGAAATTCGCCGCTAAATTTGACTGAACCTTTATTATGTATATGAGTAGCATTAATAGTTTTTTTTCAAATTTTCTGAGTATGTCTAATATGAAGACCTTCCTTGCACAGTCTCTACTTTTCAAAACTTCTCAATCTTTGCTTTGTTTATAAACGAAAATTCAGTCATTTTTGAAGGCAGATACAAGATACACATTGGAAATAGTGATATTTATAATTAGAGGCTGCAATTTCATTATTGTGTGATGTTTGAGTTACATTGCAACCTGATCAACTCAAAGAGAGGCGGTGGGCTTTTTATTTATGAGTCCAATCCACTATCCTACACTGTCGCAAAGATTAAATATTTTCTATGCCTTAGTACATGGATATAAATATATATATTTAGATAAATATATCTTTTACTTTTAACTACCTTACTCTGTTCTAAAAGTATAAAATATTAATTGCTCTTATAACCATTACAAGACCAAAATATACCAGCTTTACAAAAATTGCATTTCAAATTTAGGAGCTCCAAAGTCATGTTCTCATTGACTCTCAGTGAGTAAGCGTGTAAAGCCGCTATTAGATTCACCAACATTCTGTAAGACTTTTGAGCCAACACTCGATTTCCTCCAACATTTTGCGAAATGTCCTCCCAACATCCCGTGTAATAGCAAACTGCAACGCCTCCCCAACTTTTTTCGGCAGTCGCAAAAAAGTCTATGCCGGCCCAGATTTTTCATCCAACATCGAGCGTTTCAACGAATCAGAGATAAGCGATTGATACGAGTAGGCGATAAATATTAACCCCTGGCACGAGTAGAAACTGGTTTTCCGGCTTTTCCTCCTACTTTTTAAAAGACTATTATAACACTTGTCCCCCTTTGAACGGGAAAATGTTGGAGTTAAAATCCGATGAAAAGTTTGTCTCGCCTAAAAGTCCGTGAATCTAATAGCAGCTTAAGGGAGAAAGAGTTTGTCTTCCCTGAGGTTTAAGATCCAAAAAGAGTCTCAAAGAATATAAAAATATTCGTCACAGATTTCGTATACGCACCACAATGTCCATATTTTTTTTCTAACACCAATGTCTTACATGCACAGGGGTTTACATTAACAGGTGCCAAAGTGTCGTTATTTTCCTTCATATAGTAACACGGAAGTTTTTGTTTATTTATTAATAAACTATTTATTTACTTTACTTTTCTTTTTTATGTTATATAAATTGGGCACAAATGTCATTTACGCACAACATTGGAGCGATTGCAACAAAATGCGGCCATTATTGATTATTTATTAATAAACTGTTTATTTATTTTAATTTCCTGTTCTAAAATGACAAATTGCTTTGTTGTACAGTTATTAATTAAACGTTATTTATTATTTTTTTAAATGAAATTCTAGAAAATAGTTTAAAAAAAATTATGTAACTTGTACTTCAAAATGAACTTTTTTCCAAAACGGTATCAGAAAAAATTGCACCAATGTAAGTGCGCATGACATCTGTGCCGATTATTCATAAGAAATATATATGCTATATCCACTTTCTTCAATAACAGATGAATCGAAGAACAGTGAGACACAAATGTGTAAAAGGCAAAAGTGCAAATTTTCTTTTAATTTGAATATGTTTATTTTTATTTCCGCCAATCAATAGCTTAGCACTCTATGTAACCCAGTTTATTAATTTTTGGGGGGTTATGGAAGGCAGGCAATTTATGTTGATCTCAACAATTATTTTACAATTTGCAAGATCCTGAACAATTGATGGGCGAGCTATACAAACATGCTTGTGTGAACTTTTTGCATGGGGAAAAGCAAGCACATTACACTCAGAGCCGTAACTAAGGGGGCTCTATGGGCGCCCCCCCCCCTGGAAAAACATTCCAAGACCACTAAATGAATTTCTGTTCCGAAAATTCAAATGAAATTCTGTTCAAAAATCTAATTTAGTTTTGAGACCCTTTCACAGTTTTGCAGATTTTTTAAATTTTATCTAAAATAAGTGTTTCAAAACTCCCTCATCCTACTTGTACAATGAAGCTAACATACTTAATTTTGCACCAGTTAAATACTCAAAATTTTCATCATCATATACTTTTCTAAGCATAAAATGAAGTTGTAACAGTTTAATAAGAAACGTAGTAACTACAATGTGAATATGCACTAATTTATCTTTCTGCTGCAGAGAGAGAAAAAAATTTTGACCCCTTTACATTCTCTTGAGTCCCCCCCCCTATTGTTCACTTCTAGCTACGGCCCTGTAAACTACATTCAATTGTGATCATATGACAGTCCGTTTAAAGTCAATAAATTTATTCAAGTAATAAATCTAAGGAAACCAAATTAATCAACAGTGTTCATTGATGAATTAAAAATTTAGGACACTGTTTTCCCCCAAATTCGCAACACACTAAGGCTATTCTGAAATCAAAAAGGGCAACTTTATGACATAAGTTTTAATTAATTTTTGTTCGGAAATGCATGAAAGTAACAGATGTTGTTTTTGAGAAATTATCCAATTGCACTCATTTTCCAGCTTTTTTTCCTAACACAATACTATTCTCCAAAAATAGTGTCAAAGTGGGTGTTTGGAACAGAATTTCTGCGCGAAAGTTGAATAACCATTCAGAGGACAGAAAAGTGTTTGTCACGTGATCGAAAATGCTTATAACTCAACAGCCAATTTATTTATCGAAAAATGGAAAACTACTCTCGATTTCAATTTCAGGAGAAACTTTAAATTTTTTTATTGTTTTTTCTTTATTAAAACTATTAAATATTGGAGGCCTCAAAGTTATGTGTTCAAATCGCATTCTGCTTTAATCTCAATTTACATACTGCTTAGCATCCATGTATTTATTTCTTTTTAGCTATTACTACTTACAATGATATATGGCTTTCGGTTAGATTCAAAATACAGATAAAAATAAAAATTCAACTTTTTAAAGATTGTCTCACAAGGAAGGTCTCCATTGGGGGCATACTCAGAATTTTTTGAAAAAAAATACGAATTAAACTACTCATGTAGGTAATAAAGGATTAGTGAAAATTAGCGGCGGAATTACATTATTAGATATGTAAAAAAATAAAATAGTTTGGAATAATTGGCGTAAAAAGCTAAAAGCGACGCGGGATTTGGCGAGCAGTGCATTTCCTCGCCAAAAGCAGACGATTTTAACGAATCTGAAAATTGATTTTAATTGACATCACTGTTAAAAATCTGCAGCATTTACTGCGACGTCACTCCACTACTTTTATAGAATATCTCTCTTCTGACCAAATAGAATGCTCCATAGCACGGTGAATTGACCGTTTTCTATAAAAGCGGTGGAGTGACGCTGCAGAAAATGGTACAGATTTTTAGCGGTGTTGTAGCTTGTGCAACACTGTTAAAAATCTGCTGCATTTTGCTGCAACGCATTCCACCGCTTGTATATAATATCTCTATTCCAACCAATGAGAAAGCTCCATTTCACGGCCAAGTAAGGGATTACACCCAAGTAAGGGATTACACCCAAGTAAGGGAGTACACCCAAGTAAGGGGTACAAGCAAGGGAGTGCACTGCAACAAAATGCAGCAGATTTTTTACAGTGTATTTTTCAATTTGGAACAATTTTAATCAATTTAAATTGTGTTTTAAAGGATAAAATATATTAATTTCATTTTGTTATAAGTACATATAAACGTATAGACAAAATTACACTTAAAGTAAAGTAAAAATGCAAAACTAAAATTACTTAAACTAAACTTATTTAAATAAATTGAACATAGAAAGTTTTTTCTTTAAAAGTATTCGAAGCGTAAAAGCGTATTTTTCACAATTTCGTTTTTTCGCCAACCGGAGATAAATCGCCAAATAAACGAAATGTTTATTATTTTTTTACGGGCGTTATAAGGAGGTTCCGCCGAAATTTTTTTAAACATATATAACTATATGAGAAGAACATTCTGTAATTTTTTCAGATTTTTCTGTGTATGCCCGTACCTTCCTTGTCAGTAAGGTTTTCTCTTTTAAAATATGTACTCTTTCTCAATTGTCCTCTGAAGATATGAACCTTCGTCGTCACACTACATATATCTGATGTTTTAAAATTTTCAACTCACTTACATTTGCATTTTATACAGTTAGGTTTTTACCATAAGAGCCACTTTGATCATAAAATTTTCATCTGCCTTAATCTTAACCAAATGTTCTGCATCTATCGCAGAAATTGAATAAAATATGTATTGAAGTTCCCTATCTTATAATAGTAAGTAAACTAGTTTTTAATATTTTTGTTTAAAAAAATAGTTTTTTTTAAAAAATATCAAATAATAGAGTAAAATCTATTGATAGTAGTTCTATTGTAAATCAATCTCATCTGTTTCACAGAAGAAAACATAATCACTATGAAATGTTCTCAAAATGAAATATAAATTTAGTTTGCGTCAAAATGTCATGCTTTTTATTATTCTACAAAAGCCTCTGGGACTATGCTATAATTATATATTGCGAGCATATATTTCGAATGTTACATGCACTGCCGCAGCTAAGGGGTTGCTACGAGCGGTTCAGTCCCCCACACCCTAAAACATTTTGAGCCTACACCGGCAAAGATTCCAAGATCACCCAATGAACTTATGTTCCAAAAATCCAGTTGAAACTCTGTTCAAAATCTAATTTAGTTTTTAGGCTCTTTCACAGTGTTGTAGAAATACTAAATTGTAGCTAAAATAAGTATTTCAACACTCGCTCATAGTGTCTTCATTTAGGAAGCTAACATGATGTTTAATATTGCACTTGTTATACAGTTAAATTTTACATCATCCTATTCTTTTCTTAGCATTAAATGAAGTTATTACAACAGTTTTGTAAGAAACATAGTAACTACAATGTAAATATGCACTAATTTATCTTTCTGCATCAGAAAGAAAGAGAGAGAAAACATGAGCCCTGCTTCCCCCCAATTTTCTGCTCTTGTTTCGACTTGTTACATGTAATTTTTATTATAACAAGAATTAATGTATTTTTTCATTATATATAGTAGACTGTTGATGACAGCAAATATATATTTTTAAAATTTGCACTTTATTTTATAATTTTTTTTTTTTTTGCTGTGATGCTCCATTCACCTTTATCACTGAGTATTATCTAAGTATTGATAATAGAGCAATTTTTTGCACAAATTAATAAAATGTCAAAGTAAACAGATAGTTTATATTATTATATTTAATATTATATTTTCTTCATTCTTAATGTCAAATTAAAGAAACTCTATAAATCGTTATTAGTTTTTTTATATACATTTGATATAAAAAATTGCTAAAGGAAATATATAAATAGAATTCTAAATAGTGAGAACAAAAACATTACCTATTTTTGGAATAAATGAACAAAATTCCCTTGAAAAGTTTTACAAATAATGTGAGACATTTGACAAAATTTCGAACTGATCCAATTATGCTTTGAATTGTTTCTAGAAAAAATAGCGTTCTTAATTTAAGAACTAAATGAATGGTATAAATAGGCCTTTTTCTTTAGAGCCAAAGCGAGTGGCGTAGCCAAGGGGATGGTTTTGGGGTTAAAACCCCTGCCAGCGCTAAGAAAAATCGATATAATTAACGCTTATATGAATCAAAGCCAAACTTTTGCTCATTTCTTTGAAACATTTAGGAATTTGCAGCTTTATTGAATCAGATTTCATTTAATAAAGTGATTCAATTAAATTGTGAAAATTGTACTTAAAATTATGAAAGTGCATATTACATGGATTAGTTAAGTAAAAATTGGTTATTTGAACTAAATCACTTTTCTGAGACGCATCATTCCAAAAAAATGACGATTTCCTGCCACACAGATGCTCTTTGAATTTAAGCATTGTACAGTGAATATTCTAATTAGTACTGAATCCATTAACCGGCGATTCTAGTAACCGGCAATCATCTTTATCAGAAACTCAACCCTCCCCCCCTAGAACCGAATTCTGGCTGCGCCACTGGCCAAAGCCAAAATTGTAAGATCGTCTGACTTCCCATAGAAAAGCACTACAGAAAAAAAATATTCTGAATTTCAAAGTAGTCAACCGAATTAAACCAAAACTTATACAACTATTTCATAATTCTTCTTACATATTACTATAAAGTTTGTAACTAACTGCTTTTGAGGCCGTCATTATGAAACTTAGCTACATACAAGCACCAAAGTCTTTCTCTTTGGAGTGAAGCCTCCAAAAACATTTTGGTAATTACCGCAAAGTGCTGTTTTGTTGCAATGGTTTATCATGAAATTTAAGATTTTACAATATTTAACTTTTTAAACTAAATTACAAGTATGAATGCAATCGTTGAGAGTATTAACCATTCTAAAATGTATTGAAAATGAATTAAATCTATAGAATTACATTATCTTAAATATTTCTCATATTGCAGTGAAACCTGGAGCTTAGTGAACGGAACATTGCATTCCAAACACTTAGAGGGTCAAGAGTCTTGATAAGAAGTTTATTTCGCAGCCCTGAATTGTCTTACTAGGGCAGGGTTCCCAGCAAAACATGACGGGCAGATTCCCTGATTTTCCATGACCAAATTTCAAAAAATTCCATGACTTTCCCTGACGAAATAAAAAAAATGGTCTTTAACCAAACGAGAATACATTAAAATTTCCTACTTATTTTCCCAATTCTTCGTCAAAACTAATGTATTTTTCCCTCATCAATTGTTCTTCAAACTTCTAATTTTTTCTTTTTTTTTTTTCTTTTGTGACTTTTTGATGAATTTTGAAAATTTTTTCCGGAGACTACTTGGTGGCTTTCGCGTCATTTTTCATTTTTTTTCTCCAAGATTTTTGCATGACGTTTTAGAAAATCTTTGTAAATTCCCTGACTTTTCAGATATATTTTGAAATTTCCATGACTTTCCCTGAATACTTTGAAATTCCATGACTTTCCAGATTTTCCCTGACTTTCCATGACGCTGGGAACCCTGTAGGGAACGTTTCCAGGTGCAAGTTGTGGATTTGGACGATAATGGTATCAAAAGAAAAATCTCGTAATGTACGTTGAAAAGTGCAATGGAACCACACCCGTCCGAATTCAACCGTTTTCGAATTATCAGCACTTGAAGTGTGAATGAATAAGCAAATAAATTGACAGGCAGGTATATAAATTATTATTTCGCAAGTCAAGCCAGCCTAAGAAAAACATTCTATTTTACACACTATTTAAACATACAGTTTATTCATTACGTCACGCCACACATTCGCAAAAAAAATTTGCATAAAATAAAGTGGTAGATATAAGAAAAACAGATAGAAAAACTCTGCGAATGCAACCGTACGCGAAAACTTCGTAGAAAAGGTATTGGCAGAAAGATTAAAAACAATGCAAAGAAATTTTTAACTTGTCTGTCAATTTATTAATTGTCATTCACATTTCAAATGCTGATATCTCGAAAACGGTTGAATTCGGACGGGTAGTCCATTGCACTTTTTAACGTACATAATGATATCTTTCTTTTGATACCACACGCGTAAAAACTCACTACTTACACCTGCGAAGGTTCACAAGTCAGAGAAACACACCGAACACTGCACAGTGTGCTTAGTGACCAACTTATCATTAAAGAAATGGCCCAGTAAATCAAAAATTCTAAAGTCTACAAAACCTTTATAAAATTGCAATATTCATATTTAAACTCATTATAATAGATTATATACAGACAGGCCCGTAGATAGGAGTGAACTATAGGAGGGACTCAAGAGAATGTAAGGGGGACTCATTTTTTTTCTCTCTCTCTGACGCAGAAAGATAAATTGGTGCACATTCTCATTGTAGGTACTATGCTTCTTATTAAACTGTTGTAATAACTTCATTTTATGCTAAGAAAAGTATACGATGATAAAACTTTTGAGTGTATAACTGCTGCAAAATTAAACATTATGTTAAGCTTCATATGTGAAAATAGGATGAGGGAGTGTTAAACCACTTATTTTAGAAAAAAAATTTAGTAATTCTGCAAAAATGTGAAAGCGTCTCAACACTAAATTAGACTTTTGAACAGAATTTCATTTGAATTTTTGAAACATAAGTTCATTTGTGATATATTGAATGAATATACAAAATACCCCCCCTCTTGAAATATTTTCCAGGGGGGGGGGGCTCAAAATATTTTAGGGAGGGGCTGAGCTGCCCATAGCGCCCTTTTAGCTACGGCCCTGTATATAGATTCATACAAACTTTTATAGGCATTGAGGAGATAAAAGACTAATGTTAGAAAAATGACTTTAGACTCATTTTAAATGCAAATACAGTGAAACCTCTAAATAAGGGACACCTATGGGACCGGAACTTTTGTCCCTTAAATAGAGGTGTCCCTTATTCGGAGTTTTTTATATTACTTTTAATTTATCATTCAGAAGAATATAAAAATAACAAAGCGTTAAAGGTGAAATTTAAATGTATCCGAAGTGTATAAATAACATTAATCAGACACAAAAGGAAGAAAACACAATTAATTAATTAATATTTTCAATTGATTACAAAATCATTAAATGATTTGTAGAATTATTGATTTGTATTTTTTACACAAACAGTGTACATGCAAAAAGTATGAAAACATGTAAAATAATTTCACTTGAAGTAATCAATCAAAAGGGATTGTTTTTCAAATTTCAATTTTTTCACTACAAACCTTTCAAGTGTTCATTTACAATACTTATAAATTTTAGTTCTTCATTATCAGCAGTATTTCCAAAAAGAGAAGAAAGTATTGAACTTCTTTGCGTATTTTAAGGCAGCAAATCTCTCAATTTCTCTGATCAATAAACAGAAAACATTTTCATAATTACAAATTCATTTTTAAATGGAAAGGTATAAAATTAGAACGCTGGACTATGGAAGCGATTTTGAATTGAACTGCGTTTTAAATTTTTTGATAAATAAATTAACTATTGAGCTATAAGCGATTTTGATCATGTGACAAAGATATTATTCACGCTTTCTTGAGTAGTTATTCTCATTTTGCGTGAAACGGTTCAAAAACCCCCACTTTGATAATATTTTTTGAAGGATCTATTGCACTTGCAAAAAATAGAAAAAACAGCTCGATTACATATTTTCTGAACAACAGTACCTGCTAGTTTCAGGTATTTTCAAATAAAAAATAAATTAAAAATCCTGTCTAAGTTGCCTTTTTTGGATTTGAGAACAGACTAAAAGTATGTGTAAAGTTATTTATTTCACAATTTTCGTTTATTCTCCACTTTCAGAATCATCCTCATAATTTTCAGCATTAATTTCAATGGGGATAAATGCACTGATATCAAATCAGAATTGTGGGGTGAACAAAAGCCCATTAATTGTGTCGTGTGTCTCTGTATGTCTGTCTACATGATGTCTGTCTGTTTGATAAGTTCACAAAAATCTGTATTTTCATTTTCATCACAAACTACTTTATTATCTGAAATGCAAAAACCAGTCCTTTTAATTTCAGTTTCAAGTGTTCCTTAAATCGAGTGTCCCTTATTCAGAGGTAAATACATTACACGTCCTATACCAAGGGACTGGGACCGGAAGTTTTATCCCTTAAATAGAGGTGTCCCTTATTTGGAGGTTTCACTGTATATGGAAGACACATAGATTTAAATAAATTTCATTACGTTTGAAATTAATCAAATTCATGTTAAAACAGCAGTTTTTGATAATTACTTACAAGAGACAGTATATGAAGAGTATACCTCAGTAAATGACAAAATACTGTTCAAGCAGTAGTTAATTTGACATGATGGAAATCATCAGTTTCGTGTAAAAAAATAATATATCTTCAAATTCAGGTTTGCACGTTTTTCAGTTTTTTGATATATTTTATTGTACTGTAAAATTGTTCTTGAGAAAAGTTAGCCATTCCACCGTTTGCAGAATGTCTAGCACATTATTCTCGAAATATCCAGTGGCACAGTCTAGCAGGTCAGAACCACTATGATTCAACGCAAGTTGAATGACGCTGCACATGTTGACGCTGCATCATCACACAGTTTTGTATAAAAATAAAATTGATTTTTCTTGATTCGAGAGTGTATGTTTTTCAATTTCTTGATAGATTTCATGAGAAGTTCATTCCCTACTGTAGAATTTTCCTTGAGAAAAGACTGCCATTGCACTGTTTGCATTACATCCAGCATATTGTCAGCGAAATATCCGGTTGCGTACTCCAGAAGATCAGAATCGCTGTGATTCAACGCAAGCTGGACGACGCTGCATATGTTGGTGACGGACAGAGATTTTTTTATGAAATCGGAGCACTCTCTCTTCTGTTCCGTCATTTCATACTTGTCTGAGATGTAATACAGTCCGAGCATGTTGCCGTGGTCCAGAGCCTCGATTTTCCCGCAGTAGACGTACGAGAGGAACAGCTCCATGGCATCTGGATCGCAGTCCGGCACATCGATGACGCCCGTGTTTTTCTCTTTCATGTCGTGATCCAGCATGGACTGGAAAACCCTACACCGAACCCTCAAGACGTCTCGGTGGGCTCGGAGTTCTTTGTCGCCGACTTTCAGGATTAGATCGTGATGGCGTCCATCCAACAGCATTTTCTTATAATTTTCAGATAAAGATGAAATACCTGTAAATAAAAAGAAAAGAATCTTAATCTCACAAAAACAAATGTTGCCTTTATAAAGAAGATAATTAAATAGGGCCACAGCTAGGAACGTCACTAAGAAATTTGATACAGTATTACTCGCAAAAGAAGCAATTATTTTATAAATATAAATATATACTGGGCAATTGCACCATAAAATTTAACTACTAAGAATGTATTTATTAAAAATACAACACATTGCTCAATGGTGCACAAAACAAGAATTTTAATATCAATTTGTACAATTAAAATAAAAAAAAAAATATCAACGTTTCGCGCCGTCTTCTGTTGTTTCCTCCATTTTCTGTTTTTTCCCTTGAAGTACTAAAGATAAAGAAGAAAATCTAATGAATTGAAGATCTGTTGTTCTATCTATCAATATTCGGAATTCCAAATCTCGGGAATACCTTTTGGATTCTGTTAAGGAACACTAGAGATGGGAAATATAGTTATTTTTGGTTAACAGGTTACATCGTTCCACTCTTTTACAAGTAACAGGTTCCAACAACCTGTTATTTTTATAACAGGTAACTTATGGTACTTTAATTAGAAGTCATTTCAAACAAAATGTTTTAAATAATTTTTTGACGTAATTATAAATACTATTTTCTACGACGATGAATCAAAATCAGTTTGGGATTAAAAATTTAATTAATTCACTCATTTTAACTCCGAAAGTTTCGAGCATGCAAGAATAAATTTTTATTGTTTTAGTTGTTAGAACGTGGAGAAACTTTTTCTAAATAAAGCTTATAGAACACAGGCATTGGCGAGTGATTTTTCAACATATACCATAATGAAATGGAATTCTTCTGAGTGGCCCTGCAAATATACCAAAAAAGAAAAAAAACGCACTCCCTTTTCAATACCGAACATGCCATACTTAATCCCACTAACATATACATCCATTTCATGACAATCGGACTATATTTACGCAAGTAAGAGCGCAGGACAGACAAACCGAATTCATAAACATTTTTCAACTGCGCTGGTAAGTATTAAAAAGGAAAAATTTGATCCGCGACTTTATATCAGCGATGTCTATCAACGCATATTCAAAGGGGTTGTCCATAAATGATTATACGTTTTTTTTTCAATATTTTTTGTCCCCCTTCCTCCCCTTTGTCGCAAATTGCCACACTTCAACTTACCCCCCCCCCAACCACCACCTCTTGTTCTGGTCACATGTCACGATATATTACATAAACATGTACTTCAGGTTCAGAAACAAAGCACTACGTTATAGATCATATTTCAAACTTTATTTTTTAACTGAGTGTTTTAATGATATTCATAACCATAACAATAAAAGTGATTCATGTACTTTTTTTGTTTCAAATAATGTTAAGATTCACTACAAAAACATAAATAATATAGAATAGTAATAAAATATTAATATGAAAGAGCAACTGAAAATAATAGCATTTTGAAATTTGAAATAGAATTTAATATATTAGGTTTTTTAAATCATATGCTTACTTTATGAACACAAAGTACTTTATTTTTAAAATAACTTCTAATTTAATCTACTTATTTTTAATGCTTTTATTTTAACCAAAATGTGTGACGTCACATTTCTTCTTACCCCCTCCCACCTCCTAGTCACAAACTGTCATAGTTTCATGAATCCCCTAGCCCCCCCCCTCCCCCTCCAAGCTTGACATCATTTGTGGACGACCCCAAAGCTATTTTCACAAGAACACAAAAATATTATTTATATACTTTTAATCGAATACAATTCACCGAAACAAATTTCGTTCGTACAAATATGCTTTTCAAATTAATTACAACTGTACCAAAAATAAGTTATTTCGCAAATTGTAGGAGACTATTATCTTTTTTTCTTTTTTCTACATAGCGAAATAAAATAACAGAAATAAAATCTTTTAAACACAAATACAAAACAAATATAATAAAAATATTTGGCCAAAAAACAGAATTTATAGTGCTAAATCCCCCCCCCCTTCCTCTCCCTAAAACAAAATTCCATGAGTAATATCCTTTTTAATAATTCAAATGCGACTAAACTTCCCATATCTTTCATTCAACACTCGCAATATCAACACATAATCTTTCCCTACTTGAAATCATTTCCTACTACTTTCTTCATTTCCATACCACAATGCGATAATTTCATCCCACCAAACCATAAAGAATAAACAAACACTTTTAATCAAATGTCATTCACTCAGACAAAAATTGTTTATTCTGTTATATTTATTATCAGTTTCTTTTTTCAATTTGAAACGCTGTTGGATCAAATGTTACAATGACCGCAGAAAATATTTACGGATAAATAATTGCCAATATGTTAAATTATCTGTTTTTGTTGGAAGTTAGCCAAACGATAAAATGATCATTATCTATTAAGAACCAGATTTACTGCTGCGAAATGAAAATATATCAGAATGAATGGAGGAATATTAAAAAATTATCTGTTGTTGATTTTCAGTTGCGGAAATGCAAAGGAAACGATTCAGGACATTTTTAGTGAATATTGCGCTATTTTAATGGTACGGAATTGATTTCTTTACTGAGGCAAATGAATGAAGAAGCTGTCATTTAAAACCATATGTTATTTAATTAACAGGGACTTTTCAATAACATGTTAATGCAATATTAGGTTCCAGCACAGTAACAGTATTTTTTATCCTAATACGTTAAATAATGCCCATCTCTACTTTAGAGTAAGTAATCAAATATTTGATTTGACAGAATAAATATGATCTTCTCAGGCATTTGTATACAACTACAATTGCGAAAATCAACAATGATCTGAAAAACTCCATCATTATGAAAAGAATAATTTAAAGCAGGAAAGCTTGCTGCTATTTATTGTACCTCTGCAATACATTCATATCAACAACGTAAATGTTCATAAAGGGATTGGGAAAAGATAGTCCTAGAAATGCATAAAAAATCATAATGAAATCAAATTTAAAAATCCAGGCTATAGAATTTTATAGGAAATTTAGGTCTCATATCTACTGCGTTAATAAATTGCTTTTTGGTATTTTTACTGATAAAATAACTTCTAATCGTCATAGTCTCGATATCGTAGGTGTAAGCAGGTATCTGATATCGATCTTAATTCATTTTTTAGCCTACCGATACACATATAAAAGAAGTTGAAAAATAAGATGGCAGTATGTGTGTATATTTACAGTCAAACCTCGTTAACATAAACACGCTTAACATGAATTGTTTTCACAGTCCCCTATAAAAACGAATACAAACAATTGATACTGATAACATGAATTACTGTTAACGTGAGCAAAATTTCGGTTCCTCTTGAGGTTCATGCTAACCAGGTGCGACTATATCTATATAAAAACATGCATCTTGAGCAAATATCGATATTTGTAATCAACTTTAAAAAAAAAAATTCCAATTAAACTGTTGAATTTGAAATTTAATTATGTATCTTTAAAAGAAAATTTTTGAAAATTTGTAAATCTTAAAATTCATGCATAAAAAGTGCTATTAGCCAATACAAAATCAAAAACAAATACTTCAATTTATCTAACTCGCTCTGATACATGAAATATGTCTATAAAAATTGTTGTTGATCGCTGTAACAATTCTCTGAATCAAGCGTAATGCTGTTGTTAAAAGTGTCTTGCATTACAAAATTAACCAAAAGAGTTACCATTGTTAAATTGTTACATTTTTTAAAAGTAAATTTAAAATACATTTTGTATTTTTTAAATATAATTTAAAATCATAGTGAAAAACAATTTGTTAGTTAAATGTTTCTTCAGTCTTTATTAACTTTTACAGTTTATACTTAACTTACATAATAAATATCTTGATTGTCTAATGTGTTTTCTTTAGTTTTAATTATTCATATTTCTGCATAGGATACCTCGGAATTTTTTACATTTATGGAAGCTGCTCTGGCTGCATTACATGAAGCTGCTGCAGAAATTCATTGGTGACCTTATACGTCAGGGAATTGATACTGACGTTAAGTTAAAATCACACAGTACCAAAATACCCAGAAGCAGAAAGTCAACGCTAGATCAATCCTATGCCATTTGAAATATACGATAAAGTAGAAAGTGATTTTTAAATTTTAAAGGCTTTTTTCTAGCACTTTTAAATAATTGAATATTTTACTTTAGAGCACACACTACTGATTGAAAAAGACCCGGATGATAATGTAAAGTAGATAGGGGCATTCTTTTTAAATATCTCGCTCAAATTTTAATATTTTGACGTGCTTTTTGCGTAGGATAGCTGAGGGCGAACCACAACCATCCTACTTTTTACTTTTTTTATTTGTGTTATACCCTTTTTATGTTAGGATAGTTTAAGCTTCGTAACCGGTTCTGAAAGTTAAAGTATTTTCTTTATATCTAACACCAAAATCGAGAAAGTAAAAACTAGGCCGGTTGTGGATCGTTCTCAGCTATCCTATGCAAAAAAATCCCGTCAAAATATTAAAATTTGAGTGAGGTATTTGACAAGAATGCCCCCATAGACTTTACATTATCATTCGGGTCTTTTTCAATCAGTAGTGTGGCGTCTTAATGCTATCTTAAATTGATTAAACAAGTTTAAATGTACATACCTGTTTTCTTTTTTTGCACTTACTATTTTATACATATTTTTTAATTTGTAAAGATAGGAATATCAGGCGGAATTCTCTGAGTGAACGGCCAGACAATATATCAGGCGCTACACACTCTAGAAATTCTCCAGGCGCTTGCTTTTATTTACAATTTATACTTACACAGTGCGTGATTGACCTCTAAACAGTCTCTGCAAGAACCACCAGAAAAAAGTTCCTGTTTACTCTTGAGATGGATGCTGGCGGATTAAATGAATTGGAAATACCCTGAAATGTTTGGACGTTACTGACATTTACCCTGGCACAAACCCTATTTCAAATAAAGTTTCTAACATGATAAGTTTATTTAATAGGGACTGTCAAGAGTTTCCCATTACATGACAACCTACGAGTAAAAATCGTTTCAGATGAATTTTAAATCCGTTACATTCTATTATCCATATTAAAATTTATATGCATTTACGTTTGTTCTAAAATATGCTTTTATTAATATGAGATGAAAAAAATAGCTATTTTTCATTTACAGGGCCACACAAAAGAATTCCATTACATAATGGTAACAGGCAAAATTGTATGCAACATATTTTAACTATATTATACTATTTTATGAATAATAATTGATATTCGTAACTGAGGCTTAATATATGTTATAAGATATAGTCGTGCATAATACAAAGTGCAAAGCATTTACATGGCAATACAAAAGATTTCAAATAGTATGTTTTTTTTCGAAGTACTGTATATGTATCTGATGATTGCTGATGGATGGATGAAATGCATTTTAATTCTTATATGAGCCTTTAAGTTTTATGCATAGATTTAGTCATCTATGCATATTATATGGTATGTACAGGTTGTCTCAAAAATGACCGGTATAGTTAAAATTTTAATAAAAATTAAACTGGCAGCGATAGAAATACGCCGCTTGTTGCAATATCCTCAGGGCAAAAGTAAATTTTCAGACAGACAAACTTTCAAAATTAGTTACAATTTTCAACTTTAAATGGCGCTGCAGGCGATTTAAAAGATATAGAGAAAAACGCAATCATTTAGTTCGCTATTCTGTAAGTCGTCTTTCTACTGTAAGCGTGTGCTGTTCACAGATTGTAAGCTTGCTATGAAAAAATGGTTTAATCCTTAGAACGAGGATTTTTGACTTGAAAGACCAAGTGCACCATCACAATCCAAAAACAATTGAACAACGGAAGCAGTACATCTCTTCTGCCTGTGAAGCCATCCTGCCTGATACTTTTACAAAGGTTTCTGGTAATTTCGTTCAGAGACTACACCATATTATTGTTGCGCATGGTGGATATGGGGAAAATATCGTACTTGAGATTTTTGCAAACTGCAGCACCATCTGTTGTTGAAAATTGTACTAATTTCGAAAGCAAAATTTACTGTTGTCCCAAGCATATTAGTCCAGTCACTTTAGCATTGTCCTTCGGAAAAATTTTTAACAAAGTTTTTTTTTTCACAGGCGATTTGTTATTTCATTATAAATGATATCTCAAAAGTCTCCGATATTCTTTTGTACACTTCCCCCTTTTGGGGGAAAAGGGGGCAAAATATTAATTAAGCTATAGAGGCAAGTGATACATCAATTTCCATGTATTTTTTAATGCTGAATCGAATGAAACTAGAATAAAGTTGATACGACCAATAGTTTCTGAGTTATTAAAAATTTTATATATTTAAAAAAAATCAAAATTTTCATGTAATTTTTAGCTCACAGGCTATCATAGCCTGAGAGCTTATGTGCCCGTCCGTTCTGTATGTACGTTCGCATGTTCGTTCGTGCGTAACGCGATAACTCATGGTAAAAATGTCGGATCCACTTGAAATTTTGTATATAGGTATATCCTGATAAGGCGCTTCCCTGATTAGTTTTTAGAGTTCATTCGATATGTATAAGAGGGGGAACGGGGGGCTCATGCCCCTCCCCTTAATTGATATAAAACGAGATTTTCATGCAGAATTAACAGTTTTCGTTCAAAATTTAGATATAGTATCATTCTGATGAGGCGATTCCGTGACTGTTATTAGGTGTTCATTGAATAAGTATAAACAGGGGGAACGGGGGGCTCATGCCCCCCCCTTAATTGATATAAACGGGATTTTCATACAGAATTAACAGTTTTCGTTCAAAATTTAGATATAGGATCATTCTGATGAGGCGATACCGTGGCTGTTATTAGGTGTTCATTGAATAAGTATAAACAGGGGGAACGGGGAGCTCATGCCCCTCCCCTAATTGATATAAACGAGATTTTCATGCAGAATTAAGTTTTCGTTCAAAATTTAGATATAGTATCATTCTGATGAGGCGAGTCCGTGACTGTTATTAGGTGTTCATTGAATAAGTATAAACAGGGGGGACGGGGGGCTCATGCCCCCCTTAATTGATATAAACGGGATTTTCATGCAGAATTAACAGTTTTCGTTCAAAATTTAGATATAGGATCATTCTGATGATGCGATACCGTGGCTGTTATTAGGTGTTTATTGAATAAGTATAAACAGAGGGAACGAGGGGCTCATGCCCCTCCCCTTAATTGATATAAACGGGATTTTCATGCAGAATTAACAGTTTTCGTTAAAAATTTAGATATAGGATCATTCTGATGAGGCGATACCGCGGCTGTTATTAGGTGTTCATTGAATAAGTATAAACAGGAGGAACGGGGGGCTCATGCCCCTCCCCTTAATTGATATAAACGGGATTTTCATGGAGAATTAACAGTTTTCGTTCAAAATTTAGATATAGGATCATTCTGATGAGGCGAGTCCGTGGCTGTTATTAGGTGTTCATTGAATAAGTATAAACAGGGAGAACGGGGGTTCTAATGCCCCTCCCCTTAACTTGTATAAATGGATTTTTCAATCAGAATTGTCAGATTTCTTTCAAATCTCTGTATAGTTTTGGAAGTTTAATGGTTAAGTATAAATGAGGGGAGTAACTCCTCTTAAATTATATAAATGCTAAATGGGTTTTTATTAAGAATTATCCGATTTGCTCTGAATTTTGGATATAGATTTTTTAATATGATAAAGCATGTATTGATAGTTTAGGAGGTTCAGTGATTAAGTATAAAAAAGGAGAAAGGGGAGAGCTGTTTCCCCTTCTTATTTTTTTTTTTGAACGGAATTAACGAAAATATAAGGCGGTAATGTACAATTAGTATACGTAGCCTGTGAGCTCAATGCCATCAGTTTAACTGGGCAATATTCTTTTTATTTTAATGAGATTTTGTTTCTTTCATTTTAAATCTGAACATTAATTATTAACGTTACATTAGACATTACATTATAGAACACATAAAACATTACTTTATAAAGAAAATGTTTATTATATTTACCTTTTTCTACTCTAAAATATAGATACTTCATAATTATTCTTGATCATGAATATCTGTCACGTCTAATTCTTCGCTGACAATTATGCTATCCCTATCAGAGATCCCCTCTACTGGTGCAATATTTAAAGAAGGCTTTCCACGGCAATTTCCGCATGCTATTGAACAGTCTAGACCCAATTTTCGGCATCTGCACGCATTGCTGCAACATTTGGAACATGAACAGAAAATCATGTT
Organism: Maratus speculifer; assembly: GCA_964019185.1. Classification (NCBI taxonomy): domain Eukaryota; kingdom Metazoa; phylum Arthropoda; class Arachnida; order Araneae; family Salticidae; genus Maratus; species Maratus speculifer. Next base: position 40,151,820 of record OZ025303.1, read on the forward strand.
CAAAAGCGAATCTGAGGCGGGTGGTTGGGTGTTTAGTATGGGAACTAGAAAATTTTCCTTTATAACCCAGCCCCTAACCTGAGGATCCTGTTCCTTACCAGGCCGTGTCTGTACGTGGTAATATACTCGAAAAAAATATTGTTTTGCTACACTTGAAGTAGGAGTTATGGTATTTAAATTGACCGCTTTATTCTTTTTGACTGATTTGGTTAAGTGTACATACCGGTAATTATCTAGAGATTTTTCCTTATTAGAGGCGCCATAAATGCCCAGAAAAATTTTGATGCCATTCTCAGTAATTAATGCACGAGAAACGTTATTTTGATTGAAAATTTTTATTGCATCTTGTACATCTGGACGCTTTTGTTTTATTTTTATCACTGCTGATTTTCCTTTCTGAAAAATTGCAGATGTTCCATCGCAGTCAGAAAAAGCATGGAGGAATAAAATGTATTCCCTGTATCTTTCTTCCAAACTTCTTGAAGAGTAAATTTTTACCTCCACCTGGCCTTTACCTGACTTCAGGAAAAAAGTTTCCAAGTTTGGTGAAGTTCGAGCAGCCATGATTACCAGTAAATCAATAACTTCTCCAGTAATAACAGTGGCACTTTTGCCAGTTTTTTCTGTCTTGCGTGCTGTTTCGACAATCAGGACATCTGCATCATCTTTTGCATGCTTGACACATACACTGATGGATTTATATTTTACAGGAAGCAAATAAATCAAACTACTTTTGTTTTTGCGTGAGAGAGGAATTTTTCTTGGCTAACTATCGCAGTCGTGTTTTCATTTAAAAAAAATCTCTGTTGATGCCATTTTCGAGCAAAGACGAAATTGCTCCATAACTTTGACACTTTTCTGAAAATTACTATAACCATCAAATAAGAGAACAATGTGTCGACCGTAGTGTTTTTCAACATACTTCACATATTTATCACAAATAGCCCCGAAAAAGCAGGTATCCTCTATTAAAAATGTAGTTAGCTCTTTCAAAATCAGGATGGATATCTATGGGACTGAAGCTGTTGAATAAGGATGACTTTCTTGTTTTTCTTATTCCAATTTCATCGAAAAAGGTTACTGGTAAGGAGCCGGTTCAAACTTCAAACATTCACAGAGCTCGACGTAGGATCTCTTCATGATAAAAATTCTTTAAAACAGCAGCAATGGATCCACAGGTAAGGTAACATCATGCACTGTTATGTGACTGTTCACTATTTGAAGAGAAAGAACAAAGAACTCGTTCGCATCGACATAATCACTTGTATACTTTGGAAAGGATTGTGGACATAAAACCACTCTGATACTCTGTTTACGTCTTCTTGGTCCCGCTTTATTCGAGATTCCTGTGCATCCACATGTTGTTCTCCACTTGCAAAGGAAACATCACAGAACTTTTCAATTCCTTCAGAATTGTTGGTTGCACTTACTAATCCAACAACAAACTTTGTTAAAACACTTACTTTTGTGCTCCTTCCACGCACAAAGCCTCCTTGTATCTTTGAGGTCTTCATGAGTAACTGTTTAGTTACCATATCACTTGAAGTCCCACAAAAGAATTTGTCAGACCTTTTAATCGTGAAAAAGTCTGCAGAGAATCTTTTCAAGGTGTCCTTATTCATTGAATTTTCCAATCTTTCCATGACTTGTATGAACAATTGGGCACATATAGCGTACAAAATATGTCCTGCAGCATAGAAATATGGAATCATTATTTTTATTGCTGCTATATGACCTCTAATATCCCATCCTCTCTGCTCTAATAAATTCTTTGAGAATGAAAACCATGTCCAAATACTGAATCCATGATTTTGAAGTTGGCCCTCTCTCTTTTAAGTAGGAACATTTATCTTGAAATTTACTTTTGACATCACTGAGGATCCTCAATCCTTCCACCTCCGAAAATGAAGGTTTTGTTTCATAAATGTCTTCGAGGTAAGCGCCCATGAATTTTTGCTCGTCAGTGAACAACTACAGTTCAGTAAAAATTATCTCAGTCAGAGCTGCTAGTAAAAGTGTATGAGCTCTGACAGCTCTAGAGTAAGCTGGCCTGATAACATTTTCTTAACCGAATTGGAAGCGTAAATAATAATCATCACTTCTTTAAGACCACTTCCAGTCATGATGAAACCAATCGATCCGAATAAGGACATGCACATATGAAAACCTCCAAGTCTCACAATTATTTTGGAAACCGGGGAATTTTCATCTATTGAGGCAACGATTTCCCTTGCTTTAATATAAAGAGGTTGGTCAACAAACGCAAGCCGGGGGGGACACCCCCTTCTCCCTTGCCCACACGTATGGATGTCCATTCAACTGGGAACTACTAGTCATATCGACCGTGATATTTTGCTTATGAGATTCTTAAAAAAAGGTCATTCTTATGAATAATGATGTGTATATAAAATATTTAAATTTTTCAAAATATAAAAACTGTTATAACTGCGAAACTATTGGTCGTATCAACTTGGTTCTAATTTCATTCGATTCAGCGTTAAAAAATACATCGGAAATGACATATCACTTGCTCATACAGCTAAATATATATTTTGCCCCCTTTTACCCCAAAATCCCCCCCAAAAGGGGGAAAGCGTAGAGCAGAATGTCGGGGAGTTTTAAGATATCGTTTAAAATGGCATAACAAAACTTTCTGTGAAAAAAACCTTTATTAAAAAAATTTCTGAAGAAAGACCCTTTTTTTGGCTAAAGTTACTGGACTATATTGCAACAAACGGTGTATTTCTATCGCTGCCCGTTTAGTTTTTATAGATTTTTCAAACAAACCGGTCATTTTTGAAACACCTTGTATAAATGGTATAGTTCATATAGAGGACTACGCAAAACAGCTCGCAAACGTTTCTGAATATGAGACTAAATTACCGTATTTTCGGGTGTATAGTCCGCGGCTTATACTAGAAAAAAAACCTTCCAAAAAGCCGCTGCGGCTTATACACGGTGCGGGTTATACAAAGATTTTTTTTAATTCAAAATCGTGGTATTTTTTTTACAACTTTTATACCTCAAAAAATTTGAAAAAAAAATCAAAATTTGTAAATTTTTTTCGCTATGCCACAAAATTTAGAGAGTTCTCCCATGTTTGTAAAGGCTTTTTTTTACTGCTTAAATACAGTTATTTCTGGGTTTGGAAGAACTGTCGCATCTATCGCCAAGTATTTTACTGATAGATCTATAATAGCTACCGTTTATACTCGGATAAGTCGTGAAATTTTAGCCAAAAAAAGAATTTCAAAGTGGGGGTTCGACTTATACGCGAGACCTAAAAAAAAATCTATAAATAAAATATCAGAAAATAATTTGCTAGCGAATCGGTGCTGCAGCACGGCATTGTGTTTGTAGAGTACAAAATCCAAAATCTGGAACCCTTCTAACCTCGACGATTCTGAATTTAAGATCATTTAAGATTTAATTTATTTTTCAAAAAAATAATCTACCCTATCCTGTTGCAAAGAACAAAAAAAAAAAAAAAAAAAAAAAAAAAAAACTGCGTGATTTATGTCATTTCAGAACGATTCAGAGCAGTCGGTCTTTTCCTAAACGATTCTGAGGAATCGTTCCTTTACAGAGTCGTTTCATTTCGGAACGAGTTCAAGGAATCGAATTTTTCCGGAGTCGTTTCATTTATATTAGAGTCTGAGGAATCGTTCCTTTTCAGAGTTGGTACCCTACCCTGTTGCAAAGAACAAAAAAAGGTGCGTGATTTATGTCATTTCGGAACGATTCAGATCAGTCGGTCTTTTCCGAAACGATTCCGAGGAATCTCCTCTTTACAGAATCGTTTCATTTCGGAACGAGTTCAAGGAATCGAACTTTTCTGGAGTCGTTTCATTTTAGATAGAGTCCGAGGAATCGTTCCTTTTCGGAGTTGATGCATTTTGGACCGATTCCGAGGATTCGTTCCTTATGGGAACCAATGAGTTAAGATACGTATATATTTTATGTCCAAAATTTTGAATTTATCACCGATTTTTTTTTTAATTGTCGGAAAAATTCAGAAAAAGTATCACGCTTGTTTGAAAAAAATTGCGCGTAAATGCCGCATCGCTTAAAATATTATCTTAAAACACGTAAACGCGCCGGCGTTTCCTCCGAAAATTACGGTACTGATTATCTTATTTTTTAGCCAAATTATTGTAGGTATTATGCATCACGAAAAAATTTCGTAAATTTGTGTTAAAACTTATGACTAATGGCTTCTAATTTCTAACCCTGATCGAAATATACGTTCGTAAATGGTGTATAGCCCGCGGACTATACACCGATGCATCTCCGCGGGTTATACACGAACTTTTTTTACTGCACTGCTCGATTTAAGGGTGCGGGCTATACTCCCGAAAATACGGTACTTAAATGTGGCTTTAAATGTGGTAAAAAGTTATTCATTTTAATGCTGAAATTGCATTTAATCTATATTGTATATAGTTGTTTGTAGAATATAGATAAAATGATATACAAAACTGCTCAACGATTTGGATGCATGGACGCCTATGAATGATAATTTCTGAGAATGCGGTTTCAGTAGTTTTAAGAGTGTTTAAGTTTAAAATAAATTTTAGTGTCTAATAAAGGTACCAAGTAAACGACAGGGTTGAACAAAAATAATCAAGTATGTTTCCATCTATTAGTATAAATCGCTGAAAGAGAAATTTCAACTTGCTAGACATATCCTTGCTAAACTAAATTTCTCATCACATAGTATCTATATCAACCGACATATCAAATACAGGGGTGTTCAGAAGTATTTGCATACATATTGGCTATAGATAGTAATCTTATTTCTCTAAATAACGAAGTTTTGTTATATATTTCATAAAGTGCCGGAAAATTTTTATTAGTCTACGCTTAACGCATGATTTTTCTTACTTCTTTTTAATTGATTTTATGCGATCGTTTCATCATTAAAACCTTTCTATTCCAAGACTTTTTCTAATCACCTCTCATAGCTAAATGTTTTCTTTGATCTACTCTCTTCTTTCTGTAGTCTCTCGATTATTTATCTTCATTCATAAACTTTTTTCTTTGATTATTCGTTCTTTTATAACTAAATTTTCGTTAATTATGTTTATTAACGCCGTAGAAACACTCTGTTAGAACACGATTGCAGGCAAAAAGCGCTATATTGTCAATAATCTTGTCTCACCTGTCAATTATTCGGCCAAGGTCCCTGCTCCGCGCTCAACCTGCTTAATCGATTTCCCCCATTTTCATACACGGTGATGGTCCGAATGTACAAGAATATATTCAAATATTTGATCTTTCATCTACGTGTTTGGAATGCGTTGTCATCCACGAGTGAATGTCGGAATTTTCCAATTTTCGTCTTTCCCCATAGTATATATATATATATATATATATATATATATATATATGTACATTGTAAAATTTGCTAAATAAAAATGTTTTAGCAGTATAAATATTGTCCATATCTAAGCTGCTTAAGTATTCTAATTTTGTAAATTATTGCTGCAAACTAAGTCATATAGTTTATACGTAATTGCTGTAAAATATTTCATCAATCACTACATTAAGCTTTTTGAAAATCAGCTTGAAAACAGTCTTTTTAAAAAATACATAAACCGATTCATTAAAATGGAGCAAATTCATACTTTAGAATATATTTACAAATATAAAACAATTTTATCTAAATAAAGTAAAAATCTTCTAATTATAGCCCCACTTTTTAGTGATTATTCGACAAATTTCTGCGTAGATTTTTAGTATGTATAACGATTAACAGGTATTTTAGTTTCTTCAGTGAATCTACTTTCCTTAAAGAGATCTTTTTTTATGGAAAAATGTAACTTAATACATTTATACAAAATACAATATTTAATACATTAATAATATTCATATAAAATAAAATTTGTTTCCTGGTTTAAGGAATATGAGTCGTGTACATAAAAAAATACAAAAAGACTTATAATAAAAATCAGCTACTCTTTATTAACTTACATAAAAAATGAAAACCAAACATCTCAAAGTAAACGTAAAGTCAACAGGATAAAACCATATAGTTCAGTAACTCACAGGTTTGAGCCACTTTGTCCAGTTCAATCAGACATTTTACCCCAAAAGTTGAGTGATGAAAAATGGAGTATGACAATGAATAAAAAAATGGGAATTTCATCACAAGGTAACAAGCCATTGGTGAAAAAAGATGTTCCTTTTTTACGCAGGTTAAATAACAAATAAGAATTTTCCATGAAACCGGCGAGTCTTATTCACTTCGTCCCAAACAGATTAATATTAATTTAAAAAGCTATTCAGGCCACTTCTCATAAAAAATCAAAAAGCTTACACGAAACAATTTAATTTAAAAATTGGTTTATAAATTTCAAAATATACTGCACGTAGAAATGTAAAAATTTCAGAATAGGACTAAACTGTAGGTATGACTGTTTCTAAAAAATAGAGCATTCCAGAGCAACATGAGCTATATTTATTGCGCTATTTAATAGCTCCTTTTCGTATTTCCATTGATCTCGAGTTAGAAATGTGTTCTGCCATTCTATAACCTTTTTCAGATTTTAGGCTGAGGCTACATAGCTTGAAAATTCTATCATCTCCCATGATATAAATATATAACAGTGGTTCCTGGGCTAAGAGAAAAGTACAGAAATTTTTATACTGCATTTCGCTCACACATGTGCCTGAAACCTTCAATCATAGAAAGTAAACCCTTGATGTTTGATGTGTAGCAGAAAGGCCCATGACAATCTTTAATAATTTTCTCATCTGGAAATACTTATAAAACAATAGCACATATGAAAATCTATAGATTATATCCTAGAGACTGGCACTCTTATATGAATGTCTTGTGCATTTAATGCTTGAGGAAGAACTCGGAGATGTAATCAACTGATTACAATGCATGATACTTAAATCTGAGTTTTCCCATCACAGTGACCATATCGTAAAATGGTGAGTTAGAGGTTTAGGAAAAGTAATACACTCTGAGTTCTTCTCATCCTTCGCTCAGACCACATGCCATAGACTACATCACCATCTTTGTCCATATCAGTTCTCTTAAAAAATTCGCATAAAATTCCCACACAGCTTGGGCTATTATTGTGCAAAAGATATTGGTTTTACACCTCACACACACAAAATGTTACTCACAACTATGAATTAAAGACCTCAGCTTAAGTAACTCTTTTCATAGGTGTCACATGAACAATTTTTTTTAAAAAAGTTTAGAAAGAATTTTATTTAAGAGATGCTTGCATATATCCTTTTTATAAGGGAACTTATTGTAGCAGGTCTAAAAAACAAAAGATTTATCTCTTGTATGGATTAAAATATGTTTCTTTAAAATATTCTTATAAACGAATCTTTTGTTCCATGTCTCACACCTAAAAGTTTTTTCAACATTATGAATTAACAGATGCTTTCCTAAATCATCATTTCGGGAGAATTTCTTGTCGGAGATCTCACACACAAAAGGTTTTTCCCCAATATGCATTAACCGATGCTTTCTTAAATCACCCTTCACTGAAAATTTTTTCTTGCATATGTCTCACGCAAAAGTTTTTTTCACCCGTATGAATTAAAAAGTGTTTACATAAATTAATCATTTCTGAAAATTTCTTATTGCATACCTCACAAGCAAAAGGTTTTTCACCCGTATAAATTAATAGATGCCTTCTTAAAAAGAATTTTCGTGAGAATCTCTTGTTGCAAATCTCACACACAAAAGACTTTTCATCAGTATGAATTAGAAAGTGTGTATTTAAATTAATTTTATGAGAGAATATTTGGGAATATTTTCTTAAAACAATAGCACAACTGCAAATTTATAGTTATATCTTAAAGACTGACACTCCTACAAGTGTCTGGAGCATTTAATGCTTCTAAGAGATCTCAGAGATGTGATCCACTGATCACACAGCAAAATGTTAAAGTCTGAGTTTTCCCGTCATAGTGACCATGTCGTAGAACGGTGTATTAGGGGTTTTTGAAAAGTGACATACAACTGGGTTCAGCTCCTCCTTTGCTCGGACCACATGAAATAATATCACCATGTTTGTCCATACCAGACCCCTTGAGACATTGATATACTTTTTACATGGCTTAGGCCTTTTTTATGCAAGAAATATTTGTTTAACATATCACACACAAAAAATTACTCACAAAATAGAATTAATGATCCGAGATAAGATACATTTTTATACAGAAATTTTGTTCATATGATACACACAAAAAAGTACTCAAAATTAATTAAGATCTTAGATTAAATAAATCTTTGCAGGGGATCTTTTATTAATGTGACACACACAAAAAGTATCCCACGAAGATAAATTTAAAAAATGCTCCTTTAAATCAATCTAATAATAAACTTATTACAACATTGTTTAAATCAATCTTATAATAAATTTATTACAACATGTCTAACAAATAAAATATTTCATCCTGCTATGGACTAATATCTGTTTGTTTAAAACAAGATATTTACACTTAAAAGAAAATCCCTTATTGTATATTTTACACACAAAAGGTTGTTCACCAGTATGAATTAATAAATGTCTTCTTAAATCACACTCTTGTGTGAATTTCATGTTGCATATCTCATATGCAAACAGTATGAATTAATAGATGCTTTCTTAATTTATCCTTTTGTGAGAATTTCCTGTGTCATAGCTCGCAAGCAAAATGCTTTACACCAGCATGAATTAGCTTATGTCTATTTAAATTAGCTTTCAGAGAAAATTTTTCATTGCATATTTGACACATAAAAGGTTTCTCACCAGTATGAATTAACAGATGCTTTCTTAAATAACCCTTCATTAGAAATTTCTTGTTGCATATCTCACATGCAAAAGATTTTCCCCCAGTATGAATTAAAAGGTGTCTAGATAAATAACTCTTTAGTGGGAATTTTTTGTTGCATATCTCACACTCAAAAGGTTTTTCACCAGTATGAACTAATAGATGCGTCCTTAAAACGCCTTTTTGTGAGAATTTCTTGTTGCATATCTCACACTCAAATGATTTTTCAGCATTATGAATCAGGAAGTGCTTGTTTAAATTACTCTTATGAGAAAATTTCTTATTGCATACCTCACACATGAAAGGTTGTTCATTAGTATGAATTAATAGATGCTTTCTTAGATCACTCTTTTGTGAGAATTTTTTGTAGCATATCTCACACTCAGAAGGTTTTTCACCAGTATGAATTCTAAGATGTTTTCTTAAACTACTTTTTTGAGAAAATTTTGTTATACATACCTCACAAGCAAAAGATTTTTTACCAGTATGAAATACCAGATGCTTTTTTAAATCACACATTTGTGAGAATTTCTTGCTGCATAAATCGCAAGAGAAAAGTTTTTCACCAGTATGAATTAATTGATGCCTTCTTAAACTACTCTTTACCGTGAATTTTTTGTTGCATATCTCACACTCAAAAGATTTTTTACCAGTATGAATTAAAAGGTGTCTACATAAATTACTCTTTACTGAGAATTTTTCGTTGCACATCTCACACACAAAAGGTTTTTCACCCGTATGAATTAATAGATGCCAGGTTAAATTGCCTTTTAGTGAGAATTTCTTATTGCATATTTTACATGCAAAAGGTTTTTCACGAGGATTTTTATCAGTATGAATTAAGAGGTGTGTATTTAAACTGCTCTTTCCTGAGAATTTTTTGTTGCATAACTTACACACAAAATGTTTTTCACCAGTATGAATTAATAGATGCCTTTTAAAATCACCTTTCCGTATAAATTTTTTGTTGCATATATCACACAAAAAAGATTTTTCGCCAGTATTATTTAACGGATGACTCCTTATATTTCTCTTCTGAGAAAAATTCTTTAAAACATCATGAACAAATGATTTTCCTTCCTGATAGCCAGAAGTTGTTTGTCCAGAAAGCTCTTGTAAAGAAATATTTTTCTCCATATTTTACACGTTAAAGACTGTTAAGACACTCTTGAGTTAAGAAGTGTGTACTTAAATAACTCTTCCGAGGGAATTCTTTATTGCATATGTTACATATAAAATGCTTCTTACCAGTATGAGGGTACAGATTACCTCCTAAGTTATTCTTCTGAGAAAAAAATTTACCTAACTTCACAAATAAATGTATTTTCTTGCTGATGTCCAGACGCTCTTTTTGCAGAAAACTCTCGTGAAGAAATGTTTTTCTGCATATTTTCTACTTTAATGACTCCTTTGATTGATACGATTTTTTATCTGTATTTATGGCTTTATGCATCTATAAGAAATAAACGATAATCATCACTTTTTATGATTCATTAAAAAGAAACTTATGAAAAAATGAACTAGAATTAAAATTTATCAACAATGCAGAAATCAAAATTTAAATATTTCAACCATGGTACTAAAAGCTACAGTAGACTGATAATTAAAAAAGTGTCACATTTATTTCTTAATTGGTAAGGGTTTTTAAGGATAAATTATAACTAAAATGACAATAAATAAAGGTACAATAAACAGAATGAATAGCTACTATCATAAAAAATTAAATGATTTTTCAAAAACAATATACTATAAATAAAAATTAAAAGTGAAAAGTAAATATTTGAAATAAAAAATGAAACAAATATTTATAAACAAATCATTTATAAGTAAAAGCATTTTAAATAGCATGTGTAATTAATTACAACAAATTAGGAAGAAATTTCTATATTTTCATATTTAAGGAAACAATCAAGTGTTTTTGAGCAATAAGGCAGAAAGAAATTATTTTTGTGTTAGGAGAATTTTAATATTAAAAGTGTTTAACTGCTGGTCCATTCAGCCTTAAGATCTGCTGTAAGAAACAAGTAAAGACATAAAAATTTATCAAAGAAATTTTACTCATTACTTCATAAAAGGATTTTAAGAAAAATAAATATATAGTAAGTAAGATCATAATCAAAGTGACTGTGTCTGAAAAGAACTTCAAGCAAAACTATTTAAAATTGTTTTAAAAGCGATTGTTTTTAAAAAAATGTGATAATTATAATTATACTGTAGGAAAAATAAATGTTTGAATAAACAAAATGCAGCCGACACCCTAAAATCTGCAAAGCTTGGGACCGGAGATATTGGAGATTTGAAAGTTTGTGGATTTTTTCACTCATTGCTTTGGTTAATATTTTTACTTTCTTCTATCCTCAATAGAAGAAAGTATTGTAATCGAAATTTTTTTAGACTTCCGGTTTTCGACGAATTTACACGTTTTTGGGGTCAGAGATTCCAAAAAATATGTTTTTACAGTATGTCTTTTTGCCCGTGTGTGTATCCGTATGTCGCCATTCTACCATCAAAGAGTGTACGAAGATATGCATAGAATTGAACTAAATTTTGTGTGATGTTTTTGGCTGTGGCAAACAGGTTCTCCTTCAATTATGAAATATTTCGCCGGAAGGGGGCGCTGTAATAACAATTTTTGTGCCATTTTCAATATTGTACAGACTAAAAGTGTATAAAGTTATGCATCAAGTTGGACCAAATTTTATGTGTAAGTGTAAGGCTAGTTGGTCCTCTCTGAATTTGAAAAAATCCACCGGAAGGGGGCGCTACGATAGCTATTTTGTGCTATTTTCAATATTTTACGACAGAAAAGTGTATGAAGTTATAAATAGAATTCAGTGAAATTTTTTGTATAAGTGTTTGGCTAGGGTCAAAAGATAATCTCTGAATTTAAAAAAAAATTCGTCGGAAGGAGACGCTATAATCACGATGTCTGCGTCATTTTTATTATTTTACCATTAAAAAATGTTTGAAGTTATGCATAGAACTGAACTACATTTTCATTGCATGATTTTTTTGGTTATGGCGAGTAGGTCCTTCCTGAATTTGAAAAAAAATCTGCCAAACGTTCTACTGGTCATCGGCTCGTGCAGATATGAAAACTCATTTTTATTCCTATTAATTGGCTGAAGTAGAAATTTAAGATGAAATTGGTATAATATTCAATTAATATTATTAATGCATTAATATGTGTAATTAAAGTTTGAAATATTAAAATGTATGTATGAGATAGAAGAAAGTTTCGGAATTGTCACATCCAATTATCTTAAACAGTGATTTAAATGTAAGAATGCAATCAAAATTATACTTGTATTGAAGCTTACAATATCTCAAAATATTTAAATGTTTAAATGAATTAAAATAATAAAAAAGAAGGTAATTCTTTAAATGATTAAAATATTGAAAGCATGCGTCGAGCAAACAATTAATAATATATAATTAAATGTGCATTATAAAAGTACATTTTTTTAAAAATTACTAAGAAACTTGCCTCCGGAAGGTTCCCTATTATTTCACATCAAAATCAGAAATCATGGAAGTGTTATTAGAGATTTAACGAGACAATAACCAAAAGAGCTCGATTAATGCATAAATATATTTGGTAAAAAATTAATTACCAGTGCTACTATCAGTATCTTTAAATTTTTCCGAAATAAATTTATAATTACTTCATGGAAAACATTAGTTCAGTAAAATTAATTAGAGCTTCATATTACCATGCATACTAAATCGATATAAAAAATTAAAAAGTCTAATTTTGTCCCTATACCTAAACTGAAAGTTTCATTGCTAACATCTGAGATGATTGGCTGATTTTCAGGATATGAATTTTTCAAAACATTCAAAACACTGTGAATCAATAAGAATGAATGAAAGAAAACTATATTAGGCATCAGAATCAAAACAAAGAAAATCTTTCAGATCAATCAATGAATCATTATCTATCAACAGTGTTTGTATGGAGTTATCTTGCGAGAATAATGCATTGCTTTTTTTAAAGAGCAACTGATGATGCATATTTTGGGCATCACAAATGCGTAGTAATTGAAAATGATGTGATTTGCTGGTGCATTATTGAAAGTGCAATTAATTCGAAATGTTTCTTCAGAAGAATACAATAAGGAGCATGAAAAATACCAATATGGAGCAAGCAAAGAATGAGCTGATAATTTTTTTTCAATTTAATTATCTGATTTTCGAGTGCAATCTGCATTAAAACTGACACGATTGTGACCATTCATAGTACATCAGAGCAAATGAATATAGTAAAATAAACAGTCAAGTACAACTCACATAAAGAAGGTTGTGTATAATAAGTCATTTAATTAGTAACTGTATTATTACAAAAAAAATCATTGCTAAAAGAATAATAAAGACTTTGTAAAAATCCATACAACGTAGGATTGGGTATAGCTCTATACACAGTATACAGTACAGTTGAACCTCGAAAATCCGGAACCGTCGGGACCGCGGCGATTCCGGATTTTCGAATTTTCCGGATTTTGGAGGTTTATTAAAAAATCTTTTTTTATGGCTATATAATACCGTAAAATCCCGTTAATCCGCTATTCCCGATCAAACGCCCCCTCCCCACTTTATAAAGAATTTGAAATTTTCAAAAAATCCCGAGAAAGCGCAATCCCTCCCGATTCTCAAAGGCGATTGAGAGTCAGACGAATCATTATGAAATGAATGAATCATGAATCTTTGATGAAATGTGCGTTTTTTCAAGATTTTTCAATTGATTTCATGCTTGTTTTGGCTTTTTTTTTTTTACAAATTTCTCCGTTTTTTCTGCATTTTTTCGACAGTATTTACGGTTTTTTTTAAACCTAAATTTTTTTCAAGTATCAAAATTCATGATTAATTCAACGATTCATTCATTTCATCATGATTCATTACTGTAAATTTTGTTGAACGCTTTTTAATTTTTGTAATAATAAAGTCTTTAATTAACGGCAAGTCATTACAATATTAACCAGAATATATCTATATTTATATTTTTTAGTATAGTTATCAGAATTTAACTGCAGTTGATGAAAATTACAGCTATGTCTTATTTTAAAAATTAATAAAAATGTCCGGATTTTAGAGATTTCCGGAATTTGGAGGTCCGGATTTTCAAGGTTCAACTGTAAAGTATAGATGATACAGAATAGTATAAATGATTATAATATGAAATTTCAAGAAGATATTAGGCCTAATAGTATCAAATATTACTATTCTGTAAACTCTCTTTTCAATCGTATCCTAATCTGTTTATGATGTACTTCATTCAATGCTGCCAATAAAAATAGTGCAGATTTAAACTTCATTTGGCATTTCATAAACAGAAAATTCATCCGAGTAATAATCTTTTCTTTTTAGAAATTGCCTAAAAGTTAAAGTCTGTTTGGAGTTCAAAGTTAGCTTTCTCCCAATCAAGCCTTGAGTGAAAGTCAGAAAATCACAATGCTGCATTGGTTTGAGCCGTGTTTTTATAGGTAGGTTTTTAATGTGGTGTATTAGTAATTGCTAATATTTGCTTCAATCTTGTCGTAAGTTTGTTTATAAAAAGGAATATATTTGAAATAGTTAATGATAGCCAAAGAAATGCAAGTTTCAATTCCTGATGTATTCAACCGATCATTAAATAAATCATTGAAACTCAACTTCAAATATAGAGGAACTACTTTGATTTGTTTTTATCGTTTTTTTTTCTCATAAGTAAAAAATATGTAAGAAAGTGGAGAATATATTATTTTATTTCATATCAAACTTAATTAAATATTTGGAATATTATGATACAATAGTCACGATAAACACACACAAAAAAAATAGACAAAGTACTAATACATTTTTCAAACTATAAGATCTTCATAAAATAATGCTTTTCATATAGACTAAGCTCAATTCATCTAAATTTCTCGATCACTGGTTGAATTTTTAAATATTTACGCACATTTTAAACACAAACAAAATATAAAAAACATAAGTTTGCTCACAATGCCAAACTGTTTTTTTTCATTTTTCACAGTATTTGCTGATTTTGGTGATTTGTATGAAGGAATCTACTAGAAAACAAATTTTCCTGGATCAGCTTCCATTTTAAAAATCTATATATATAATATGCTAATGTATGTGGCACAAAAATCATGGTTATTTGTTAATTGTTTCATAGCAACATCCAAATGAAAGACATTTTATAGGTTACTGTGCAAAAGTCCTTCGGTAAGATTTAGGCTGTGATAAATTGGATATATTTATGTTTTGCACCTTCGCTGCAATTATGGAGCTTTGAAATATCATTACTTTTATCTTTTTTATACATTTTACTTAAAAAATTAAATAAAAGTCATGAAATTTAAACTTATCAGTTTCAAATTAAAGTTATGTATTATAAATGAAATGAGTTAAAGGATATATTATAAAATTTTAAATAATTAATGAAATATGAAAAAATGCCATGGGTACAATATTTGACAATTTATTATCTGCACCAGGGTAGCATAAATATTCCGAGTTCTTGATTTATCAGTACAATTGCCATATATGCACCACATTTTGGTTATTTAAAATAAAAACTATGTCATTATGTATTATTTGTCGATTTGTATAATTTGGCAAAATTGGTCGACGGTATAACCAAGTAGTACCACAAAATTTACGTTTTTCAAATACCAATTATGTACATATTTTTAAACTAATTTCTATAATTTTAAAAAAGAAATAATTATTAAAAATGTTTAGTTAATAATTATAGAATAAAACAATTTATATCATTAAAAAAAGCAAACATACTGTGTATTAATAAATAAATAACAATAGCCGGGTTACCATGTGAAGCATACATAATTGACATTTTGTTCCAATCGCACAAATGTGTTGTATATATGACATCTATGTCTATTTCTCTAGCAGAATCTTATAATTTGGCAAAAAAGTGAGCAATTAAAATAAATTATGAATAAAAACAATATAATTTAATGTTTAGTATACATTCAAGGGAGACCAAACTGGTCGCTAAGGGTGGCTAGTATTACTCATATTGCATTACAAGAAATAAAAATGTAAAGTAACATTTCTTGCATATCAAATTTCTAGTTAACACTGAAATAAATACTGATTTCTAATTTACTGAAAAATTCCCTCAAAAAAAGTTTGTGAAATCAACTGTACTTTTAGCAGGGAAAGATTTGTTCCTGACATGAGATTAATTTGCTTTTTGTTATTCTATAAAAATAAAAAAAATATATTTACACACAGATATACATTATATAAGATATATATCACCAAACATTATTAAACATATTACAAAAAGCCTGCTTTATGATAATACTTTTGATAAAGCATGGACTACATTTTAAAAATCCAAGAAGATTCTGATGATTGATATTCCACATAAAATAATTCTACTAACTAAAACATTATAGGTGAAAATGATGCACACAAAAATGTTTTTTATTGATTTATAATCAATGGATTTTTATGTTAGAACTTAATCCAGAATAGATTAGAGGTAACCAAATACATTTTAAGTAAAAAATTAGAAAATTTAAATTTTTTTGTAAAATTCATTTAGCATTTTTTTCTGAAAAGTTAAAAATACATTTAAATAACGCATTATTTATTAATTTAATAATATTTAATTAATTATGGTAGCTTACCATGATTCTCCAATTACAGCAAACTTTTCTGTCTGTGCAATGTTCTAAAAAATATAGATTTTTACATTGTTTTATTACATTTAACCTGGTTCTAAAAAAAAGGAGTTTTGTAATCTATTTTTAATTCATTTTCAGACATGATTGCACTATAGAGATTGATTACATTCAAAGATGTGTTTCTGATGGCAATGCTTTTTTTTCATTTTTTGTACTTTTCCATTATAACATCAACCATTGTTTTATCTAAAACTGTCACCAAACTATTCATACAAGATTGTAAAGAATAAAAAGACAGAAGAATGTAGTCCTTAAAAACTTTAAAAAATAAAGCAAAAAATAAAATTAAAAATGTATACCACTTACCAAAGTGTCAATGATAAGAAATTTTAAAGATTTAATTTTTCAGTACTATAATGAAAGGAGAGAGAAAATAATCTTGAGTGTTTATTTATTAACATATTATTTCTCTTTCTGTTAACTGCTGTGAAGGTTACATGAATTTATCTCTGCAGATTGTATGAAAATGATATTCCACATTTATTTATTCATTTCCATTCTTCTTAGTGCTAATCAAAACAATTTTTTTCACACTAAGTTAAACAGGTGCTAAATTTTGTTATCTAAATCAAATATTATTTCTTCTTGAAGAGTATTTCCTTTGAACACAATATTCACACAATATCGAATTGCAATATAATCAATATTTATTTTTTACTGATAGAAAATTAGAAGTTGTCAATGCAAATTACAAACTTTTAAAAATTATCGTTTGATTCATTTTTTCAATGATTAATTGCATTTCTACTTTCACACATAAAATCTTTTTAACAGTGAAAGCATTTAAATCATAATAAAACTTTCCGCAAGAACTGAAATATTATTCTTTTGATTCTATTGATTTTTAGAAAAATTCGAAAACATGTTTCATTCATAAAAAGTATACTACGATTTATGAAAGAGGGAGCCTGACAAGGTTTGAGAAGTGTACATAAGATAAATGGATAGTTTTATCCTTTATTTACAAGAATCGCTTTGAGAAAGTTTTTTATAAAAGGATAGCGAACTTCTTTTAACAAAGTTCTAGAATTATAACGATTTGTTCATTTCTCCATAATTAATCTTAACTGGGAAATCCTTTCACTGTCCATTCTCTCACATGGACACTCTGAACTAACAATGGAAGGGGGGGGGGCGGTGACTTAAATATAGTCAGAGGATTCCAGTTACAAATGAAGTATTCTGATATGTGCAAATTTTAAAGAAGAGTGTAATTTATTTTTGTGAAAAACTGTATAAAATAATATTACTGTCTTTTTTAAAGTTAAGGATGAGCAATATTGAAAAAAAAAGTTACACTAAACTTCGGTTTTTCTTTATTACTCTTTATTATGTGTTTCTCTAGACATTATCCTAATAATTTTTCTCATTATGACTACATTGCAAGAAAAAAAAATGCTTAATTTTAAATACATTTTTCTAATATTTACATTTTAGGTGTATCTTTCATTTTATGTGTATATTATTATAAAAATTTCATGACTTTAAAATGATTTTTATTCAAGGAACTTTCTTCATAATGAAGTATTTAGGTGTAATGATGAAACGTCATGAAATAAAAGTTTCACTGTATTTTATTATTTAACATTATTGACTTCTTAAGAAATAAACATTGTTCCACTTTATTGACCAATATACTCTTGTTGATGAAATTACAGATTTATTAGTAGAAAAAACAAGTTGACTCGAAAATTTTCTAACAAAGCACAAATTCTTATGTGAGTGATGTTAAGTGCCTTCTTGTTAAGGGGGTAGTAAGGTTAATTCGAGGGAAAAAAAGCATACTTTCTATCATTTTTTGTAAGGATACAATTAATATTTATTTATTTGTATAGTTATAGTATAATTATATGTCATTTAAAGAATATTCTGTAAAATTTTCATTAAGAAATTATTAAAAAATGAGCCGATGACAGTGAATCTTCGAAGACGTCCCAAAAAAAAAGTTGATTCGCAGTGAACCGCATAACTCATGACTGGATCAACTGAAATTAAAAAACCAAATTGATTTAATTAGTTGGTAAGTTTCCTCAGGGAACGCAGTCGAGTTTTTTTTTAAATTATTGATTTTTCAATTTTTTACAAGGCTCAGAAGTCAAAATACTGATTTTTCATAAAAAAAATCTGATATTTTGTTTTTTAAAAGTAAGTTAAAAAAAAAAAAAAACTCGACAGCGTTATCTCGTAATTTATATAAAGAAAGAGTGGGTAAAATTTTAAAAAGATCGGTTCAGTAGATTTTGAGCTACAGAGTTCGCCGAAAAGCGAAGTGTTCGAAAAAGCGAAGTGTTCGAAAAACACGTTTAAAGTTTCACAGACGTTTTTGTTGAAATAGATATTTGTAAATTACTGCTTTTTTCATATACTTAGACACTTATACTTACTTTTCAGACCTTCGGAAAGGTCCATTATTTTGGTAGTATGCCAGGACAGACCTTTGAAACCTGGTCAAGCAGTAGCAGCTACTTGGTAGCTGATTGTTGCGGCCACATTCCTCAGTGTGAAATCGGAGGGCGGAGACTTACAAGTGTATATCTCTGTCAGTTTTACTTCAATTGCTTTCAAATTTTCACAGAATAATCTTAAGATGTTGTACATTAATATAAAATTTTAAAAAAATGCAAAAAAAAAAAAAACCTTACTACCCCCTTAAAGGACACCAGAAATATTTTACATGATAATAGTGGATTCATTCTCTCACCTAAAGAATATCCATGAATAGCAGGTAAAAATTTATCTCTTGGCATGGCACATGACACAAGCATCAAATCAACCCTGTCCTCTGTGAAATAAGCAGAACACAGTGAACTATGTTGTGATGGACTCCAATTTTTACGAGGAATTGCTACTATCCACAGGTGTCTTGGTATGAAGTCTTTAAGAAAGCTACAAGAATTTTCAGAAATATAAACAACGATAAAATTACTAATATTTGGGAATGTTTATACAAAAGCTAAGGAATATAATCAATACCAGCAATCAATTTTAGAGGCATTTTCAAAAAATTACATTCAATAAAACGGCATAGCTACAGAATTCTACATAGAAAATGAACTTTACAAATACAGAAAGAACATTCGTCAATTTTGGGATATATCCAAACTAATGTGAATGAAGCACTGTTAAAGTTAGCAATTTAAAAATTTAACAGATTAATCAAAAGTAAAATTTGAGATGATTTTAGTCCCAAATTTTTTTTTATTGAAAAGAAAAAAAAAGAGATTTCCTCCAAGCAAAGAAAATTGCATCAAACTAGGGATGCACAACCTGTGGCCCGCGGGCCAAAAGTGGCCCGCGATGGGTTAACGTGTGGCCCGCGAGTTTCGTCAGTTTACAATTTGAAAAAATTGTAATTTTTGTGCACATGACACAGGAAAAAATCGTAAATTTCATCAATTTACCGCGGCAAAATATAAAACTCACTTGTCACTTAAGAATCGCGATTTTCGTTGATCGGCGCAGAAAAATCGCGAATTTCATTGATCAAGTGCGAAAAAAGCGAATTTTGTCGATGAGGCTCCGAAAAATCGCAAATTTCGCCCATCAGATATGGAAAAATCGCGAATTTTGCCCATGAGGTTCCGAAAAAACCCAGCAAACTTTCCCGATCAGGCACGGAAAAATCGCGAGTTTTTTCGATCAGGCATTTAAAAATCGTGAATTTTGTCGGCCTTGCGCGAAAATTCGCAAATTTCGTTGATCGGGGAAGAAAAAATCGTGAGTTCTGCTGATGATGATCGAAAAAATTGCAAATTAAATTCATCAGTTGCTAAAAATAGCATTTCTTGGTTTATCGCAAGAAAAAAAAAGAATTTCATTGATCGGCACAAGCAAAAAAATCGCAAATTTCGTCCATAAGGCGAGGAAAAATGAAAATTTTGTTAATCAACTGCGAGACAATCGTGAATTTCATCAGTTTATCCAGAGAAAAAAAATGAGTTTCATGCTGCCGTGTAAAAAAATGCAGATTTCGTCAGAGATAGTACAAATATCGCGAATTTCGTTGATCGGGCGCGGAAAAATGAGTATTTCGGTAATTGAGGATGGAAAAGGCACACATTTCGTCGATTGGACACCGAAAAATATAGAGTTCTTTTGATCGGATTTTGGAAAATCGCAAAATTTGTTGGTCGGAGACGGAAATATTGCGAATATTGTTCATCACACACGGAAAAATTGCTAATTACATCAATTAGGCTCTAATAAAATCGCGAATTTCCTCGATCAGTGCGGAAAAATCGCAAATTATGTAGATCAAGCTCTAATAAAATAGCGAATTTCCTCGTTCAGCTACGAAAAACTGCGAAATTTGTCGATCACGCGAAAAAATTCGCGAATTTCGTCGATCGGTTTCGTAAAAATTGCAAAATTCGTCAATCAGGCATGGAAAAAATCGGGAATTTCGCCGATCTGGAACTAAAAATCGTGATTTTCGTCGATCAGCTTTGAAAAATTGCAAATTTCTTTGAGCAACTTCGTAAAATCACGAATTTAGTCGGTCAGGCGCTGGATAATTGTGAACTTTGTCAATATGACAAGGGAAAAAATGCTAATTTTATTGATCAAGCAAGGAAAAATTGCGAATTTCGTCAATCAGCTTTGTAAAAATCGCGGATATCGTTGATCGGCTTCGTAAAAATAACGAATTTTGTTGATCAGGCGTGGAAAGATCGTGAATTTTCTCGATTGGCTTCGTAAAAATTTCCAATTTTTCTATCAGGAGCGAAAATATCCTGAATTTTTCCCATAGGCTTTGTAAAAATTGTGAATTTTGTCAATCAGACGGAAAAATCGTGAAGTCGTCGACCAAGCGAGGAAAAATGTCGAAATTTACCGATCATGCAAAGAAAAGTCGCCAATTTCGTCTATCGACATTGTAAAAATCGCGAATTCCGTCTATCGACATCGTAAAAATTACGAATTCCGTCGATCGAGATCGTAAAATTTACGAATTCCGTCGATCGACTTCGTAAAAATCGTGAATTTCGTCGATCGACTTCGTAAAAATCGAGAATTTCATCGATTAGGCGCAGAAAAATCTCGAGTTTCGCTACTCATGCGAAGAAAAACTGCAAATTTCGTCGATCACGTGAAGAAAAATCGCGAATTTACTCGATCAGGCTCATGAAAATAGCAAATTTCGTTGATCAGGGGCGGAAAAATCGCGAATTCCGTCGATTGACATTGTAAAAAATTACGAATTCCGTCGATCGATTTTGTAAAAATCGCGAATTTCGTCGATCATGTGAAGAAAAATCGCGAATTTCGTCGATCATGAGAAGAAAAATCGCAAGTTTTGTTTATCAGGCTCATAAAAATCGTGAATTTCACCGATCATGCGATGGAAAATCAAAAATATTGTCGATTAGGCGCCGAAAAATCAAGAATTTCATCTATCAGATGCAGGAAAAATCGAGAAATTTATCGATCATGTGATTAAAAATCGAAGAGTTTGTCGATCATATGATTAAAAATCGTGAATTTCGTCGAACGGCTTTTTGAAAATCACTAGTTTCGTTGATCAGCTTTGTAAAAATAGAAAATTTTGTTGATCAGGTGTGAAAAATCATGAATTTTCCCAGTCGG
Source organism: Maratus speculifer (assembly GCA_964019185.1). Classification (NCBI taxonomy): domain Eukaryota; kingdom Metazoa; phylum Arthropoda; class Arachnida; order Araneae; family Salticidae; genus Maratus; species Maratus speculifer. Next base: position 40,173,893 of record OZ025303.1, read on the forward strand.
TTTCATAAGAATTGCGACTTTCATTGATCAGGCAAGGAAATGCCCTGAATTTTCTCAATCGGTTTCGTAAAAATTGCAAATTTTGTCAGTTGATTTCGTTAAAAGCACAAATGTGGTCAATCAAACTTGGAAGAATTACAAATTTAATTGATCAGGCACAGAGAATCGGGAATTTCGTTGACCAGGCGCGGAAATTTCTTGTTGATTGGCTCCTTCTCTCTCCTTCATTCATAAAGTTCATATTATATTTTTCTTTTTGAACCAGCGATTTAAGCTTGTTTATTAGCACTTTTAATGAAACAAAACTTATTCTCCTGAATAAAGTCGAAGAATATTTTTATATCTTGAAAATAAGCCTTGCTATATCTGATATAAAAACATAGAAATTGCTGATATATCCTTACCATCTAAATTTTATATTTTGACTGGGTAAGCAAACTTAAAAGGATACCCCGCCGCCTCCTACCACTTCCCTCTGAAATCATATTTTTTATCTGATTATAGGCCACAGATCACCTCCTTTAAATCCAATTTTTTCCATGATAATGATGTGGCCCTCGACCACTCAGACATTTTTGTAAGTGGCCCTTCTCTTGAAAAGGTTGTGCACCCCTACATCAACCTATGCATTCTTTTTAATTTCAGATGCAAGTAATAATAAATCCAGAACCCACAGACAAATGTAGATTTCAGGGAAGGTTCAGACTTTATAAAAAACAGAATATCCACAATTTAGACCTTTCCAGACAATTTTCCCCTACTTTTTTGTACAAGAGAACAAACACTGTTACTTTTATGCAGAATATGTCCATTACTTTTAGAAAAGTGCTGAGTGCATTCGTAGGGAAAAAAGTCCTGTTGTATTCTTACAAGCACTTTTTTAAAATGTCAGGTCATTTTTTTCAAGATAACAATGAAATAGTAATAACTTCATCTATTAAAATTATGCTAGCGATATTTTATTAGAAAAAGTACTGAGAACCTTAATATGATTTCCAGATTTATATCAAGCAATTTATAATATGTTCGTCATCTTGTAGTGTAAAAAATGCTTATACAGCCAAAGTTCTATAATCCGCACAAGTTGGGGGCAAAGTTTGTGTGGATTATGGAATATTGCAGATTATAGAGCATTATGGATTACAGGTCATTTTATTATTCCTAGATGGTGTTTTAATACTATAACCAGTATAATATGAAAAAATAAATTTAAATCTAAAAATTACTTTAATAGGCTATCTCAAAAAATGTTTTTTTTAAAGTTATTTCATTAAAAAAAATATGTGCATTTAAATAAAAATAATTACATAGGTTCTACAGTACAGTTTAATGCGATATGTAACTCTAATAATATAAAAAATAAATATATAGCAAATGTAAATATCAAAGTATGTCATAAGTTAAATGCTTAAAAGAAAGAACAATTAAAAAATCCGATTTTGTGATATTTTAGTGTATCTTATCTTTCAAAAAAGAAAAATAACTGAAATTAATATCAATCATGAATTTTTACAACTTTGTAACTAAAAAGACACCTATATTAATTACAAATGTAATTTAGAGTTCTTACAGTTTTAATATTGAAAAAAAAAGTTGTTTTATTATGCAATTTTTCATTTTCTTACCCAGTTTCTGAAATTTCTTTACATAAGACATATGGCGCCATCTATTATTTCTAATCCTAAATAAAAAATGAATAAACATACCAAAGTGTCCGGATTACAGAATTTTCCAGATTACAGATGTCCAGACTAAAGATGTATTAAGATTATATTGTATTACGATTGCCAATTATATCAGCAATATCTTGATTTTTTTTTTTTTTTTTTTTTTTCAGAAATTAATTCAAATTTCCTTTGTGAAAAACCCTAAGTTCATATTATCAATATTTACATATTAAAATAGATATGGGATGATATAAAACTAAGAAATTATGTAGTTTTGCAACTAAGACTGAACTGAAAATTTCACTATTTACATCTGCTATGATGTGTGGATTTTACGGATGCAGATGTGAGGCGGTCTACTGCACAAGAATCTCAAAAACTTTGTTTTACAGACAGGTGAAGGTAAAACATAATTCAGATACTCAAATATGATTGTGCATAAATGAAAGGAGGAAAAAAAATGAAATTAAAAGAAAAAAAAATAATCAACAATCTTGTTGCAGGCTAACAACAGTATCTATATATTTTTTTCAGTGTTTACCAATATTAAAACCATATTAACTTAACAATATGGAATAATCCATGGAAAAAAAAAAAGATAAATCCAATGAAAACAAATTGTTTTGCAGAATCTCTTTAGTCTAAAGATTATAATAATATTAGAAAAACAGAAAAAGTAGCCCATACTTTGCAGTGAATACATTGACAGCATCGTCAAATGTCCTACAATTGTGATGCTTCGGTCCTCTATTGCATCATCTGATGCAGGGGTTTCAGAAATTTTTAAATAGATTCATAATTATATATAATAAATTAACACATTGTATATACATTTTAATTGCTAAACGGCATAACTGATAATGGTAAATATAGCAAAAATAGGTTTTCACTCATATAACATCATTTAACTTACCAAAAGTATGGTTTGAGTTACTCAATAGCTACTAAAATAAAAATAAACATCAAAGCAAAATAAAGCAATAACATACATAAAATGAAAGAATGCATGGAAATTTGAGTGATTGTATTTCATAAGCCATGTAATTTAAGAATATTTTTATCCATTTGTTTTGAAAATGGTTCAGCTGAAGTCAAAACATGTAAACAGTTGAATAAATCTGTCTTTAATGTTTTTTAAAGTTTTATTTTATGCCTTTAAGCAATTACACTTGGTATAGATTTATGACTATAAACAATTAGCATACATTACATCAGAAAATTTTCTCTCTTTTTATTTTAGATCATATCTTGGAACTCCCCCAATGGTCAAAGAGATTTAAACATAACACTAAATATTCAGTTTTACAATAAAATTTTCTTTTTTGTACATGCTTTTTACTTTCTTCTATCTTCAATAGAAGAAAGTATTGTAATCGAAATTTTTTCGACTTCCGGTTTTCGATGGATTTACACGTTTTAGGGGTCAGAGATTCCAAAAAACATGTTTTTACAAAATGTCTGTCTGTCCGTGTGTCTGTGTGTATGTCGCCATTCTACCATCAAAATGTGTATGAAGTTATGCATAGAATTAAACGAAATTTTTTGTGAATGTTTTTGGCTATGGCAAGCATCAGTTTTGAAAGTTTTTTTTCAAGCATCAGTTCCTTCAGTTTTGAAATATTCCGCCGAAAGGGGCGCTGCAATCGCGATTTTTGTGCCATTTACAATATTGTACCGACAAAAAGTACGTGAAGTTATGCATCGAATTGAACGAAATTTTTTGTGCATGTGTATGACTATGGCTAGTTGGTCCTCCCAGAATTTGAAAAAAATCCATCTGAAGGGGGCGCTGCAATCGTGATTTTTGTGTCATTTTCAATATATTACCGACCAAAAATACGTGAAGTTATGCATCGAATTGAATGAAATTTCTTGTGTAAGTGTATGGCTATGGCTATAGTTCTCGCAAGAAAAATTGGCAATTCAAGGTCGAATCTACCCCTTCACGATGGTCACTCTCAGCCCTTATCTTAAGATAGTAGCTATGGTAACAATCATGTGACCGATTGACCGCTCTTCTTTTTCCCCACACCTTTTGAGAGATACAGTGGATCAGTATTACTCCGTCCTTTGTTTGACTAAGTTGCTTTCTTTAATTTTCTCTCCTTTTTGCTTTCTTTTAATTATGGCAACCAGTCCTAACATTAGAAAGCAGTCGAAGAAGGTTATTTATAATGTATACAACTATTTAAAAGAGCTCGTTGCTTTCAATCCTGATGCAAAAATCAAAGATGTGTTTTTCTTACTCAGATTTTAATGTATGAAAGATTTCATACGGTAAAATTCTATTCTATTTCAATTTGCTTATTTTTTTTAAAAAACAGAAAAAAACCAGTTAATATTTACTCATTCCTCGAGATATTTTGGGATAAGTAATGCTGAATGTAATATGGATTTTAATGATTATCCCCCCCCCCTTCCACCCCAAAGAGCATTAGTTATTTGAGACACATATTAAAATTATTATAAAGAATAATTTTGCATCAAGCCATTTGAAGTGTCACGAATTGGTTGAACCATGCTTACACTTCTCCCCACCCCCTTTTTATTTATTTTTGTTTTAAGGATGCTGGTCAAGGGGAGCACAAATTCTCGGATTAAAATCTAAATGTATTGCTCACTAAATTCATAAAACATTTTCATCCTTAAAAATTTAACACACGAAAATTTTTCTCACTCAGATTTCTATAAATGAAAGAGATACTTTAATTTACATGTATTTTGCTTCTTATTCAAATTTTAATTGATTTCATTCTTTTATTATATGCAAAGTATTTTTCAGAAAATGCTGTGAATTTGCTATTTTATATCCAGGGATGTTGGAGGGTATACAGGAGTATACGCCGTATGCCTTCCGGATTTTTTAAAGTTCCGTATACCCTCTGTTTAACAAATAAAGCATTTGTGTATATACTATCTATGAACATTCATGATGTAGCGCATACTCTCTACTTATACCGTATACTCTCTGCTTTTTTACGATTACAACTCTGTTTATATTGATAATTGGATCATGACTGAGATGATAACCAGATAGCAACACAGTATAATGTAATTTATAAATAAATAACATGCATATTATATATATATACATATATATATATATGAGGGGGGTTCAATATTTTTGCACTTAAAATAGTAGGAAATTTCTTGAATATACGAATGCAGATAGCATTGTAAGTTCTAGAAAGTCACAATTTATTTGAATTCATAATTAATTTAAATTAACAATAAAGTTACAATTACAAATTGTTAATTGAATTAAAAAAAATAATACCATCATTAATCTGTCATCGAAAAATCTACCCATATTTCTTGCTATAAATAGACTCACAAAACAAATGTTTTAAAATTAGCGAAACTACAGCTTTTTCTGAACGTAAGAAAATCCAGTTGGTGTGCGGGAAAAAGAGTCTTCGAATACCGCATAACTCATACTCTTGCACGGGTAAATTTGTTTAGCGGAAGTGCAGTGGGAAAAAAGGGACAAGGGACTCGCTTCCTCCGATGCCATGGCAACAAAGGGAAAATGGAAAGAGGAACATTCGGCCTTGAGAAGTCGCTTTTTCTTGCATAGACTATAGTTGGATCGCCCTGAATCTGAAAAAAATCCACCGGAAGGGGGCGCTGCAATAGCGAGTTTTATGCCATTTTCAATATTGCACCACATAAAAGTGTATGAAGTTAGTTCTAGAACTGAACTAAATTTTTTGTATATGATTATTTTAAGACAAGTAGGTCCTGCCTGAATTTGAAAAAAATCTGCCTATCATTCTATTGTCCATCGGCTCGTGCAGAGACAGAAATTCGTTTTTACTCCGATTAATTGATTGACGCAGAAATTTAAGATGAAAATCAAAGTTGGTATGGTATTGAATTTAAATTATTAAAATATTAAAATGAGTAACTATTTTTTTAAATATTAAAATGTAGGTATGAGATAGAAGAAAGTTTTGGGATTGGCACATCCAAATAGTTTATTTTATAAAAGTAAAAGATATCATAAATTTGTCGAAATAATTTAATTTTTAAGTTGAACCTCCTTAGATAGCAATTTTTTCTTACAATTTCCCACACTTGGATTTGGTTATTTAGAAGAAACAAAAGATAAAAAGAAAACTGAGCCAATAACTATTAATAAAATATTTAGCTGAAGCATATGCTTTTATTTATCATGTAATTTTGAGGGCGAGGGCTAAATATATTTTACTAATAACTAGTAAACAGTCTTTCCAGATCTGGCAAAAGCAGACAGGCTACTTGATTATCCTGTCGATCAATTTTAACAAATTATAAAAATCACCAAACTACTAGGAAAATTATTGAAATTGTCAGATTTTTATTATTAAAAATGAAAGAACAAATAAATTAGTAAAAGATTAATAACACTACAAATTAAACATCTTGATGATATAACAAACATGTTTAAAAGAAATTCTTGATCAAAATTCAAATAAATTCCTCGTCTTTAATTAAAAATCGTAACTCAAATTATATTTTAATAAATAGGTAAATCAAAATGCCAGCCAGAAGGAATATTTTCAGACACTTAATTTTAAATGTCTAAATAGAAGCAAACATAAAAGTTGTGACATATGAATTTTTATTGCTATCACAGGATCAAATCACAAGTTGGAGCATTTTAAGTAAAGAGTACCTAAAGAAACACATCTTACCATTAACTTACATTAGCAAAGAAGATGGAACACTATGTTTATGTTTTAAAAAATAGCTATTATTAGAATCAGAGTGAAACGCCTTACATATTATGTTTTTGGCCAATATTTTCCTCAACACACGGACGAGTAAACGAGACGCCGCGCCGCCAGCACAATGAATGAATCACGAAGGATGAACTGGAATGAATAATGAATAACTCATAAGGACTTGTATTCATAAGAATTAATACCTATAAATAAGAAATAAGACCTATATTAAAAAAAAAGACTTATAAAAAATTATAAATAAGAGAGTTTATTAAAAAAAAAACTTTATTCAAAGCCATATTCAATGTTTAACAAATATGTTTTCTGAAAAGAGCCTTTTTGGCGTCAGAGTGAAAGGGCACTTTAATCGATCCCAACATTTATAACAATTGGCAATACAAGGTGCTTAATTAACCAATTCAATATCATTGAGACACATAGACAAAAATAAGGAATTGCGCTTGCAAGAAAATGTTGATTATAATTTTCTTTTATTGGGAAAACTGTTAGAAGTTAGACAGATTTGCTTTTCTTTGACGTTCAACTTATTCATTGAATGATTTATTTATATATTTCATGAATCATTCATTGCATTGGCGTCTCGTCTTATTCATCGAATCATTTTAGTATTGCTTTACTAAACCTGTGGCCCTTTTACCTGTTTGTAATATTAGGTAGATTTTAAAAAAACAATTGATTGATCCGACTCACTTTTATTAAAATAAGTTAATAGTAAGATATGTTTTAATGTTTACTCTTTCTCTAAAAATGATGCAATTTGTGTTTTGATTATATGAGTACAGGAATTTTTCTTGTAACTTTCATTTTTGCCTACATTTCATTCAAAGCATTGTAATTATTTTTCTAATTGATTTGAGTTTTGATTTGTTTTTTATTGAAATGTTTAATTTGAAAACACTCTATTGCTCATTGACTGAATTTGGCTGTATTCCGTTGAAATAAAATGAAATAATTTTAACAGTTGATTGCATATTAAAGTATATATAATATAAAATATAATAATAGCATGTGAAAGCAGCTTTAAAAAAATGAGAATCTGAATTTTGAAATTGTAGCACTTTCCTAAAGTTAGATGGATTGCTTGAAAAGATGCTGTCACTGTACTGTTAAAAATAGTTAGCTGTTATTTAGAAAAAGGTACGCTGCTCATGGCATTTTTTTTCCTTTTTTCTTTTTTTTTAAGACAACCATAAAAGTAATGTGTAAAAATAAACTGAAAAATAACATTTTTTTTTTTTTTTTTTTTTTTTTTTTTAATATTCAAGCATTTTTTTAAGAGAACAACCTTTTTACTTTTTTCACACTGAGTATTAGAAAAGTTGCTATTTTTGGATAAGAGGGGTGTAAGCAATAAGGAAAACTGCTGAGACCTTTACATATTAAAAATGCCTTTAAAGAATGCCCATAGAAAAATGAAGTGTTCTTTTTTGTTTTCTTTTCTCATCAACTGTGTCCCCTTTTTTTTTTTTTTTTTTTTTTTTTTTTTTGGTCAAACTCAGGAGACAGTTTATATTTAAAGTAAAAGTGTTCAGTTATGTGGATAAGTTGAGAGATATCACCTGAAAAAGTTCCAATCCTTGTTATCCTAAATACAAAAGAAAGAGATCCCGAATCGCTAATTGTCACTGGATCATGAAATGTTTTAAATGGACCTGGTCTGTTTATAATAATATACAGTTTTCTTTGCTTAGGAAAATAATTGCTTTTATTTTATTTAACAAAATAATAAAATTTTGTATGTAAAATCACATATAATGTTACATTTATTTTCTTTTTATTTTCTTTTAGGTATCTTTAAGAATGCTTCATTCATTAAAATCAATCCTGGTGAATCCCAAAGCTGTGAGATTTTTTAAAATAGTTCCAGTATGTTCCTTTTAGGTAGCTTTCATTACAAAAAGTAAAAAGTTACCAGTTGCATGGAGGAAAGCACTTCCAGAAAATGTTGGTATATTTTGACGAATAAGGTGAGATAATGATTTTAATTTCATCATTTAAAGTTCTTTTGACATGATGTCAGTTGACATCATTCACATTTGGGCAGAGTTTGTGTTTTGCTTAAAATGTTACAAAAATGTCTGACTATAATTATATAACTGTAGCAAAATTAAAATATTGAGTTATCTATTTTTAGGAACTACTGAAGTGATATCATTTCTTTCTTTTTTTACTTTTGTTTAATAATTAGGTACATAAAGATCTTTTTTTTTTTTTTTTGAGAGAGAGAGAATCGATTCTTTTATCATTAAAGTAATATAATAGAAACATAGTATTTATTTATTTTCAAAATCACTTAATAACATTTTTATTTTCTTTCACAATTATAAATTTATAGTTTAATTCTGTCTTACTACTTGAAATGTATTATTATTTTTTCAAATTAAATTTGCTATCACTTGCTTTTATGATCTGTTATTATAAAAAAGGAATATTTTTCTGAAACTATATTAACCCTCTTATGCATACGGGCCTCATATGAGGACAGATAATTATTGCATTATTAAGGGAAAAACTTTTAAGCATTCATTTACAGAGATCTGATTTGTTGATATATAATAGCTAGCATATAGTGCAATAATAAAATTATTTTATAATGGGTTTTCATTTATCTCAAAAAATAATTTTTAGTCAATAATGCAAAATAATGAAAAATAATTTATGCATGAGAGGGTTTATGAAAATATTAAATTCACTTCAATAGTTCCCATGAAAAAAAAAAAAAAAAAAAAATCTTCATTATGACGTTTTTTTCATGAAGTTTTGCAATTGTTAATGCATTATAATAGGTAAATGCTTACTTATTTATTAAGTTTTAATATTTTTTTCTGAATTACATAGCAATAGAATTGTAATAAATTAATAACTTTTTTATAAATTAGAACCATTCTCTAGTTTGTGCAATATCCTGTTTTGTGAGTTGTAAATTTTATGCATGCTGATTGTTTACATCTGCTTTTTTCCCAGGAAGGCACCATTATTTTCATACTGTTTCTTTTTCTCTCTACAATTCAGGTATATTTTCTTCCTTTTATTTATTTATCTTAAGTATTAAAAAAAAAAAAAACTTTTTAAAATTTTTATCACAAAATTGTAGTAAGTTTGATAAACATTACTATAGTTGTTTTTATTGAAAAATCTATTGTTATGGTACACATTCAGATGAAAATTTATTTTTGTGTAAAATAACCAATTAAAAATGGCTCTTTGAATTATCTGAGTGCTAAAAATTAAGCAACTAAAGAATGTACTGTACAAATTCCTTTATCCAGAATCAACGCTCTTATCACACAGATGTTTTGAAACTATAATACATTTTTACATTAATGCATTATTACAAAAATTCAAAGACGTTGATTATTAAAAAAAATAATTGAATACTCAGAAACTCTCTTTTCAATTTAAAATGTCCTAAAATGTATATTTTAAAGTAATGTTGCATATTCTATGTAGTGTTACCCTATGTCATAAATTATATAAAACAATCTCCATGTGATATTTTTAAAATTATTATTTCTCATTTATAAATACTGAATAAATAATCAAATCATAAAAATAGCGTATATACAATGAAAAATACTGTGAATAAAATTAATTTTTTAAAGCAGATAAATGTTGTGATCAGGGTTTGCCCAAGTGAGCCCAGCATGAAAAAGCCTGCCCGGGTTTTTTCGGGCAGGTTCACTTGAAAAAAACCATTGTGTTTTTTTTCATGATTTTACAACTGTATCATTATTTAATCTAAGATCTAAGCTATCAATGCAAAGATAAGTGCCAATATAAATGTATTTCAAAAGAACCAGATTTAAAAGGAATTTCTAAGCACTGATAAAATGACCAAAAATAAATTAGCTGTAAAGAAGGGGAAAAAAGTTTTTGACTGATTTCTTAAGTGAAATTAATGAAAGAAACTACATAAATTTAGCATATTTAACTTAAAGCAGGGTTGTTATGATTTTGTCCAACTCAAAAATCCAACTGGGTTTTTTCAAAATTTCAACTTTAAATTACGTTAGGTTAATTTCTTAAAATCGTTATTAAGATCTTAATACTGATATTAAGATATATTTCTTAATAACAATGCACCACGCGTAAAGTTTCTCTCCCCACCACAAGAGGAAACAATATCTGAATTCTCCCAATGAAAACTTTTAAAATAAGTAATTGTAATTTAATTTTTTATATATCACAAAAACAAACTTTTTCCCATTTGAAAAAAAAAACACTTATATATAATTTATTTTATGTTATGTTATACAATTGAAACTCATAACAAAATACCACATATCCTAGCATCCTAATTTATTGACGTAGCTATATAAGATTATTTGGTTTATTTCGCTAATTATTTATATAATAAACAGTACTTACTAATTCTGATTTAGCATTAATATTATAATATAGTATTTTAATGATAATTTTATTCACAAATTTATTACTGATAATAAATTTTTATAAAAGCAAAGTGTAATTTCGTTCATCATTTATTTATATATTTTTGTAATTACTTCAAATTGTTTTTAGTAGTAAGTAAATTTTTTTTCAAACATTCTGAACCTTCTTCATTAACTCAAAAAAATCATTTATTAATATATTCTACATTAATGCAAGAAACTAGTCATATCAGACACAAATCTACCTTTTAAATTAACTTGATTTTTTATTATATACATTTTGTTAATTTATTCTTAATGCAAAATTATACCCTGGTTTCATCTGATACATGAAGAATTTAGTTATTGTGTATATGAAAATTAGAAATTTAAAGTGTTTATAAAAAGAAACTCAATAAAACCTGAAAAAGCCTGAGGGTTTTTTTTTTTTTTTTTTTTCAGAAAAACCCGGGTTTTAGACTAGTGGATGCCCTTAAAAAAAAAAAAAAAAAAAAAAAAACCTGTTTTTTTTTTAAACTTTGAAAATCAAGCATATGAGACTCAATTGATAACTTCATCATAAATACTGTTTTTGCGTTTCTAAATTTTCTATGCAAATAAAGTTTAATCTTTCAATCACTCAAACAATTGAAGCTTTTAAAAATAGTATTTTGGTAATTTTAGCTAAAAATTAATTGTTTTAAGATTTGCATTAACCAACATAACATGGATTTTTTTTTTTAAATAGTTAATTCTTTAGGTTTATTATAAATTAAAATAATAATCCTAAAAATTTAGATAGGTATCATAGTAAGAGTATTAACAGAAGTTATAAAAGTAATTACAAATTGTATATATTTTTGAAAAATTAAAAAACAAACTTTGTTTCAGTATTTTTTATCAGTTCCTTTTTTTATTTCTCTTAAGTTTAAAGTTAATTAATGTTTAGTAATGTCATTCAATTCCATGGACATCTTTTATTTTAAGTGTAATAAGGTTTCACAGTTGTGTTTTATAAATAAAAGATAAGTAATACATGACAACATTGCTAAGATATTATTGCTGGTTACACTAAATTGAATAAATTGATTTATAAAGTATAATTTCATTGATAAATGAATTTTATTTAAATGGTATTTAACATTTTTGGTAGCTTTCATTACATAAAATAAAAAGCTAGCTATTGAAGCTGTCCAATGGAAAGCACTTCCGAAATAAAAATTGGTATATCTCCATCTTATTGTTGACTATCTTATATATGTATATAGTAGAATCCCTCAAATACACACGGCTTGGGACCAAAGGTTCTGCAGATTTTAGAATTTTATGGATTTCTGGTCATTTTATTGCTTGCATTTTTTAAACAGTAATTTGAATGTAATTAATAATGCAATCAAAATTATTATGAATGCTTGCAATATACTAAAATATTAAAATAAATAGTAAGCTAAAATAATAAAAAAAATAGATAATTTTTAAAATCATTAAAATATTAAAAGCAAAAGTCAAGTTAATAAGCAATAATGTATGATTAAATATTCATTTTAAAGCTGAAACGTATTTTTCCTAAATTATTCAATGAAACTTACTTCTTTAAGGTACATTACTAATTCGCATAAAAATCGTAAAATAAGGAAATTTTATTTTTAATACATAAACACATTTAGTAAGAAAATTGTGACTACCTGTAATAACAGAAATATCTTTTTTTTTTTCAGAAATACATTTTTCTTCCTTCATGAAAAAACATAAATTCAGTAATAAAAAAAAAAAATACAATTTAAAAAATATTTTTTTGGAGTTGATATAAACTAAAACAGTCAAATTGTGTCCTTATACCTGAACTGAATGTTTCATTGTGTAAAACTCTGTGTGCAGATTTTAGAGAGTTGTGGATTTGAGGGAGTCTACTATAATATATATGTGACCATTATTTAATACATATGTATCTGATATATGTCATATGAAAACTCTCATACTTGTTAACCGACTTTGATGAGATTCAATAGTATATACCGATGTCTCGACCAAATTCGTTGACCAGTTTCATCCACCATCTTGTTTCAAAATGGCGGCCATTTGAATTTTTTTATTTAAAATGTGGTACAAATAAATTAAAAACTGAAAAATATTTTTTTCTTGAGAGTTATACTTTAATACAAAGATTCCAAAACATATTTTGTTTTGTCTTTACCTTAAAAAAAGGATGAGAAGTTTGAATTTCTAGGGTTTGTGACATTTTGAAACAATCTGAATTTTGTCATGCTGTAACTCTCGTATTTATAAATTGATTTGGATGAAATTGATTGTATATGAAGTCTATGAAAATTTCTCGACTGAGTTCATTGGCCAGCTTCTTCTGCCATCTTGCTTTAAAATAGCGGCCATTTGCACTATGTATTGCTGTGCAATGCTTAAATATTATTAATATCCATTAGCTTCAAATTTTCGCCAAGCCTGGCGACACTTGGCGACATATCACCAAATTTAGTGACCAAAAAAGTAACCATAAATGATGCCAACTTCACTGTACTAATTTGATACAATTCTCAATCAAGTACACATGGGCGAATAACTTTTTATCGGGTTCATCGTATTTTTATTTCTTCACATTTGATTAAAATTAGTTTCAAATAAACTTTACAACATTTTAAAACCAAGAAATATGATAGCTACTCTTGTACTAGGCGCTGGCCAAAATAATTTTTTACTTTACTTTGCAGTACAAACATTTATTAATTATGAAAAATATTAACATTAATCCAATAAGAACTTATATACTAATAAATTAGAGTGATTTTCTTTTTCATATCCACTTTAATTAAATAATCTGTACAGGGGTAGTGTTGTGAAAAAAAATAGCCATTAAAATATCATTATTTTACTAATGATCGAGAGGTATAAGGAAATTTTAACATAAGATATTTGAGTCCAGCTTGTATTGTAATATTACAATGTCTAAAATTACCAGGTATATATCGCAGTTTGAGGCATTGTATACCAAGTATATAAAGTCACCATTATCTGTTTCAAATCTATTTCTGAAATTTCATATAAAATTCTACAAACTTGTTCTTAAGAAAGTATTTTTATGCCGCTTTTATACAGACGTAACTGCAACATCATAAATGCTTATTTTTTGCTAACTTTTGTTAAAGATACTGAAATTTTTCTTGATTAGTTCGTTTCTGAATAAAATATTTTTTTTTTCCGCACCATCTGAATTTCTGTAAATATTCCTATATTCTTTACAGACTGTGTTATAAAATACTCTATTTTAAATCTGTCTAACGATACTCTTCGCACATTTTATAATCGAACTTGCATAGAAAGATCTATAAATGTATTCCACTGTATTTTAAAACTAAAAAAATATTTTGTTTCATTTATTATATAGTTTTAAACATGGTTTATATACTAATAAATGGTTCAATTATTACTATACAATGTAATTTGAATGTATAATGCAAAAAGGTTTTCCTCAATAATCATTTATGCTAATTTAAAAAATCCTTATATCTGGAGTAATTTTGACGAAATGCTTCTAAATATTATAGTTTCCCATTCGTAAAAATATATTATTTTATCCACATTGTTTATATAATATAACATTGTTTTCATAGACGATGTGACGATATGAAATTATAAAATTTTCTCCATAAGTTACCTTTATTTTTCCTTTATAAATGTTTTAGAAAATACTTTTATTTATAAGTGTTTTACTCAAAAGTATTTGATTTATTCTTCATTTATACCATTTATTTCTAATTTTTATTATATTTTCTTTATGCGAAGTTTATTTTATGGTGAAATTTATTTTATTTATTCCAAATTTAGTTATAGTTAAAATCTTTATGCAATTGAAAATTAATTTGACACATTATTGGTTCTGTGAGCATCAGGTATTTGAAGTCTATTTCAATTCAGTTTTGTGCATTAATTTAATATTTCTTAAAACGTTCATTTTTTGTAAATTTATTTTTCATGAATTTTAAAGGTGATAGATTGTCTTACATTTATTGCAGATGCAAAAAGCTATGAATGTAGATGCACACCACATCACTCAAAACTGTCTTTAAAGTGTGAAATATGCAACAAAATATTTGTTCACAAGAGTTTTTAGGAAAAGTAGGTTCTGAATCACAGCAAGGAAAGCTGTTTGTTTGTGAGGTATGCAACAAGAAATTCTCTCATAAGAGCACTTTAAGCACACATCTGTTAGTTCATAGTAGTGAAAAACCTTTTGAGTGTGAGATATGCAACAAGAAATGCTCACGAAAGGGTGACTTAATTAAACATAGTTTAATTCATAGTGGTGAAAAATCTTTTCTTTGTGAGACATGCAACAAGAAATTCACTCAGAAGAATCATTTAAACAAGCATCTTTTACTTCATACTGGTGAGAAACCTTTTGTATGTGAAATATGCAACAAAAAATTCTCTCAGAAGTCACATTTAAGCACACACTTCTCAATTCATACTGGTGAGAAAACTTTTAGGTGTGAGATATGCAACAAAAAATTCTCTCAAAAGAGTAGTTTAAGTACACATCTATTACTTCATACTGGTGAGAAATCTTTTGTATGTGAAATATGCAATAAGAAATTCTCTCAGAAGTCACATTTAAGCAATCATCTATTAACTCATACTAGTGAGAAACGTTTTGTTTGTGAAATATGCAACAAGAAATTTTCTCTAAAGAAAGATTTAAGATTACATCTGTTAATTCATACTGGTCAGAAACCTTTTGTTTGTGAGACATGCAACAAGAAATTTTCTCAGAAGTGTAATTTAAAGAGACATATCTTAATACATACTAGAGAGAACTGTCTTGTGTGAAATACATAACAGGATTTTCTCTTAAAAATGTGTTTTAAGGAAGCTTCGCTCAGTCTGTACTATTGAGCCAATTTATGCGAAATATAAAAAAGAAATCATTAAAGAGCTTTCTGTTTGTTTTTGCTGCTATAATTTGTTCATTGTGGTTGACTAATTTTTATACCTCTTTTATTTAGAAACTTTGGCAAATTCTTGTAAGAAAATAGCATTAAAATATTAGAGTGGCTTAAATAAAACGACGAACAACCAAAATGTTTTCAATTTTAACTTGTAAATTGGCACGTAAGGATCTTTAAATTCATTTTTAGGAAACCATATTTTATATTTATTAGGCCTTATCTTTAAAAGTAGATCAAAACTGGGCTTCCCGGATTGCATAGTAAAGGTAAAAACCATATTTTTAAAATTGAAGTCTGAAGTAAATTTTCTACATGCATTATGCTTTTTAGATTGCCAACTGAATTGCCAAAAAAATTTTAATCCTTTAAGCTTCCTGCAGACTTTTTCATTCATATGTAATTCATAATATAACTATGAAAAGTATTGATATGAAGATTTGTATTTGATAACTATTCAAATATTTTTTTATCCTATACAATTAAAAAAAAAAATTAATTTCAATCTTGTGTTAAATCGGCCTCTGGATTAAAATGTTATACGGCGGAAAAAACATGGTTAGGCCGCTTACAGGGTTGAACGGAAAATATTAATTATAGAGCTTTGATCTTATCAAAAGTCATATTTCTGTATTAGACGCATATCAGCAGTTATTAGCCAAAGATTTTTTTTATTTACGGCAGCTTTTTTTTGTTTCTGGTCTTTTCAGTGTTTTGAGCACATATTTTAATCCCAATGTCTGTTAAACTTGTATTTATTTATATTATTTTATTTAATTACTTACCAGAGAAGTTTTAATTTTGCTATAATATATTAGCTGAAAACAAATCGCGAACTGTTTATATTGTTTTCAAAGCAAATAGATTAATCTTTCGTAATCGAGTTTCATGCAGTAGAGGTAAATTTAAAAAGAATTCACACATGATCTATTTTTAACTACAGCCAATCAGCTAACTCAAATGCAGTTTTGAAACATATTATAATTCAACGTATAATTTCTTATTTGATTATGTAAAATTTTAAATTGTTTGATTACATGTTAAATTTATGTTTTTCAATTATTTTATCTGTGTTTTTCACCATTCAGTTACATGTCTATTCATCCAGCTTCAATTTTATTATAGAAAAATATCCGGTACAATATTTATGGACTTTTGTGTAAACTGTGTGTTAATATTTCTTAATTAAGATACTTTTTACAGATTAAAATAGAATGCTTGAAAAATATAAAGTCGTAATAAGTGAGTCAAATGAAATATAGTTTTCAATCAAATTGCATTTGAATGTAGATCTATTTATCTATATGACGAAATAAAAATTGAAAATTTGCGATGATTAGAGGATAAAATAAATGCAGTAACGAAAACTACAAACAATCATTTCATCCTGAAATGTTGTCTTTCGCAAAATGACGTCAGTGCTACGCACGGACATATTTGTTCATTATAATACAAATGGATTTGTTGCGCATATGAAAAATCTTGCGCGCATAGTAAAATGCAAAAGTAAAAAAAGACAGCACATACATTTTTTTTTCAAAGAAATTTTGTTTCAAAGTTAACTTTATGACAAATTTAAAGTTTGTCTATAAACTACACAAATATTGCCTGCTGTTACTTCAACGTGCAAAGAAGGTGCCTTATATTCCATATAACACGCGTACCTTAATTTTTATGTATCATGCCAAAACAAATTTCTAATTGCATTTTAAATTTTAGATAATGGTGAATTATGAAATCTCATTTCGTCTTTATATCTTTCTTTTTCCCTTTTCGGATCAATTTTCTATCTGAAAAATATAAATATTTCATTTTTGTAAACATATTTGGGAAATCGAAATCGTGCTAAAAATAAAGTAAAAAATAAGTTACATAAAAAACATAATTTAACACAATTCTATAAGGAATTTAAAAATTGAGTAATTTAGTTTTGCATTTTTCTTATGGTAAAATGACAGGTAAAAAGAAAAAAGAACAAAAAAATCGTTATGCTCTAACAAGTTTAACTGAAAAATATGCATTAAACAAATTATGTTATTTTAATAAAATTACAGAAGAATAAATGTTTTAAAGAATAGAAATGAAATTTTATTAAAAATGAAATTTTATTATAAATGAAATTTTATTATAAATGAAATTTTTGGGTAAAAATTTGGGGAACTGGACATTATTTTAAAATTAGAATTATTGCCAAGGTCATCTATGTTTGATTGTCTAACTCGGCGAAGATAACTCAAGCCGCAGAGAATCGCTAAGTTTTGTAAAAGAAATAGCTGTATTTTGGACAAAAGCTTCCAGTCTAATGACTCATACTGCATGTTACCTTTTTTTTTTCAAAAAGACTGGCTGAATTCTAAAACATTGCATTTAATCAGTGCATGATTTCAATTATGTTATTTTCAAAAGAGAAGAATTTCAAAGTCACTGGTGCGGAAATGATGCTCTTATATAAAACATATTTCAGCTTTAAGATTTTAAACACATGTTTATGTATGTATATAATGACATCTGTGTATCCGCTAAAGTATTTAACTTTTACGATCAAGTCTTAAACAATATGTATAGAAAAATATGCATCTGATGTCAGAAAACGAACTAAAAATCGATTTCGTGATTTAACCTTCCCAACCAGTGTTCTCGCTGTCGCTCGCCATTTCGCCAAATTACGACTAAATTCTTTATTTGGCGAGTAAACAAGCGATTACATTCGCCAAATTGCTAGTTCTCAATTTCTGTTTTTTCGTTTTTTTTTTTTTTTTTTTTTTTTTTTTTTTTTTTTTTTTTGTGTGTGTGTGTGTGTCGCTTATCGTGTTCTATTGCACCGTATCACATGAATTCATAACATTTTAATGAGTTAAATCTGTTTTAGAAATTTTCTTCTTGATTACGCAAGATATTTAGAATATACATACTTTTAATATATATGTAGCGGATAGTTGAATTTAGATTAATCTCAATCGTTGTCGCAGTTATAAAAACTTAGGTTATTTTAGAACATATTGAAAAAAAGGGGGTACATTAAAGGATTAAAGATCATTTTTTAGTGCTACACGGCGAATCTATTTTGCTAATACTTTTTTCATTTGGCGAATGTTTTTTATTTTTAGTTAGCCAAATTACTAATGTTGTTCAAATGTCAGAGAGAACACTGCTTCCTACCCTGAATAAGTCTAATGGACTCAGTCCTATAATGCATTTCATTCGATTCGAACTAGAAAACTTTTCATAAAGTAAAGTAAAATAAAGATTTAAGTTAAATAAATATGTTAAATAGATTTAAGTAAAAATTCTGATGCGAAATATTTTAATGACGTTTGAGTAAAATTTCAACAGGGTAGGAAGGTTAGGAAGCTCAGCAAGACATATCAATTATATACTGATTCATTTATAAAGAGAAATTGATATATCTTTTGCCTAGTATGTTTGCAATAAACTAAAAATTATTTAATTGATGTATAAAAATAAAATAAATCAAAATATGGTAGGTTTTATAGCAGACGATATTCTTGGCATAGTGGTATTTTAATTACAGTTTTTTTAAGTGGGAACAAAAAATACGGTAATCTGCTATTTTCTATGGAGGAAAGGGATAGATGAGGTAGAGTATACCATGAAAACAGTTTACAATATGTGCAATGCGTGTTATCGCTCAAATTTGAATGCATTCATTTGACCCAAACAAAACAATCACATAGAGCAGGCACCAAATTATTTAACATAAGCTGTGCATTTTTTCGCTAAATGAAATGATCAACTTATATTAAGGCATTCTAAAGTAGCATTTTATTTTACAATTAACTAAAAACTATAGTACTAAAATTTTTCTACATTTTTGCGAAAACACGCGGTTGCATTTGGGCTTTATGTGGAGTATTTCTAGGTTACACTTTTGCATCACTTCCAGCCACTATAATTTATTATAAGTTACTATAATTATTGTTTGTTTGTTTATTTGTTTTGTGTGTGTCAAATACTCATTATTTTGGTACTTGCTTCTATGTGTCATATATTTATAAAAACATTTTATTTGGCAAATTTGTTTTTATTGATTTGTTGTAATCATATGTTGAGTACTTCCATTTCCGCATTTTTGGAAATTTCTCCATTTTAAGAACACAAACATTAGATCCCCTTCGCATCACTAATTGTCTAATGTATTCATTCTTAAAAATATATATCAAAATATCTACATATAATTTTGATATGGTTATAAATAAACTGACATTTTTACTATTTGGGTGGCGGAAACTTTGCTACATTTAAATACATAGCAATTTTCGGTAGAACTTGGTTATCCCGTCTACCAATTTAGCCAAATTATTTAAATCGCCAAACTAATAGCCAAATTATGCATGTTGATATATTTTTTATTTTAAATAACGAAAAAACATATTATTAGTAGAATATTAATAAAAATACAAATAAAATATCGAAATAAAAGTCACTTAATGACGTTTTAAACACGTATATCATATTTAATGTCATTGAACGTGACATTAACGATCATTCATTATTGGCACTTAATCTTATAATTTGGCGACAGTTTTTTGGTCGGAGGGATAACCAACTAGTACCCAATTTTCTCATTATGGCTTTTTATTTTGACCATGATTATTTTTATCAAAATAGCCTTTTTTGGCTATAGTATGCCTTTGAGTTTTTTCTAATCCTTGTTTCCAGTATGCAAAGGAATTCAAAATCTTATTTTTCTTTCCACTGTATAAAATATCTGCCTTTTTGTTGCTTTCTTGAGATGATAACTTAACCCTTTACTGCACCATCTGCATAAGAAATTAGATATTACTTGGTTATCTTGTCAACCAAAAAACTATCGCTGAACTATAAGATTACATGCCATTAATGGATGATTGTAAATGTCACATTCACGATACACGTGTTTGTTACGTCATCGAGTGATTTTTAATCCAACTTTTTATTTGTACTTTTGAGTAAGCTTTAAAAATTTATTTGTTCTTCCGTTATTTAAAATAAAAATTATGGCAGTTTATAAAATTTGGCGAACAGTTTGGCTACTTGTATAACTTGGCGAAATAATAAGATAACCAAGAGTACCAAAAATTATAATTTTCATTATGTGCCACAAATTTCACTAACTGTGCCACAAATTTCACTAACATGATCAATGTAACTGATCAAGAACAATCCAAAGATTGTATAAAACTCATTTTGTTCATATCAAATGGCTGTATTAGACACAAAATTAGAATGCGTTTGTTAAGGAAAAATATATCTATTAAGTTTTTAAGGTAAGATTTACTTACATTATTTTTGCTAAATACTTCAAAATATTAATATAAAGATGTTTAAGAGCGTTCAGCAGATAAAATTAATTAATTTAAGCTCATTCAGTTGAAAAATAGAGCAATACAATAATTTAAAATCCTAAATGTGTTCATGGGGCACATACCATAGAATATCAAATTTTAGATGAAAATTTGAAAGTTAATTTTTTTTTACAAATTTTCACATTGTTAGCGAGATACATAGATTTAAATATATAGAAATACATTGAAAATTTCTACAATAAAGTACAAGGTGCTTATAAAGTCCCGGACTCATTTTGATGTTTAATAACTCATAAAATAATAAAGATAGATTAAAATTAATAACATAAATGGTTAGATAGACTCGAAAAGTTTCATGACCCTTGTCAATGAACTTCCATATGTGCCCCCTTCGTCGCACGATCGGTGTCGTAAAAATTGCAAATTCTGTGGATCAGGCTCGGGAAAATCGCGCATGTTTTCGATCAATCACGGAGAATCGCAAATTTTGTCGATTGTGCCAAAAAAATCGCGAATTTAATTGATAATGCGAAGAAAATCGCAAATTTCATCGATCCGCTCCGTAAAAATCGCGAATTTCTTTATCAGGTTCGCAAGAATCGCGAATTTCGCTGATCAGGTGCGGAAATTTTGAAAATTTCGTCTATAATGTGCAAGAAGATCGCGAATTTCATCTATCATGCAAAGAAAATACCGAAATACATCGATCAGCTTCTTAAAAAAACGCAAATTTTGTCAATCAGGCACCGAAAAATCGTAAATAAAATCGATCAAGTGCCGAAAAATCGTGAATCTTGTCAATCAGATGCGTAAAGAAAATCGAAAATTTCGTCGATAAGTTTTTTAAAAATCAAAAACTTCTTCGGTCAGCTTCGTAAAAACAGCGAATTTTGTTGATCAGGTGCGAAAAAATCAATTAATAAACAGACGATATTTAGAAAAGTATAGTAATTTAGACTGGAAAATGAAATTATCTGCAATTAACCACATGCGCATTCCATCAATAAATACCATAAGTTTGTTTATATCTTCATTATTTTATGAGTTATTAAACATCAAAATGGGTCCGGGACTTTATGAACACCCTGTATTAATCGTTAGTTATGTAAATTGCATCCCTTTTGTCTAATGCAAGCTGCACACTGGGGCGACATGAGGAAGATGAATTGAGATTTAAGAAAAGAAACAGGTCGAAACATAGAGAAAAACCGTTTCAAACCTGTTTTTTATGAAGCATGACATGCCTCACATGTCACCTGCCTATAATTACTGTATCGTACAGTTTCATATCTTTAAAAATCTGTTTATCATTAGTAACAAGATATCTTTAAACATCTAAAATACTCCCCTGAATGTATTAAATGTATGTCCCCCCTCCTCTTCGCAACATACAAAGAACTTGAGAAATTTTGTTAACCTTTTGTCGCATCGTTTTCGGTTCAGTGGAATTATTCTATCACTAGCACAAATTCAATTTAAAGTGATTGAAATTTTCCCAATAAAGTCAAAATGGGCATTTCTCTTCTTATTTTAAATGGAAGAACATATATGCATCTCATGTACAATTATTGTACATTATTTACAGGAAAGATTCGACATATTCTCAGAACATTTCTTCTGTCAACACTCTCTCGTATTCTCTGCGAAACATAAGCAAAACAAAATGGGTTAGAGACGTGTTACCACTCATATAGTCATCGTCAACTTTTATCGCCCTTTTGGCGTTAAAGCATAATTCTGCACATCTTTGTTTCTGTATAAAGGTAAATTCTGTCTTATTTATTGATCTCTCATAACAATAAATAGTCAATTGCATAAATTATTCTCTTGTCCCAAAATTATACTTTTCCCGTCGTCCAATTCCACTCCAGTACTTGTAACCTACAACTCATATGGTTTATTTACTAATTGTATAATAGTGTTAAAAACAAATGTAATTCAACTATACATCCAGCGTTTACTGGAATTCCATAACTTGTGCTTTATTCTGCCGAGCTAATTCAGACATTAGACAATGAGCTGTGATCATTCAGGTTTGTTAGGCGAATTAGGTCCAGCAGATTTGTCCAGAATGTCTCAATTGGCAGAGTATTGGCGGCATCAGCCAAGAGATCTCTGGTTCGAATCTTGGCTTAGATATTTCTCATTGTCATTCACTTGAAAAATTACAACCGATATATGTATTTGTCTTTCTATGTAACTTATATTTCTAAACTGATTTCAATTTATATACTTTTCTATGTAAAATGGATCGTTTTTTTTAAAAGAAACAATTTTGCACTTGTATTCCTTACGTTATTGTTTTGAGGGTGTTTTTCTAGATAGGTAACTTGGCTGTTCTTATTTTAAAAACTAGTTTAATGGGCATATTTTTCTATGTTTTTGTTCTGCTTTGATAACGATAACGTTATCTATTACTGTATTTCTATTTATTTTTATTAAATTTAGCATAAATATGAAAATTTTATTAGTTGCTTTTCAAAGTTTATAAACAAGTTTTGATACAAGTTGATGTTAAAGTCAAACTTAATCATCCTCGAGTGAGACATCTGAAAACTGAGTAGAATAATTATTGAAAGACCTAATATATACTATTGAACCCTCAGACTTTTCATATAAGTAGACGCCACATTCCATCGTTCTCTCGGAAAGGTTTCGAATCCAACATCTTTGGCGAGAAGATGCCGTTTTTTGGCGACTATCCAGGATTCTCGCTGTCGCTCGCCATTGCGACTAAATTCTTTATTTGGCGAATAAACAAGCATTTAGATTCTCCAAATTGCTAGTGCTCAATTTTTGATTTTTTCTCTTCTGTTTCTTTTTTCATACATATTTCATACATATGCATATATCTATCTTATATATATTGTAAATGTGAAAGTGTGTCCGAAAATTGGAATGAAATTGGCTTCAAAATGGATGGATTAATAATGTCTTTGAATCTTTGCATATAGATAAGTTAAAGCCCGGAAATGAACTTAGGCTAATTTTTATTGATTTATTGAAATATTTTCCTTAATTCAAAATTTCATTATTTTTCATACAGAATCAATAGGCACTTTTTAGATAAAATTAATCATTTTCCTTTCCTGTTGCCAATAAAGTAGAAATCTGGAATGATAATTTCTCAGCGGCAATAAATTTTCAATCGAGCAATTTCCGTGGAAAAAAAATAATAAAAATAAAATAAAAATAATTAAAAGAAAGTAAATATAACGTCACATTTGAAATAGAAATAAAGAGAGTATTTTCTGTTATATATTAAACATGTATATTTGTTTCATTAACAAGAATTTTTCGTTCAAAAATGGTGACATAATTAGAAGTAAAAAAAGAATGAAAAATAATAATATTTTTAATGAAATATTTCATTTGGAAAAATGTAATGTCACAGTTGAAATAAAGCAGGTACTTTCTAGTAGTCATTAAAAATAAAAGAGGCATAAATATCAGTAGCTAATCCAGCTAGATAAATAATGACATTATATTTTAAATGAATGAGAAATATTGTTTACTTATACTAATTAATAAGTTATAAGTTACATACAAATGAAAATTTTCATTCAAAACTCATAATTATCAATGGAAGAATTTTTTGTGGGGGAAAAGAGTGAAAATAAAATTACTGATTAATGTATTTTTGACTCTATTTTTTAACACTTTCCAAAAAAGTTGAAAAGTTATTATGCTTTCGGTTTGTCTGTTAATCGTCTGGCCGCTTTCTAACTTTCGTAAATTTCATGGCAGTCCGAGTATTCATGAAATTTTTGGATTTTATTAACATTTACTTTAGCACGTATACTTTTTGAAAATGAAGTTTCTACCATGATTAATTTATTTATAGGGATAGTCAAAAGTTTTCTTTACATTACGGCATTATGGGGAAAAATCGTTCCAATTGAATTTTAACGATGTTACACCCTGTGAAAATTTATATGTATCAACAAAGTGCACTAAAATATGCATTTTGTAAAGTATGCAGTGAAAAGGACACTTATTGTTCATTTACAGGGTCACACAAAAGAATTCCATTGAGTAAGAGTAAAGGCAGGAACAGTTTGCGACATATTTTAATTATGGTAAACAATTTCATGTATAATCAAATTGATATACGTTGCTGAGGCTTAATGTGAGTTATTTCATGCATAATACGAAGTGCATAGCATTTACAGGGACACATAAAAAATTTAAATAGTATATATTCTATCCGAAGTACTGTATATAATGGATGATGACTGTTGCATGGATGAAATGCATTTTGAATTATTATATGTGCTTTTAAGTTTCACTAAATGAATGCATATTAAATGGTGTGTATAAATTCTGATATTTACACAATTTAGATATACATGGTTACTCAAAAGATCATGGAAAGATTACTGAATATGAGCGTAATTTACTTAAAGGTGGTTTTTAAATAAAATATGCATTTTTATTTTGAACTGCATTCACTAAACTAAGAAATGTTTGTAGTATATAGATAAAATGATATACAGGGTTACGCAAAGAACTGGATACATGGTTGTCTTCGGATGATAATTTCTGAAAATGTAACTTAAGTAGCAATAAGGAATATTTTCGTTTGAACTAAAGTTTAGAAAAATACTTTCGTATATTAAAGTTACGAGGTAAACTACAGGGCTGAACAAAAGTATTCAAGAATGTTTCAATCTATTAGTATAAGTCGCTGAAAGGAAAATTTAAACCAGCAAAAAAACATCATCAGAAGATTTTTACTATAAATCGCGATAAAAAGTTAATCACACATGCTTTAACCAACGAATTCTTTTGTTTGATTGATTAATTAACTCTTCTTTAAATGTTATGCGAAAGAAGTCACTGGTAACAGCTAGTTTTTAATATATTTTTAACGGATATTTGAAATTAGATTGATAACAACAGTTGTCGAAGTAAAAACTTTGGTGATCTTAGAATATATTGAAAAAAAGAGTACATTGAAGGTTTAAAGAAAGTTTTTTTTGTGCTACACAGCGAATCCATTTTGCTAATATTTTTTTTTCATTTGGCGAATGTTTTCATTTTTGATTAGTCAAATTACTAACTTCGGTCAAATGTCAGCTACTATCTACTATTGAACCCTACTATTATTTTCACGTACCACCTTTTTTTACCCCTTCGGGACATGAGCCCTTTGCTAATTTTTCAATTTTTACTACCTTTTTCTTAAAACAAAAATTTTTCTGTAATTGAATCGCGAAAATGCCCTGATTAAATAAGGTAAACTTTACGAATAAAAATAAAAGGTGAGAATAATGAACAATTCTGAGCACCGTAAATAGCACGCATATCGGTCGCTCGTTCCCAAAGGGTTAAGAAATAAGTGGCTAATCCAGATGTATGGCATTTTCTTTTTGCTTAAGGTTCAGTTTTTTGGACTACTGATATAAAAATTATATTTCTTTGGGAAGTTCTGAGAATAAAGTAATTTCCTTAAGATTTAGGTATTCACTATTTTAGAACTTTATAATTTAATAAGAATAAGTTCTTTAGAGGAATTTTTTTATTTCATTAAATCGTTTTGTAATATTTCTTTCTATATAACAAGACTTTTCTTAAATAAATAAATTAATTAACAACTTATTATCAATAAAAATAAGAACAATTCTTGTTTAAAAAGATACCAGAACTTTTCTTAAAATGTATTTGTAGCCCTTTAAATACATTGCTTTCACTTTTATTTTAAGAGTTTTAGTTGTTTTATCAGTTTTTTTTATTTGTTATGGCTGTAATATCATTTTCTATACTTTTTCTAATTAAATCGATCTGACACATAATTCTGCAATGAGTTATGACTTGGGTGGTGTTTTACGAAGACAGAAGATGTATTATTATTTTTTATGATTTTAACAGGTATGAGTATTGTTATGAGTTCTAGAAATTTAGTTATTGCGGAGATTTTAAATAATACAGCATGGCAGCGCTAACTAGTGAACTATTTATACCAAACTGTAGAAAACATCAACTGATGTCAGTGAACAACATAATCTGAAGTTTGATGAAATTTCCGTGCATATTAATTCTGGATATTGAGGAAATCGTGAAGAAAACAAATCCAAAAACTAATCAGCACCACTTTATATCATTGAGTAACTGAAAATAAACTTTTATGAAATTGAATTATTTCTTGAGATAGAGTGTTCAGAAAATTTATGTCACATGCAGTCACAGATTTACGGACAAACATGTTCTAAAAACATGTTTTTTTTTTGTATCTCTGACTCAAAAAATCGTGTAAATCTTCCGAAAACTGGAAAAAGAAAACTTTCACGAATGTAGAACTTTCTTCTTGTAAAGATCGAAGAATTTTGTACTTTTTATTAAAATAAATTTTCCGAAGTTATAAATTTTTATTTTGTTGATTTTTTTGACAGAAAAAACTTCTTCCATCCTTTTTTATTTTGTTTTAATCATCATCATGACAAAAAATGCACATGAAATAATAATTATTAACCAAAAACCAAACATTTGTCCTGAATCGGGCCATCACTGGTGGTTTTACTTTATTTCTTTTATCTTTCATGTTGAGGTATCGTTGATGTGATGAAACCTTATTTGCTTCGCTCCTCCGTCTGTTCATCACAGAGTTCATTGGGAGATTTTTTTTAGGTTACACCAGGAATTTCGCATACTAACAGCAGAACACATCCGATAACACGACAAATCATAAAATTTTGAAAAATTCTCTAGTTAAATTAATTCGACCATTTTCGCTACTTCTTGATTTCTAAATACATACTTTTAATTTCAGTACTTATTTCATGCAACATCCCAACTTCTAGAGCATTGGTTTTGTAAGTCAAAAAGCTTTATATCGAATGGAAATATAAATTGATTTTTCTCAAAGTATAAAGTTGTCGTTTATTTCGCGGAATTTCCTTTTAAATAAAAAGTGGGACAATATTGCATATTCTCTTCACCCCCCCCCCTTAAGAAAATGAACTAAAATGAACTTGCTATATTTTTAATCACTCATTTCTAAATAATTGATTAAAGCATAGTGGTTTAGTGGCCAGTGCATCTGACTGCCGTGCTTTAAGTTGAGACTACACCTGCCTATTGGACAAGATCCACTCAGACTTTCATCAGTGTTGAATACAGGGGGTGGCCCGGGGGGGACATTCTCCCCGGAAAATTTAAGATTTTAGGTTTTCAATGGTCAAAAAATGCAATACCCTTTCCCCAGAACTCTAGAATGTCCACCCACCGGAGCCACAGAAATCCCCTGCGGAGAAAAGAATCTGAATACAACACTGACTTCACATCCATTCGAGGTTGATAAAATGAGTTCGTATCAGTTCTAAATTTGTGCGTGGTCTGAACACCGAGGGACCCACGTCAGGCTGGCCACCCATCCGGGACATATGCTGTATAGAACCTCAGGAAAACAGAGATGGACACTATATTCCAAGACAATACTTCATGGATCGTTTAGAAACAGAGTTATGTTCCAGTTTCAGATTAATATAACTAATAACCATTTTCATAATTATTTTATAATATCTATTGCATTGTAAAGCAGATGGAAGGACATCTCAAGTATTTTTGATATACTTTTAATTTTAGAAGGGTTTTTAAATTTCACTGTAATGTGGATTTAATTAAAATAAATTTTGTATATTTTTGCGCTTAAAAAACATTGTATTTTAAAAAAAATTCAAAATTTGTTCTTCATTATTATTATTGTTTTTTAAGTACATTGGAAAGTTTTAAAAGAAGATCGAATATGATGAGGTAAACAAACGATTCAAACACATTTTACAAACTTCTATTAGCATATCAAAATTACATCAGATTTTTATTCTTTTATGAAAAACAATCAGAATTTAGAAGATATCGAAAGTAAGTAATTTAATAACAACAAGTAATGATATCGTAATGAAATGAAAAGCATTTTCTTTATACAGAATCCTGATTAGGAAAGCATAATTTTAAAACACATTTAGAAACTGTATTTACATTTTCAAACATCAGCAGAATTGTCATTAACTGTTAAAATAATAATCACTGTATCAAACTCTTTTTTTTTTATTTCCAATATTATTTTCAATAGTACCCCTTAAGAACAGTTATTTTCAGCTTAAAAGTAAGAAAGACAATTTTAACATATTCACTGCCAACTACGAGAATATTGGTAGTTGGTAAACTTTTTTTTATCTTCCCAGCTACGGGATAACTCATTATTGATATCCTTATCTAAATTACGATTACGAGAAGTGGCGCACCCAGGATTTTATCTTGGAGGGGGCCGAGCATTAGCAGTGAAACAAAATAAAATTGATTGTAAAATTTCTCTACATGTGATTATAATAGAAAATTACAAAGAGACACTAATTAACTATCTAATTTCCATATTTAATTAAGCATATGTGGACATACTAAAATCCACATATGTGGACAGTCACTCTCATCAGTGGAGTGACTCTCGATTATAGAGTGGAATAATTCACTCCTTTCTATAGTGTAGAAAATTCCACTTCTGTCTATAGAGTGGAAAATTCCACTCCTTTGGAAGTGTATTTTTACAAAAGTCACTCCAGAAAGAGTGAAAATGCCTATCGCTCTTTCAAAAAGTGAGCTTTTCACTCCTTCCACTTTTAGAGAGTGAAGACTTGCTGGCAGATCCGCGTATTTATGGGGTCGAATTATTTTTTTACACAAACGCACAAAAAAAACCGAATTTTGATCTCGTAAATACTTTATATATTTTCTAATACTTTTCTCCTCTCTGGGTGCGCCACTGATTACGAGTATTGCATAAAAAAAAGAGCATTGATTAGCTGTTTAAGACACAGAAAGAAACTACACAATAAACTTGTCGTACTGAAACGGATCATTTATTTCTCGAAACCAAAATACAATAACTAAATGTAACAGAAATGTTCACTTAGGCATCTTTAAACGGATGCACATTGGCAGTGACCGTGTTAAAGTAGCATAACATCATTATGATAAATTATTTTTAACAATTCTTTTGACTCAAATATTCTCAATCATAAGGGTAATTTTACAGACTTATCAATCTATATTGTGTCAAAAAAAGGGAGAATTGCAAAGTTTTTTAGATAATATAGAGATAAAACCAATTAAATATAAAATATGGTTTGACAAAAATGATTTTGAAGATCCTTACATGCTGATTTATTAGTTTAAATTGAAGAATTTTTGGTTGGTCGTCGTATTATTTTAGCCTGTCTAATATTTTAAATACAATGCTATTTTAATACTAGAATTTGCTAATTAGAAGTTTCTAAATGCAAAAAGTATAAAAATTAGTTAATCGGAATTAACAAATTATGGGAGCAAAAACAGTTTGCTCTTTTGAGATTTTTTTTTTCTAACTTACTGATTTATTGGTTTAAATTGAAAAAAAAATAAATCGCGATTAACAAATTATAGAAGCAAAAACAAACAGTTTGCTCTTTTGAGATTTTTTTATATCTCATATAAATTGGCTCAATAATATAGAATGGGCGATGCTTCCTTTTCAGAGAAATTCCTGTTCTATATTTCGCACAAAATATTTCTCCCTAGTATGTTTAAAAGATGTCTGTTTAAATTATCCTTTAGAGAGAATTTCTTGTTGCATATTTCACAAACAAAACGTTCCTAATCAGTGTGTATTAACAGATGCCTGTTTAAATGAGCCTTCTGAGAAAATTTCTTGTTGCAAATTTCACATAGAAAAGATTTCTCACCAGTATGAACTAACAGATGTGGGATTAAACTACTCTTTCGAGAGAATTTTTTGTTGCATACCTCACACCTAAAAGTTTTCTCACCAGTATGAATTGAGAGGTGTGAACTTAAATGTGACTTCTCAGCGAATTTCTTGTTGCACATTTCACATACAAAAGGTTTCTCACCAGTATGAATTAAAAGATGCTTCCTTAAATTATTCTTCTGAGTGAATTTCTTGTTGCATATCTCACACACAAAAGGTTTCTCACCAGTATGAATTAACAGATGTCTGCTTAAACGAGACTTCAGAGAGAATTCCCTATTGCATATCTCACAAAGAAAAGATTTTTCACCACTATGAATTAACATATGTTTGTTTAAGTCAGCCTTTCGTGAGCATTTCTTGTTGCATATCTCACACTCAAAAGGTTTTTCAGCAGTATGAATTAAAATATGTGCGCTTAAATTTCTCTTCCGAGAAAATCTTTTGCTGCATACCTCACAAACAAACAGCTTTCCTTCCTGTGATTCAGAACTTAATTTTCCTAAAGACTCTTGTAAAGAAATATTTTGCTGCATATTTCGCACTTTAAAGACAGTTTCGAGTAATGTGATGTGCATCTACATTCATGGCTTTTTGCATCTGCAATAAATAAAAGTAACACAATTAATCACTTTTAAGATTCATGAAAAAAATATTTACAAAAAATAAACGTTTTATGAAATATTAAATTAACGCACAAAAGTGAATTGAAATAGACTTCAAATTCTTGATGTTCACAAAACCAAATATGGGGCAGATTAATTTTAATTGCATAAAAATTTTACCTATAACTAAATTTGGAATAAATAAAATAAATAATTGCCACCATAAAATAAACTTCGCGTAAGGAAAACATTATTAATAAAAATTAGAAATAAATTGCATAAATGAAGAATAAATCAAATGTTTTTTTAATAAAGCACTTATAAATAAAAGTATTTTTTAAAACATTTATGAATAAAAAATAAAGATAACTTAAGGAGAAAACTTTATACTTTCATATCGTCTGTGAAAACAATGATACATTATATAAACAATGTGATTAAGGTAGTTTTATTTTACGGAAGGGGAACTATGATATTTAGAAGAATTTAGTCAAAATTCCTCCAGATATAAGGATTTTTTAAATTAGAATAAATGATTATTGAGGCAAACATTTTGCATTATACATTCAATTTACATTGCATAGCAATAATTGAACAATTTATTAGTATTTATATCATGTTAAAAGTGTTATATAATAAATAAAACAAAATACATATTTTTAGCTTTAAAATAAAACATTGGAATACATTTATAGATCTTTCTATGCAAGTTGGATCATAAATTGTGGCAAGAGTATTGTTAGATAGATTTAAAATAAAGTATTATATAACACAGTCTGCAGAGAGTACAGGAGTAAACACAGAAATTCAGATGGTACGGAAAAAAAGAAATATTTTATTTTGAAACGAACCAATCAAGAAAACGTTCAGTATATTTAATAAAAATTATCAAAAATATGAAATTTAATATTAATGATGTTGCAGTTATTTATGTTTAGAAGGAGCAAAAAATACATTTTAAGAGCAGGGTTATAGAATTTTATATGAAAGGGCAGAAACAGATTTGAAATAAATAATAGTGACATTATATATTGGGCTTTAAAAAACGTTACATACTTAGCAATTTAAGACATTCTAGTATTACAATGCAGGTTGGTTTCAAATATCTATTTTTTTTATTTTCCCTTGTAGCTCATTATTAAAATTATGACACTTCTTTCACAGATACTTCCTTTCACAACACTTATACAGATCTTTATACACATTATTTAATTAAATATTACATTATATATTTAAAGTGGATATGAAAAAGGAAAGTGCACTTAAAAAGCCAGTATAAAGTAGCTGTTTTATTTCAACTATGACGTCACATTTTTCCAAGTGAAATATTTCATTGAAAATATTATTCTTTTTCATATTTTTTTTAATTCTAATTTTGTCGCCATTTTTGACAGAAAAGCTCTTGTTAATAAAAAAAAATATGCATGTTTAATATATAAAAAAGAATATTCTACTCCAAAAATGACGTCAAACTTATTTTCTTTTATTTATTTATTTTTTTTCACGGGAATTGCTCAATTGAAAAATTATTGCCGTTGAGAAATTATCATTCCAGATTTCTATATTATTGTCAACAGGAAAGGAAAATGGTTAAATTTTATCTAAAAAATGCCTATTGATTCTGTATGATTAATAATGATATTTTAAATTATTAAGGAAAATATTTGAATAAAATGAATAAAACATAGCCTATGTTCATTTCCGGGCTATAATTTATCTATACGCAAAGATTCAAAGACATTAATGCATCCGTTTTGAAGCCAATTTCATTTCAATTTCCGGACACACTTTCACATTTATAATATATATAAGATTTATTGTATTTTAATTTTTGTGCAGTGTTGGTTTTAAAAAGAGCGTTTTGTTGCAAAAAGATATAAGCAGCTATGAAAACTAACCTTATGAACGTTTATGCTAATTTCTAGAAATAAATATGACACATATATTCTATACGCACGAGATACTTAATTGGCACCAAAATAACGTTTATTTGTTGACAAGGTTACCATAAAAAATTTAAATTACTTTAATCTACAATTATTATCATTTATTGAGAGTTATTTCAATTTTCAAATAACAGAAAATGTTTCGTAATCATTTTATTTTGTTTTCATTATGGAAAAAAAATAATAATAAAGTGCTATTATAGCATGGTATTATCTATCTGGTATTCGAAAAGTATGATTTCACCAAATTTGCATTAAAAAAATCACGCCAAACTTGGTGCTTATATGGCATCTTTTTAAATGTTATGTATGTATATATACACACATAATACCATTTTTTATATACAATTTATTACTTATTGCTTATAAAAATAAATAAGTAAGGCTTATTTATGCAAAATAATTTGTATAAATATTTAAAAAATTGCTTCGGTATGAAACAATGAGTAGGTTGCAAGTAAATTAAATAATTTTTTAAATAATAATGTCCAATTCTTGTATTGTTCCCAGGAATACATACATATTCCTATTTTTAAAGCTGTATGTTAAAAGGAAATGGTTGAAAAATTGACGCAGATATCATATATGCACAAGGATATCCAACTGGCATCAAAATGGCGTTATTTTGCCTGTGATAGTGTAGTTATTATATATATCTATCTGTATATATATATAATATCTATTTATACTTAAACTGTTTTTCTTTCCCAAAGAAATACTGTGGATTTTATAGAAATCAACACATTTTCAATTGAAAGTTTCTTGCAAAAGGGTATTCAGATGAAATTCAAAAGGCTTTTCCATATAGAATAGTAGCTGTTACCCGTGCCGTCGTTCACGTAGCATTAAAAAAAGATAAACGCTTTAATTAAACAAAATGTTTCATTAACAATAATTTAAAATATACAGGGTGGTCATAAAAAAACTTTGCCGATATACAGAGCTCTAGCGGCCAGTCCGCTCAACCGATTGAGATGAAATTTCAGATATAGCTATTCAGAGGTATGAGCTCGAGATTCTGTGAACGACAACAAAATGGCGCTCACGGTTACCGTTATAGTTACAGAAACTCGAAAATTTCCAATGGCAACACCCATTTTTTTCATCCCAAAATGCTCAGTGCATGCGAAAACCCTAAAAAGCATTGGAACCGTACGTGTATTGCAAGAAACGGACATGTTATGCACTCATAAAAAACCATTCTGAGAATCCTCCCCCCCCCCCATAGAAAAAACACGACTGGGGCGCAAGAAGGAAATTTGCATCTGACACAGAGTCAGTACACTAATCTCTGATTACAATACAGATAGGAGAAACTAAAACCTTTATTTTGATTAAACATTTTCCACATGGGTGCCATCACAGGCAATTACACATTGTGTGGTGTACCAAAAAATCTTATATGTAAAGCAAGATATATGGCTTGTCATAAATGAAGTTCTTATATGAATACGATAACGTATTATGTACATCCTACAATTCCCTGTTTTATAAAAATTAAAATTATCATTATTGAAAAACTGTCTGTTGTCCAATTAAATAGTTGGTGGTTAAATAATTTTAAAAAAGAAAATATAAGCAAATAGACCATTTATTAATCTGGGTTACCATGTGATACAAAACAAAGCCATTGGTACACATGTCATATACTCACCACATTGACATGTTTGCAACATAATGGTGATTTCATGTCACATATGGTAACCCGGCCAGTGTTGTTTATTTATCAACAAACTGTTAATTTACTTTTATTTTCTCTTTTAAACTTATAATAAATTATTTTATACTATAAATATTAATTAAACTTTTTTATTTATGTTATTTCTTTTTTTTTTTTTAAATAACAGAACATAATTAAAAAATATATATGAAACTGGTATCTGAAAAGGAAATTTTTGCTCAACTGGCATCAGAAAAGAATTCGCCAATGTGGTGCGTAAATGACATTTGTACTATGCCATTTTGGCAGGAACTAACAACCCACTGCATGTATGACATCTGTGTACCGATTTAATACAGAAGGCAAATTACTGACGCCCTCTAGCAGATTAAAATTTATTGTGTTGATGATCAATAGTATTGGCAAAAAGTATTGCATGGTGTTTTATTATGCATGATTAAATTAAAAAAAACAGTTAAACCTATCAAAAAAAATAAAAATCCAAAATTGAGTCTTAGATATTTTATATCATAAAAATCGTCAGAAATATTTTCAGTTTTTAACATCATTTTTAGATATTAATTTGTTTTAAAAATACTGACGTATTATCCAAACTCCAAGTGATAGATCTCCAAAAATAGCTGACGATTGCCAATCAAGTTCAAAGTAGTAATTTATTGTTATTAAAAACATAACAATGTTAAAGTATTAATAATATCAAATTGAAATAAAAAAGGTAAACAATCTATAACAAATAAAATCAAATAAATAAATAATAAAATTATAAATTATAATTTAAAAAACTACAAATTATAATTAATAAGTAAATCATGAAAACAAAGTATCATAAAAAAATATTACTATAATTTGTACTACTGGCATCAAGTTTTGCCAAATTGTATCTGACATCCCTGTATAATGCATAAGTTCCGTTTTAACCATATAAAATGATTTTTTTGGAATTAGCGATCTAGACATTTAATCGTTAGAGCCATTTTTCAGAAATGTTAACATTTTCAGACCTGAGTTAGTTTTAACCAGCCAAAATGAACTTTTTTAATTTCGAAACTTAGATAGACGAGTATCTCATGCTTTAATTAGTATAGAAAACTTGTTTCATGGAAATCAACATAAAAATGTCTTATATATAGCAAGCAGATCGTTTGGCATAATGTTTGATTTACCATGTAAATACTAAGTTTCTAAAATTCCAGATGTAGCCAGATCCTTTTTATCATGCTCGATTTAATATAAGAGGCAAGTTTTGTTGGAATTGATCTAGTAGTTTACAACATCATCCATAATCGGGAAAACTCTTGCCCATTTAATATATATATAATAATAAATTATATTCACAATATTAGTGGAAAGAATAAAAAATGTTATTTTTTCATTCTAGAGTCTTTCACATTTTGTTTTATAGCTATTTGTTACTCGGTGCAATTAGAGCTTTAGAAAAGGCGATTTATTGCCAAATGATGCAAACAGCTATAAAAACAAACAGCTATAAAAACAAACATAATGAATGCTTATGAATGTTTATATATGTATATATATTAATATAAATATAATAATTCTTTATTTACACAGTTTTTTGCATACATTTATACATACATATATGTGTATGCACTACATTTCTTTTCTATATACAATTTACTTTAGGTTGCATAATAAAATAAGTAAATGGCCTTATCATATTAAAAAACTATACAAATGTTGAAAAAACTGCTTGTGTACATAAAACAGAAAATAGGTCGGCAGAAAACATTTTGCTTAACTTATAGTTTTAATTATTTTTCTTTACCTGTAATGTATATTACAGTAGAAGATCTTTATAACGCAATTCTCCATATAACGCACAACCTTTCAGATGTAAACAATGAATTTTGCCATGAAGGAGCACCTGAATTTTAAGACTGTAAAAAACTGCTACTGTCTGAAAACTAAATTTAATGCATTAGTACAATTTTACCTCCTTAATTTAGAACTTTTAAAGGAAAAAAATTATTATTACAATAAATGTTTTTGAAAATGAGCAATATAATGAATAAATTGGGTCCAGGTGTATCTGGACCATTTTTAAAACGTATATTTAACAAAATAATGAATGATTGCAATAATAGAAAAAATTTATAATCTGAATAAGGAATGCAGTATAAAGGTAATTCTAATGTATTTTGATGTGTTTCAGACATATTTGTCTATATTTATGAGGTAAATTTGATGATGTGTGATATGTGATCCATATAACGCAAAATTCTATATAATGCACAACCTTGCGTTTTTAGGTTTGCGTTATATAGATCTTCTACTGTAGTTACTTATTAAGCATATTTGCTACTTATAGAGTATACTTTTTTATGTAAATGAAAGAATTTGTAAGAAATATTATTTAAAATTTAATTTTTTAACAACTTTAAATTCTTAAATAATAAAATCTTCCGCCTGATAATTACTATTCGGCTAGCAAAATATTTGGTTTACATGTGAGGGGAATATTTAAAATGGCTATAAAATGTCAGTAAAAATGAGTTCTGACACATAAAATTCAGTGTCATCAGACGATCAAGTCACGAGTTGCAGAATTTTAAGTATAGGAATAACTAAAGAAACATATCTTACCACAAATTTATCTTAGAAGAAGAAATGAGCCAGTAATTTGATTTA
This sequence comes from Maratus speculifer, assembly GCA_964019185.1. NCBI lineage: Eukaryota > Metazoa > Arthropoda > Arachnida > Araneae > Salticidae > Maratus > Maratus speculifer. Next base: position 40,211,538 of record OZ025303.1, read on the forward strand.
AAAATATAGCTACTACTACAATCTGAGTATTACCATTTTGTTCATTTTATTACAGACGCCAAACAATGAATGAATCATGAATCAAGAGGTCATTCATAAATAATGAATCAATGAATAAGTGGAACATTCCTACAGTAGATGTTTTGAACTAAAATACCAATCGCCTTTGAATTAACAAAACAAAATACTTATTTATTAAAAGAAATTGGAAGCATTTTTAAAATTCGTCAACCTATCACTTAAAACTGCCTTCAGGACATAGATGAAATTTGATTTTGGAAACTTTAAAAATTTTACCGTAGAATTTTTGTTAAAACTTGTTTAATGGCTGTTCGGTAACCAGTATAAAAAAGTACTGACCGTATTTCAAATGCACCAATTTATTTGAAAAATAATATTAAGAATTACAAATACAAGAATCACTTTCAACGAATCGTGAAATAAACCATGATTCATTCTTTTATTGGCGTCTTGTTTCTTCCGTTATTTGTAATATCACGTAACTTTTAAAACAAATATTTATTTTACCCAACCTCTTGTTAGTGTTAAGGTAGTGAAGTTTTTTTTCGCCATTCTTCAACTAAAAACTCTACAATTTCTTATTTTATAGTGACTTCCCGAGATTTCGTACGTCGCAACTTTTTGCTAATTTTTTATTGAATCATTTAAAGCATTCTTAAATGTTTGGTACTATAGTACATCGTTATCCCATCTACCAATTTCACCACATTATACATTTCATTAATTGTTCGCCAAATTTTAAAAATAAGCATAATTTTTATATTAAAAAACGGACGAATATATAAGTTATTGAAACATTAATGAAAATATTTAATTTTTAAATAGTGTAGCTTAATATTATAGAGATTTCAATTTAAGAACTACAAATTGGTTTGAATTTTTTTTCTCGTTAACTTTTAAAACATTGTGTTACCTATAAACTGAACTTGATTGTAATCTATTCAATTGAAACAAATTATTTAAAAAATAATAATAATAATGGCATAATGAAAGCCCTTTATATTGAAATTTACATATCTGGAAGAGACTTTTCACTCATTCTTAAACAGTTGCTCCAGTGGCGTAGCTAGAATGTGTGACAACGGGATGGATGTAAATGCTGTCACCCCCACTAGTCTAATGCCACTCCCCCAATCCAAAATATTTTTTAATCACAATTCTATGTTATGACCAAATCATTCCGTACTTACCTTTTATTCTCCTACAAAAGAAAAACAGGTGCAGCTTATCACTCATTCCATAGTCCGCATAACTCAATGCTGTAGTCTATATTTAGAAGAAAAGTCTTTCTTTTAGAGTTTGCATTTCGCTACCCACTCGGTTTATAGATTCGTTTTTGTGTCTGGTGTAGCTTATTAAGACGCCCCATTCTTTATAAAATTTCACATTCTCAAAGAAAAGAAACTCTAATGCATCGTTCACCAGAAAATCATTTTATTCGAGAATTTTTTTTTCAAAATCTTATAATATTATGTGTATTGTATATATTTGCAAATAAAGATTGGGTGTCAACCCTTAGAGGGTGACAACCAGGGCAAACTGCCCCCCCGCTAACTACGCCACTGAGTCGCTCTGTAATGTTAATCCAGTGGGGATTTTGTTTTTGAATTTATCCTTTAAATTTGAATTTTTTAAATGATTTCATTTAACAATTTTTTTTCTTTTGCAATTGATACCTGATTTCCATCTGTAATACAGTAAAATCTCCGTAACGGACACTCTCGAATAGCGGACACCTGTATTTAACGGACATTTTTCAAATCCCCACTCCCAAAACTTAAATTTTTTTATGTTCAACCTCTGAATAACGGACATTCCAAATAGCAGACAGTAATTTTGGTAAAAAAAGAATGAAAGATTATTTTTTAAGGAGAAAAAAAAATATCCTAAATTTATCAGGCCAATGTGTCACAAATTTTGTGATCACAGATAAATGTGAAGATGAGCTGGAGAAAATTCCTTCTCCCCCTACATTTATCTGTGATCACAACCCTTCCCCCTCCCCCCTTCCCTCAGATTGTTTGACATTGTATGCTTTTGAAAAGCAGAAAAATACAGTAAACAGTTATACATTTTTTTTTTTTTTTAAAGATGATTGAAAAGGATTAAAACTACTGGCAAAGCTTAAACTTCATATTGAAAAACAAATTACATGTAATCGCAAGTAAAAGCAAACTTTTGTATTAAAAAAAAAAAAGAATGTAATAAACAAAAGACAAGGGTATGCACAATTTTATTTCAGTTTTATTGCTTTAAAAAGTATTTTAATTTCTGGTTAATCATATAATAGAGGTTTTACGTCATATTAAAATCGACTAATGAAACATTAAGTATTCATTAGCAATTTTTCTATTTTTGAGGTTTTCCCCAATAGTGGACACCTCCGAATAGTGGACAACTTCTGCACTCCCAAGATGTCCGTTATTTAGAGGTTTTACTGTATAACAATTTTTATCTTTTTCGATTTTGGTTGAAGAATTTTGTTAAAAAGGTGTATTCAATTCACACATCAATCCTGAAATTGAAAGTAGGCACCTTCTTGAAAAAAAAAAAAAATCTGCAACCGAGTTCGAAGAAGTAAGAAATAGCAAACAAAGATCAATCTCAGCTTTCTTGTGTAGCAGGAAAAGAAAAGTTAAAAAATATTCAAATTTATAAAGAAATTAGAAAATAGGTTGTCCATTCATTTAACATTATGGAGCAAGTGTATTCAAATGAGTGAAAAGTAAAAGAGTAATGAGTGAATTTTAAAGATAAATTTGTAAAAATGCTGATGCAGGGCGCCTTAGACTTGTGAATAACGTACGGTTATTTTTAACCGTTATTTTTTTAATCTCATTAAATGTTTTCAAATGCTTAGACTTATATTTTGAAGTGAAAATCGGAATTGTTAGGAGTGGTTAAATAGCACAAACTGAACTGTGTTCAAGGTGAGGGGAGATTAAATTTCAACTCCTGAACACAGTTCAGTTTGCACTTCTTAACCCCACCCAACAATTCAGAATTTGAGCTCAAAATTTAAATCTAAGCTTTTGTAAGCATTTAATTACATACAAAAAATAACAATTAAAAATAGTTGCTGGTTACTCTAAAGTTTAATCTGCCCTCTAATGGAATTGTTAAAAAATTATCTTTAAAATTTATTTTCAAGGAAATACTGACGTAAAGATTAGTTTTAGCAAAAATCGCAAAAGATACAACTAATTTTTCCATTTTTTTTAATCAGTTCAAATTTGAATCTTCCTACCCCCAACACACACACTTGAGCACATTTCAGTTTGCAATACTTAACCACTCACAATGATTCAGATTTTGATCTCAAAATTTAAGTTTATGTCTAAGCTTCTAAAAAAATTTAATGAGATGCAAAAAATAATTGTAAAAAATAGTTGTTCATTATTCCAAAGTCTAAAGTGACTATCGACATTTTATGAAATGTATACTTATAATTTATTTTTTTAAATGCTGATTTAAAAAGTACTTTTAGCAAAAACCACAAAGGAATCGACCAAAAAAAAGTTAATTAAATCCAATTGATTTTTTAAATCATCAGATTTTAAAATATTCACCTTTTATATAAACATTTCAATAACAATTTTTTTAAATTTTTCTTAAGAAAGGTGTTATAGTAAAAATAAAACACATTGACATGTTTCGGAACCGTCAATTTTCTGTTTTATATAGTCACTGAAATTTGAACCTCCTCTCCCCCCTCTGAACACTGTTCAGTTTGTGCTACTTAATCACTTTCAAAGATTCTGATTTTAAGCTCAAAATTTAAGTCTAAGCTTCTGTAAACATTTAATGAGATGCAAAAAATATTTGATCAATATTCCGAAGTCTAAAGCACTCTCTTTTGGCATTTTTTGAAATTTATCTTATTTTCAAGAAAATACTGACATAAAGAATAGTTTTAGTCAAACCTGCAAATCAATCAAACAAATTTTTTGTTTTTTATGTTTATTTGAAATTTTGGTCCCTAAACTTTAATGGTGGCTAACTGCATTGGAATATGTTTGGGGCCCTTGGTATCCTATTTAATATTGTTTGTTTTGATGCGTACTATCAGCCATTAAAGATTTGCCCAATAGTTTAGATACACACTATATTATTTGAGGATGTGAGTTTCAAAACTCGCCTTATCTAGAAAATAAAATTTGTGAAAAATGCGAAAAACCTCTGATTGCATCCACTGATTTTTATTGCAAACTAACATTTTACAATGCAAGAAATACACTATAAAATCAGACTTTTTGTAGATTATATCACTATGTTGATGCAAATTTACCAATAGAGTAGATTGATAGTGAAAACTCGAATTAAAAAAATTTTTGATAAAAATTAGTTTTTTAACTCACTTCCTCATTTATACATTCATTAATTAAATGGATCTTGACTTAAATTTCAGCAAATAATTAATTATTTGAATGCACATCATATTCATCCTTATAAAAGAATACATTCTTATAAAATAATGCATTCTTATATTAATATTATATAATATTATTAATATTATATATACTAGCAAAAGGCGTGCTTTGTTTGGATTCATGAAGCATTATTTCATAAGATAAATATTTGAAAATAACATTATTATTTTATATTATTTTCGCATCTTTATTAAGCAAAAACTTTATCTTATGTTTTGGCGTATTTAAATATTAGAAATGTAAATTCAGCCAAATAATTAAGAATTTCTTCGGAATTTTTTATCTGTGATATAAGACTGGTATAAATAAAAATATTTTCGAAGCAAAATTTTACAAAATATTTTTTTAATTTTTAATCAAAAGTTTTAAAGATGTTTTTACATTTCCCAATAGCCTCTGGAGTTATCTGAAATGATTTGAAATAGGTACATTTTCAATCTTTGTAATTCACATCAAATAATCTTTGATAGCAATCTTAGAATAATACATTCAAACAAAATATTTGGAAAAACATTAAAATCTACTCTCGTTGATACAAAGAACTATTAAATGTAATTTTTTTTAATTCTAATTTCTTCTTTTTTTCTGCATACCAGCATATGAAAATTTTTTATATTGTAGAATCTCTCGTAAGGAAATTTTCTATTTAATGATAAACCTTGAAGGAATTTCACTCTCGACAACGCTACGTGCATTAAGCAAACTGGTGTCTCTTTATCCCCAATATCTACTACTGCTTTATCTGATGTCAAACCTTGAGATTTATGAATTATAACTGCAAAAACTGATTGCAAAGGAAATTGTTTTATTGAGCAATTTATGCTTCCATTTTTCCAGAATTTAATTATTGGGGGAATTGGTACGCACCAATTCTTATAAGTTAAATTACTGCAGTATTCAAATTTATCCATGATTATTCACGATATCTGGTCTGATAGCTTGTGATTTTCTTTAATACGCGCAACAAAGTCTAAAGTACCGTTCACTAAACCTTTTTCGGGCCACAAATAAGAACGTAACATTACTTTAAATCCAAATGATAAAGTAAGAAATGATTAAAGTCCATTTATAGTTTCTGAATCGGCCAACTTTGCTTTAGTACATTTATAAAGAGCTTGAATCAAGGCAACAACTTTAAGCAGTTCTTTTAATTTTTCATTTATATGGCAAATTTAAAAATTAATTTTATTTGCTTACAATTCTTTTGTTGCCACTTTACTAAAAAAAAAAAAAAATTCCATAATACAATTCTTTTAAAATGTTTAAGTGTCATCTGTGCAAACGATTTTGCGGAGTGATGAAACATATTTCATTTATTAAATTAATCATGATTCTATCTATAATTATTTACTCCATGATTTATATTTTTTTTTTCTGAAAATATACGCGTTTCATTTTTTATTTATTTGCTAAAATGCATCCGCATTGGAAATGCATGTAAAATAAATTAATTAAAATAATAATTTTTTGAAAAGTATTTCTGTAAAAAAAATAATATTCTGCAAATCTACAGATCATAATTTATATTTGTGTTTAATTTCAAGTGAAAATACTGTATAGTTTTTTTTTAAGTGTACGACAAAGTGTCATTTGAGTGGACTAGTAGAGGATTCACTTCGCTCATCCTAATAATTTTATGAAATCTTATATTATATATATAATCTTATATTAATATTATATAATATTATTAAAATACATTCTTATAAAAGATCTACAGTTGAATTCCACAAATTTAAAATACGCAACTCTCTAAAATACGCACATAATTAAAGGAAGTAAACAATGAAAAACTCAGTTTAGATATAGGTACAAAATTTGACCTTTTTGCCCCTATAATTGTAAGTTTTCAGTTTTATATCAATCGCATATATTTTTTAATTTGTAATTTTGTTAATATTACTGAATTTTTGCTTTTTAATGAAGGAAGAATAAATTTTTGCCGAAAAAATTCAAGATATTGCTGATATCACTGGTAATCACAATCTCCTAACCAAATATATTTATGAATTTATCAAATTTTTTTGGTTACTAAGTTTGGCTAAGCATGAAATTAAGCTGCCTTATTTTCTAATAAATATCTAATCATATATTATTGGTTATTAACTTGACATGTGCTTTTAGTATTTTAGTCATCTAAAAATTATCTAAATTTGATTAGTTTAGCTTATTACTTATTTTAATACTTTATTATATTATAAGCATTCAGTATAGCTCAGATTGCACTGTTAATTACATTCAAATGACTGCTTAAAAATTGTAAACAAAGCAATGACCAGAAATCTGCAAAATTCTTAAATCCAGACATTTCCTGGTCCCAAGCTGTGTGGATTTGAGGAAGTCTACTGTATAACTATTAGTCACGTAATTTTCAATACAGACTATGCATGGTAAACTTCATTAACTATCAGTTCCATGAAAATCCAAATATATGTGAGTATAGCATGCATCATAGCCAACCTCTGGCTTTTAATACATAAAATAAATATACTTCCAAATAGAAAGTTTGTTTGGTTAAATGTTTCTTGTGTTAAATATGATAGTCATTTTAAATCTACTTAATTTCATTTTTTTTTATTAAAATGAAGGTTCAAATTGTAATTTTTTGATTTGAAAAAAGCTGTAGATAGACATATTATATGAGAATGGATAGGTAGCAAACAGATAGACAGACTGAATTCATAAACTCTTTGGACTTTCAAAACTCATTAAACAATGTTGGAAAATTTTATAAAGTTTATTTTAAAAATTGTAAAAAAATTAAGATTATCTTGTATTTGTTGAGATTTTTACTTGCAACCTTACCCTTATGAAAAATTTCTTATAGAATCATATTAAATTATAGACCATTTTCATCTATACATATAATAAAACAGTAGGACCCGGTGTGTCTGTACATTGAAGATAATTGACAAAAATGGAGTCAGGGCGATAAAAGAAAACCAATAAAACACAAAAAAATTTTTTTTGAATTTTTTGTCTGTCTGTCTGTCTGTCTGTCTGTTTGTTCGAGGTTATCTTCGTAACTACTGAATGGATTTTTATGCGGTTTTCACTAATGAAGAATGCACACTCCCGGGCAGTGTATAGGCTTTGTTTCATCAAAATCGGACAACAGACAAAAAAGTAACAAAAAGAAACAAAAGAAACTATTAGGTGCGCTGCTCACGTTTTTTAGTACATAACGTTTTTTAGTACATATAAAATCCAATAGATGTCACTGTGCGATTTTAAAACGCGCTATCGTTATGTTTTCGCCAGTCTACTTAAGTATGAGAAAGTTTCAAGCTGGCTGTCGTTCCATGTGGTTTAGTCGGTAGAACGTCAGTGCGCCATACTGATGGCCCGGGTTCGATTCCCAGCATGGAATTTTTTTCACTATGTTGGCATTAACGCCTATAAGCAATTAAAAGAATTTGAAATATTGTATTCAAGGCGAATTTTCTCTCTGGGAAAATTTCCTTGCATTAATATGTCAGTGTAATTTTTTTTTCGATTTAATTTTTTTTTTCGAAACTTTGTTTTTCTTAAAAAATTACAGTAAATATTTGATATTTCCCAACGTTTTTTGAATGATCGACTTGCTTTTTTTTTTTTTTAATGTATGTCTGAACCTTATCTAACTACTTCTTCAAGATTTCTTTAGATAAACCGACCAGCGTAGCGGGCGAAGGCCGCTAGTGTAAAGATAAAAAACCAACGATTATAAATGCACAAATAAAGTAAGAACAGGCAGGCTTATATACCCGCAGAGACGCAGGCTTATATACCCGCGTCTCTCTGTCTCTTAGCTCAGTTTTGCTTTTTCTAGCTCGCTGAGTTTTGGCACTGATGAAAAATCTCCATAGTAGATTCGAAACGGCTGTTTGCTACCTTTTCTTACTTTATTTGTGCATTTATAATCGTTGGTTTTTTATCTTTAAACATTTTTGCACAAAGGCTTTATTTGCTATTTTAATATTTTCATGTAAGCTACTTTACCTGAAAGGTATAGAAATAATTTTAGAAGTTCAATAGAAATGTCTATAGAGTTTCTTTAAAAAGATTCATATGTATTCCACAGAATAATCTATAAAAATATTTTCGTTCTTGTATGAAAATAATCACCCTCCTAGATAGAGAAAGACTCCATGACTCACGATTCAATTTACATTGCAAACATATTGTTTATTATAATCCTTTTTACAAAATTACGACCATTCCTGGGAGTGTCGTTATTTCTAAGTAAATACTCACTTACAATAAAATTTTAATCACTAGCAGGGGAATATGAAGGAACCTTGATGTAAAGTGCTTGTCGCCATTTGGAAAAATTGGTAAACATAAGTCTATGAATACGAAAATAGTCATTGAATCACTTATTTAGAATAAATCCTCTGTCTGAAAAAAATATGACTTAAATGGGACAAAATTAAAGTCATCTGTGGTAGTTGTATGGACAAATTAAAACATCCATGAAATCATTCACAGTTTTAAAAATACATATTCAACACCCGGTGGTACTCCAAAAATAAAGTAAGAAAATATTTCTTATAAGAAATTAAAACGATTATATAGTTATCCGCTAAAGAAATTTACAATAAATTGAAAACATAAAGCAGTAAGCTAATCAAGAGTATATTAATAGACGATATAAAGGCAATGAGAAAATAACTGTAGAATTGAAAATCTATAAACAAACTTAGTGTTCTGATGTTTTCTGTGAATTACCTATTTGATTTTAGAAAAACTTAATTAAAATAATTAAATTTAATAAATCTTTTGCAATGGATATTCATCATGATCATTGTTTATGTGTAATATTATAGCACATTGGTCTTTTCTAAAGTACTTGTACTATGCTAGTACTTGTACTGTAGTATCTTGTACTATGCTAATTTGTTACAGCTGATTACACTAAGTTGTGTAAATTGATTTTTAATTTATTATTTCGTAGAAAAATAAATTTATTTGAGATGTTTATTTGATTTCTGTTAAAATGTTTTTAATTATCTACTTTAATTAATTGTAGGCTATTAGAATAGTGTTGTGAAAGAAATTATCTGTTAAAATGTCATTAATAGATATGAGGGAACATAACTTAAGGTATTTGAGACCAGCCAGTTTCACTTATAATGCTTTAAAATCATTTTAATAAACTAATTATTCCAAATCTATTCTTCTGCTTTCAAATTGAATTTGTAAATCTTGCTCTTAAACTGGCATTCTTATGTGCTTGTAAATGACATTATAACTGCAACCGAATTATTTAAAATATCGCTGTTTCGATAATTTTTACCTAAAATACTGAGTGTGCAAATGGTAGAAAGTGATTGTAACTTGTTTCAACTGGCAAAAACTGACAACAACTTTCAGAAAATCATTTCCTGACATAATCTGAGACTTGTTTAGTAGTATTAAATTCCTTAAGTACATTTTATTTGGGTTAAAAAATATATATGTCGTGAATAGTGTTAATTTAAAAATAAATAAATTTGTATTAAAAAAAGGAATAATGTAATAAATAAAATTTCTGTTATAATATAATTGTGTAATTTTATACATAATCAATTATTAGAATATTTTAAAATCTCAGTTTAAAATTCAAAATGGGAAAACTATATTTAATACTCATTTTAAATTAAACTCATTACCAGCAAGTAATGTCTTGGAAGAATATTTTCAAACATTTCTTTTAGTCAAAAGAAATTAAAAAACAGTCTGATCTAGAAAGATTCGTAGGTCAAAATTAGATCTATGCTATGGAATGCTCCATGAAAATAGTAATAATAGTATTAATATGAGTATTAATTTTGTTCTTGTAAAATAATTGTACAAAATATTCCATTGAATAATTTTTCTCTGTTATTTTTGAGCTTCCATTATTTACTCATATGTTTTCATTAAAACTTTTTGTATATATTAGATAATCTGTAAGTTTTTGGATTGTATAGTGTAAAAATATTTCAAAAAGTGATTCGTTAAAATATCATAGAAAGTTTTATTTTTTTATTACTTTTAAATTCAACTGTCAACTATAATGTTAATAGTTAAACTTGTGCAGCATCAGATTATCATTATGAAAATTTTAGTTTTTCAAATGTAAGAAAATTAGTATTATATATACACTGGGAGGCACCAACATAGACAATCATCTCATCGAGATGACGACGGCGTGAAATCTGTGATTTATTGAAATTCAATCAGGATATTAAAATGCAACTGGTCTGACAAATACTATCTCGGTGGAAATCCCATCCAGATCCAGTATTTAATTAGTTAATTGGTAGGTTTTCTATTGTGTTTTCCTGCTGCCAGTCCTCCATTTTTTCATATATATATATGGGTGCAGGAAAACACAGTGGTCAATCTATGAGTTAACTGCTAAAAATGGGTTTTGGAGTGTTTGTTTACCAAGTTATAACTTGGCAGACCGATTGTGTTTTAATATGAAAATCAAGTTTTGACTGATTCTGGAATTTCAAATGTAAGTGAAACCATGAACAATGTAAGTGAAACCATAAGTTCTTCCATGATTTCCACGTTGGTGTAGCTTGTCTGTGATGCGGCTTCCCAGTCTATAAACAAAGTATATTTATATATTTGATACTTTTGAAACTTTTTATCATGTTGAATAACAATCATAATATTTAGTTTTAATTTTTAATTTAGTTGTTTACATATCAGATACACGTGGAATTATAAATGAATTGAGACAAATACTGAATCTTATTTTCTGCAATTTTTTGTTACACTATCTACCATGCTGGTTTTAACCAGTTACAAATACTCGTTTTAAACGCCTTGGCAGAAATTTGCCAACCCTGCTAGACACCTACTGATATTCTCTGACGACTATATCAATTCTCTATAGACTCTATTATAACTCAGTTTCATGTTTTCCCTTCACAAATTTACATGGACTAACCTAAGAATACATTTCCTAGCAAACTGTATTTTTAAATTGCATGAGAAAATGTATTTTGATTTACATATTTTTAACTACATAGGTCTTTAAACATGACAAAATGATTAATAAGTCCTTAAATTATTACCATGCAATATAACGTGAAATAATAATGCAAATTCTTAGCCTAACAATCCTTAAAAAATAATAATTTTAGATGAATTCCGAATAAACATATTTGTACAGTCCATTCCTTTGCTGCAGAAATGGTTGATTTTCGTCTTACTGTTTAAATGTATCATTGTTTCCACTCATGATTTTTAATTTTTTATATTTATAATAACAACTTTTAATGGTAATGTTTAGTATTTTCTTTATGATAGATTTCTTTTATGAAGCTAGGTTGACATGTTATAATTTTATATATTGTTTCATCAGCATATAATTACGAAATGCGTCTGATGCAGTTTTACTTTTTCAAGCATCAGATAATTAGATTTGTATTGTAACTTTTAATACTATCATACAAATTTTATTTCAAATCGATTTCATACATTAACTTTTATTTTTCATGATAAATATATTTTTTCTTATAAATTGTTTTTAATGAATCATAAAAGTGATTAAAGTATTTCTTTTTATTTCAGATGCTTTTTATCCATCAAAACTATCTTTAAAGTCTGAAACATGCAGCAAAATATTTCTTTACAAAACATCTTTGGTAAAACAGTTTCTAGCTCACAGGAGAGAAAATATTTTTTGTGCGAGATATGCAATAAGAGTTTCTCTCAAAAGGGTAATCTAAGCACACACCTATTAATTCATACTCGGGAGAAATGTTTTGTGTGTGAGATATGCAACAAGAGTTTCTCTCAAAAGGGTCATTTAAGCACACACCTGTTAATTCATTCTGATGAGAAATCTTTTGTATGTCAGATATGCAACGCAAAATTCACACAGAAAAGTTCTTTAAGCAAGCATCTGTTAACTCATACTAGTGAAAAACGTTTTATGTGTGAAATGTGCAACAAGAAATTTTATGAAAATCATGATTTAAGCCAACATCTCTTAATCCATACTGGTGAGAAACCTTTTGTTTGCCAGACATGCCACAAAAAATTCTCTAAAAAGCAAAATTTAAACACTCATTTGTTAATTCATACTGGTGATAAATCTTTTTTATGTGAGATATGCAACAAGAAATTCTCATTAATGCTCTCTTTAAGAAGGCATCTTTTAACTCATACTGGTGAGAAACCTTATGTGTGTGAAATATGCAATAAAAAATTCTCTCAAAAAGGCAATTTAAGCAAGCATCTTTTGTGTCATACTGGTGAAAAACCTTTTGTTTGTGGCATATGCAACAAGAGTTTCTCGCAAAAGATTCACTTAGGCTCACATATGTTAATTCATACGGGAGAGAAACCTTTTGTGTGTAAGATATGCCACAAGAAATTCTTTTATAAGAGTCATTTAAGTACGCATCTCTTAATCCATACTGGTGAAAAACCTTTTGTTTGTGAGATATGCAACAAAAAATTCTCACGAAGGAATATATTTAATAAACATTTCTTAATTCATACTGGTAAATAACTTTTGTTTTCAGATATGCAATAAAAAATTCATCCAAAAATGTAAATTAAGCAGTCGTCTGTTAATTCATACTAATAAGAAACCTTTTCTGTGTGAGAGTTGTAACGAAAAATTCCCTTTTAAGTGTAATTTAAGTAAGCATATGTTAATTTATACTAATCAGAAATCTTTTGATTGTGAGATATGAAACAAGAAGTTCCCTCAAAAGTTATTTACGCATACATGGGTTAATTCATACTACTGAATAATTGTGAGAGCTAGACAACAATAAATTTTCTCGAAAGTTATCTTTAAACAAGCATCCATTTAATCGTAGTAATAATTAAAATGTTCTTGCAGCTTTCTCCTATTGACTTTAATGTAACAAAACATTTTTTACTATCCCTGTAAATGAACTATTCATTTTATAGATTTCATTTTATGCAGTGATTGTACTGCAGAAAATGGCACTAATATATTAAAATTTGAAGCAATTCGAGTCTGTTTGCAAAAATTAGCGATAAACATACAAAAACAAAGTCATTGACACTTTTTAAATGTTTAAATATTTAAAAGTAGAACAAGAAAAAAAATTATGCATCAAGCATGGACTATGAAACGTAATGCAATACTACTAGAATATTTTGCCAAAACTTCCCTTTTTTACAATACTACAGGAAAAATTGTATTTGCTTTTTTTCTGAAATGTCAGTAAAGACATACTGCGGAGACATAAAGAGTTTTTGATTTCCATGTGTTAATCTATCTGTTCTGCGATAACTGCCACAAAAAGCTTATTAGCTTGAAATTAAATAGGCATGTTTGTGACGGGCCTGTGTTGTTTTTGCATATTTGGTTTATTCATTCTGAAAATATAAAATATATTTTGCATTATAATGCTTTTCTATGGTAATTGAGGACATTTTCAATTTTCTATTTGTTAAAAGAAAATAATGCATCTATCTGGTTAATCATCTATTTAAGTGGAAAATTATGGATACTAAAATTTCCAAATAAAGGTTTTAAATTATTCCTTTCTTTTTGAAATATTGTCAATATATTTGTCAATTGTTTTAACGGACGTGTATAATTTTTGGTGGAATTTTATGCATGTTTACCAATAAAAGAATTTGTTGTATGATTTTATTTATTAAACAAGAAACATGTTTCTTTTATTTCTGTCACCAGTTCTTTCATAATCTATAAAAAAATTATTTAAATAATTGCGACTGAAAAAAATTTAGCAGAAAGTGTGGTTGAGAGAAATAAAAGGTTAGTTAATCTCAAATAATCTGGACTGCAACGCAGCTTTGCATCAAATTTAAACTAAGTAACAGTCTTTTTTAATTTAATCTATATTTGTTAATAAGCTAAACAATATATTGTATGAGCCATATTGATGTTAATTGTATCAAGTAGATTAGTATATATTTAAAATAAAACTTTAAAATGCTAAAATTTAAAAAAAAGTATATTTAAAGGCATGTAAATGCTTTTTTAATAAACTAATCAGAGAATATAAAGAGGGATGCTTTAAAAAAAAGATAATATTACTCATGCTTACAGATGACGCTTTCTATTGCAGCACCTGCTGTCATTATTTTAATTTTAATAATTTTTAAATATTTTTTGTCATTATGCCTAACTTTTGTTTTACTAAGCTCATTTTTTTTAAAAATTTCAAAATTAATATTGATCTGCATTAAGTTACTGGTTGTGTGCACAAAACATGTAGATCAGTTTATTAATCCTTTAATAACTGCACATGTGAGAGCGACGAATAAGGTACTATAAGGTTTTTATATACCCTTAAATGAAGTTTTTTTACTTGTAGCTTGTTATAATTTTAGTTTAAAAATAACTGATTTTCTTGCTTTGATTTTATAGGACCTATATAGATAAGATCTTATATCTAGAGATCATCATAATATTTTCCATAAACAAAAATTATGATACTAAATTTCTAAATTATATATGAGTTTTATAGAATAGATTCAGTTTAAGTTAATATTGCTGTTTGGATATTTCCTTTTTTTATTTATTTCTGTTGAAACCTTCTAAGAACTTCACCTTATGAATATTTATGTAATTTAAAAATAAATAAAATGTAGATCATAGGATGTTAAATATCATGTAAAATGCGATTAAAATAAATGAATTGCAGAGCTGATATCGAGGCTCCTGATATGCAAATTTTTTAGTTAAATAACTGACGGACATTCACCAAAATTTATAAAGAACTTAAATTTAGAACTAGAAATGAATCTCCAATGAGTCTCCCAAAATATAGTTGTTTTACAATATTTTATAAGGCATTTTTAATCCATGGAGGGTCGGGAAGAGTTATTAAAAATATGAAGGGTAGTATTGTTTCTTATGTATTTTTTATTATAAAATCATATCAAGTGAAATTAAAGGAAAGAAAAATTTACTACGTTACGTTTGGCACAAGTTACAGCTTCTTATTCTTTACACACACTAATGTAGCAGTTACTGTTAAATATGACAATACGAGCATTTTATGGACATGCGACATCTAAAAACAATAAAGTAGTTTTCTTCCAATATTTTTAAATTATAAATCGAGTTACACCATCTGCAACTTGATATAATAATTCATTACAAAGTTATGGCAGGTTTTACAAATACAATATTGAAAATTGTACTTTATTATTTAGCCTTGTTTTGTCACATTTATTTTTACATACAAAACATGTTCTTTATATCATATAAAAATATATCAAAGCAATGGCGGATTTAGATTGGAGGGGGGGGGGGGGTATAAGATCAATCACCCTCATCAGTTGAATGTTTGCAAAACATTCATCCTCACAGGAAACGACTTCGAAGGGAAGGCGAATCTCGAGTCCAAAGTGGGCCATGCCAATTTAAATCTACAATTTTCAAGCTGGGTCTGGTCTCTCTCTCATAGAGCTTGGTCAAGTCCTTGTCATAAATTTTTCTTCAGATTCGGATCGAGCCGGACACATTTTTCTTTCACATTGAGCACGGTGACTTCTTTCTTCATAGAGATTTGCAATGAAAAAGTTTCCAGGTAGAGGATGGACCCAGAGTAAAAACTAAACGTTTCATTCGTGTTTAACTCAACTCGTGTGAAAAGCATTATTGGCTCGACTTCAAACAATGCCTTTCTCCAAATTCTTCCCCTCAAGCCCACGTTGGGCTGGCATCTTACTTATTTGTTAGTCATAAAAATTGTATTGATCTTTGTTTAGCGAAATCTTTAGAAATATAATTTGGTTTTATATATTACAGAGACTCATTTTTAAAAATGTGCTTTTTTTTTCTTTATAAAGCTTTAAAATTATGATTTTATTTTATCTTTAATTTCTTGCATTGTAAACTGATTTACTTACTGGATTTCCTAATGAAATTGTCCAAGTCATCTTTTTACATAGTGTTTATGAACATAATTGCCTAAATACTTGATAATAATATATTTTTGTATTCATGAGTTTGGAAGATAAACTGAAAATAAAATTTGAGCATAAGTAAGTGTGCTTTATGAATAATTTTGATTAATGAATGCAGGCTTGGCTCGAGTCTGATTTCTATCTTTTACACTAGCTCAGGCCTATTATTTGTTTGTGAGAGTTGGACCTTAAATTGGATTTAGAAATTTTAGCATGAATAAATCTCTGACCAACGAATCGAAGCTTTAATTTTTTAAGTGTTTTTTTCAGTCATCTTCCCACAGCTACTAAATACATCGTGTGTCCTAAAACGAACTGTTTGAATTTAAAATTCACTAACTTACAAATGGTTACAGCGTTTTTTAAAAAAATTATTTGCAGTAGAGTTAATGATAGATTGAGCTTTAAGCAACGGGTGCTAAATTGGGGCCAGATTTTATCCTCTCTGTTCTATCAGTATGAATGCTTTGTACAGTGTGAGAGAAGAGGGTTAAAGAGAATAGGCCCAATACAACAAAATTGCATGGATGATATGAACCATTGCATACATTTTACCTCTTTCTATAACATTAATACTGACAGAAGAGGGAGTACAGAAATCAGGCTTTGATTTAATGACTATTACTTGCAGCACCCTATATCGCTGCTGTTGTAAAGTAAACTCAAGAATCGCGGTAAAAAATCTCCTGATATCCTACATAACAATCGATCGTGTAAAATTTTTAAAAAATCTGTCATACTTTGCATGTTGTTAAACTTTAAAATCGGTCAGTTCATTTTAGCACACCTGGATGTTTCTTTAGTAAGTTTCAAAGTATTCATAACTGTATCACAAGTGATTTTCGATACAAACAGACAAGCAGTTTTATACCAAATAAGTATTTTTTTT
The DNA here is from genome assembly GCA_964019185.1 of Maratus speculifer. Taxonomy (NCBI): domain Eukaryota; kingdom Metazoa; phylum Arthropoda; class Arachnida; order Araneae; family Salticidae; genus Maratus; species Maratus speculifer. The sequence continues at coordinate 40,228,767 of OZ025303.1, forward strand.
TACATAACTATGAAATCTGGTGTGTCACCAAACCTTCAAATTGTCGTTATGAGTATTTTAGAGAGGAAATACTTGGCCTTCAAAAGTTTGAGCTATTATTTAATTTCATGGATTATTTTTTCCCTGTGCCCTGAGATACCAATCTCCTTTAGGAAAGGTTATTGTATGAATGCTTTGTATATTTGGCATCCTATGGTTGTATAGGGTACTTCTAAGATAAGTATGTTGTTTGATAGTTTTGCATTTGGCTACAACACCGTTGTGCTCCAAATATTCTAATTATTCCTTACTCGATACTTTTCCCCTCTACAACGAGGGGCAATCACCCCCGTTTCTCAAAAAAAAAAAAAAAAAAAAAAAAAAAAAAAAAAAAAAAAAAAGCGAAAAGAAAAGAAAAAAACCCTCCAAGTTTAGTTTGAAAAGTTCTCGAAGTGAGAGGGAAAATGAAAATTTATTTTTAAAGTAGATTTTATTTTCCTACATAATTCTTTTAAAGTTCATTGCACTTCATCCAACGTTGTTCCAAAGTCCTTGTGCCATCACGAAAGGACGATTCTTCAAGTTCTCCAAACCAACCATTGACGGCTAATTTTACTCATACGCTGTTAAAAAATTGTAAAATATTACGTTTGTTTTTAAAAGCTATCAATCTTCCAATGGAACAGATCTAAAAACATATATGGAGCATTCACATTAGTCAGAAAATAGATTTGATTTTAAGGCTATTCTCAACTGCTCTGCTCAACAAGCGTGAAACATTTTGATGTACAGTAGACTCCCTCAAATCCGCACAGCTTGGGACTAGAGGTTGTGCGGATTTTAGAATTTTGCGGATTTCTGGTCATTGCTTTGTTTACATTTTTATTACAGTAATTTGAATGTAACTAATAATGAAATCAAAAGTAAAATGAATGCTTACAATCTATATTATAAAGGCCAAACGTATCTGTGCGTAACGCATACGTCATTTTGTGCATGGCAACACTTTCAAATTTTCAGTGAATTTCGGTATTGCAATTTCTGCTACTACAAATATTTTAACTTCTAAATGTCGCACATTTTTAATTTTTACACCACCGTGTAGAGAAAAAAATGCACTTTCAAATGAAATTTGTTTGAAAGCTGTATCTTAATTTCTTTTTGAAATATTAATTTTTTTGTAGCTTTTAATACTTCTTTTCTAATCGTGGCAACAGAAGTACTCCATTTCTATTAAAAGCAAAGGAAAAAAGGGCAAAAAATGATTGCTGTATTTTTATGTTGCCATTTTCTAATTAAAAGAAAAAACATTGAAATTTAAATATCTTCTGCTATAAAACCCATCAAATTTTTGATTTCATTTACAAAATTTGATTTACACGTAAAAAAATATCAACAGTTTTGAATCAATTTTAAATCAGAATTATTAAATTAAAATGCCATTTTTTTTTAGAAAAAGAGAATACATATGTGAAATGTGCATTTTTATATTTTGATATAGTGAAAATGATGCCGGGTTTAGATTTCACGGGAAAAAATAAAAATTCTATGATTGAGTCGAAGTTGAATAAATTTTGCTTTTTTTTCATCTTGGAATAGTAGTATGAGAACCATAATTAATAACTTTACCATAATAACATACTTTTATTATTTCTTACTGCTTACATTTACGATTAAAGTTTGATTTTAACAATTTCTACACTGCGTTTTATAGAAATAGTATTTTGTTAATTTGGTGATAAATATCGTTTGTTTAAGAGTTAGACGTACGAATATAAAATGCATTTTTTACTATAACTAATTTTGTAGGTTTATCATAAGTCAATGAAACAGTTCCTTCTTAAACAATTTCTTTCGTCAAAATTTGACGGGTTCTACCTTGTATACTTAAATACAAAAAATAAATAATAAACTAAAATAATATAAATTTAGATAATTTTTAAAATGATTAAAATACTAACACCAAAAGTCAGGTTAATCATCAATAGTGCACGATTAAATATTCATTATAAAGATGAAATGTGTTTTTCCTAAATTATTCAATGAAACTTGCCTCATTAAGGTACATTATTAATTCACATCAGGATCATAAAATAACGAAGCTTAATTTCAGGCTTAGCCAGACTTAATAACTAAACAAGTAAGAAAAATCATGCGTTAAGCATAGATTATGAAGCACTTTCCAACACTTAATGAAATCTTTAACAAAACTTTGTTATTTAGGGAAATAATAGTGTATAGCCAAATATACCCAAATATGTATTCCAGTACATTAAACAGCCCTGTTTTTCATATGTCAGTTCATATAATGGGAAAATTTAGCTTAGCAAGAAAATACCCAATAGCTTGAAATTTCTTTTTCAGCAATTCATACTATTAGATGGAAACATACTTGAATACTTTTGTTCAGTCCTGTAGTTTACATTGTACCTTTATTACACGTCAGCATTAGGGTAACATTTATTGTAAACTAAAACACTTTTAAAACAACTGAAATCACATTCTCATAAATCATCATTCATAGGCGTCCATGTACTGAATTCTTTGCGTGGCCCTGTATATCCCTTTATCTATATTCTGCAAACATTTCTCAGTAAATTGAATGCAGCTAAGCGTAAAAATGCACAGCTTATTTAAGAACCACGTTTAAATAATTTACGCTCATATTCAGTAACGTTGGTGAGCTCTTTTGGGTAGCCCTGTATATCAACTATAACATTTATACACACCATATAATGTGCATATATTTAGAGACATATAAACGCGAATATCATAATTAAAATGCATTTCATCCCTCCATCAGCCATCATCGGACACATATACGGTACTTCGGAAAGAATATACTATTTGAAATCTTTTGTATGGCCCTGTAAATGCTATGTACTTCATATTATGCAAGACAGTAGCGTATAATTTATATTAAGCTTCAGTGACATATATCAATTTTATTATACATGAAAAAGCTTAATATATTTAAAATATGTCACACACAATTCGCCCTTTTACCATTATCTAATGGAATTCTTTTGTGTGGCCCTGTAAATGAATAATAGCTACATTTTCACCTTATATTTTATAGAATGCATATTTTAATATGTTTGACAGGGTACGACATCTTTAAAATTCCTTTGAAACGATTTTTCCCCATAGGCCGTAATGTAATAGGAAACTTTTGATTCGCCCTGTAGATAAACTAATCATGAGGGAGTCTACTGCATTTACAAATTTATTAACTTAAAAGTAAACTAGTCGTTGGGGGCCACCGTATTACTTACCCATCATGGATATGTATATGAAAATAAAACATGTAAAAACTATTTATACAATGCATTGCAATTCATAAATAAAATTTAAATATTGTTAATATACATAGTAATGCTCTATTAAAGAACTGCTGATTACCGATTTCGACAAATTATATAAAACGCCAAACTACTCAAGTAGTACCGAACTGCGTAAGAGAAACATCCTTATAACTCCAAAAATAATAACTCTATTAACTAACAATTAACTGCATCGGATTAAGCGTCTCATTTCCAATTAAAATATACCTCTGAATTGAAATTTGAATGAAATACAGGGTCATGAAAAATCGAAGAATGTGGAAAACAGGATTACAAATATCTCGGCAACTAATAATCCGATCGACTTCGTTCTATATGCAAAATGTGTGTTATTTTATTGCCTTTTACGTCCATTCCTTAGAACAAAAAAATTCGAAAATTTTTATATACGTTTCATCAGAACGAATTTTTCGAGAATCCGAAAAAAGTAGTTCCGGATAATCGAGGTTCCTGATATTAAATAGGGTTCGTCCCATTCTTACATTCCAACTACATACAAAATTTCAAGTCTCTATCTCAATTCGTTCGGGAGATAGAGCGTTTACAGACAGACAGACAGACAGACAGACGGCAAAAATTTTTTTTTCTAAAAATATGTTTTTCGGAATCTCCACTATCTAAAACGTGTAAATCCGTCAAAAAAATTTTTTCGATTTTCAAAACGATTGCAAGACACCCTATACTACGTATGATGGGTAAGTAAAAATTGAAAAATTGAAAAAACTGTCATTGAAGCGATGTGGAATCGAACTGAATTTCCCATTTATTGATCAATAAATTACCTACTCACAAGGAAGCTCTCCATACTGGGCATGCACAGAATTTTTTGAAAAAAATTATTAATTAAACTACTTATGTATGTAATAAAGGATGAGTCTAATTTAGCGGTAGAATTACAGTAGAAACTTTGTAAAAAAAAATAAAATACTTTCGAATATTTGGCGTGAAAAGATGAAAGCGTCACTCTATTTGGCGAGCAGCACATTTCCTCGCCAAAAGCAAACGATTTTAATGTAACTGAAAATTCTTTATCAATATATTTTAAAATGCATGCAAATGGTATTTATGAATTTAGACTTAAACAATTAAGAAGTTTAATAAAAATTTTCTTTTTTTATTACTTGTTTACGTTTTTTTTCTTTTTTGCTGCAGTTATTTAATTTTATCAGTGTAAAAATAATTTCATGTATAAAAAATGTTTTCATATATCTAAGCATATTCCAAAATAAAGAACGGGTGAAGAATGTCGCAGTAACCGCCGAATGTTGCCGAACCGACCCCTTAAGGTTGAGCAGACCGGGAACCCAATAGCTTCTGTAGTAATGATGCTTGATGACGTTTCACCGCTTCCATGAGTGACTCATTTATGAGTCCGGCGGGGATAGGTAACGGGCGGCATTTTTGCCTATTCCACCGAAGCTATCATAGGGAAGTAAATATAGGCTTTCGATTGGTTGAAGAATTTCAATAGCAATAGTTGTAAATAAATCATTCTGAATCTGGTTGTACATATTAAAGGCGTATATGGTTATATCGTGTTAAAATTACAAGAAAAGAAGAACTGTTTTAAGTAATATAGAACAATTGAGTTTGTAAATATCACGTAATTGACGCCGTAAAAAAAGAAATGTGATAAATAACTTGTTCTATCATGTTGAAATAATTAAAAAGAAATTCTAATTTTATTAGAAATTCTAATTTTATTTTAATTTATTTTTTTTAATAATACAGAACAAATGAAAACATCATTAATTTCTTTAATTCTAAATTCCAGAAAATATTTTTGTTTTAATAAATATGTGAAACCAGAAGAAAATTAATCTAAATCCATCTTTTAAAAGAAACTGATGATTAAATAAACGTAGACTCAAAAATGAACCAAAACAAAATGCTCTTTAATTATTCAACCAATCAGAAGTCCGTATTTTCTTTCCTGTGCTAGCTTCGGTGGGATCGGCAAAATTGCTAACGGGCGTTGTGTAGTGGTGTTTTCGTCCTCCTCGGCGAGTTTCAAAGGGGCGGCATAGTCGGTTCCTCGGTTTTCGAGGCAAGTCGGGTTTCGACGTCCATAGCTTGATCCTTGAAGCACCCCTTCGGGACTGCACGGTTCCTCTGGGCAAAGTCTAGCTAAAATGATAGGATTGCATCCACCATTTGACTGAGAGGAAGCATAGGAGGAGAGTGCGGGCTCTGTAGAGTAAGACACAGGGACTCTCTAATGTCGTCAAGACTCGTGGAATCGACATGCAGCATCTCCCAGAGTTACTGTCAGGAGAGATCTTGGACAATGTCAGGAGTGCTCCCTTTGCCGTGTGGCATAACCCCCTGTGTCTGCTGCAACTGGGACAGTTGTGAACTAACCTTTCGGTGGATTGTGATTGGAGGCGCCCTCATCAATCAGAAGGCGTTAACGGGTGAAATGTGGGACTGGCAGCCTGGCACGTACCCTTTCCCACGGAAGGATGTCGGCTAGCAGGCCCTACTTCTAGTATCCGCCCTGCAGAGAATGGGCCCGCAATGGAGAGAATGGGCTCAGAAGCTAAACCGGAGGCGAGTTGAATCTCGGGTGAATACACTTTACGATTTAGGTCTTGTGAATCTGTGTGCTGCTTAGAGATGTAAATTTTCCGGAAAAATATAAGTGGTGGAAGAAAACGGAAAAATTGGAAAAATTGATTTTTCATGACTGTTTCTCCCAAATAAATTATATTTTCTTAGAGAATATTAAATAATAAACATTTTTCCCATTTATATGTATTAAATGAAAATTATTTTCACTTTATGTTACAAAATAGAAAGAAAGTAGCAAAGCCTGCTTTTAAAAGTTTAGTTTTTTTTTCCCCACAGCCTAAGAATTTTTATTAAACGCTATTGTTTGTTATATCATATCTCTGTTGAAATGATTTTTCAGTTACGTGTTTAACTACCAATTGACTTAATGTAAAAACCTGAGCCAATATGTCTGCAGTTTGGAATGAAATAAATTATGCATTCCATTTACATAAGTATAGTTTTTAAGTAAATGATACTAGTTTAAAGAAATTCTTGCAGTTTTGTCATTATTATGAATATCAGTATTCAAAAATTCCATTGTTTGTTTTAAAAATGTATATTTTTACATTTTTTTTTCTTAGAATTATAATTTTATTTCCTTTATAAAATATGTTTAGTTTTGGTATAGCTTTCCAATCTCACTCAAAAAAGTTTTGATTTTGTTTTATAATCTAAATTCAAACAAAACAAAGTTTTACTTTGGCTTACTCAGGTCTGCAACTAAAAAATAGCGTAAGATTTATTGACTGTTAGAGTTTTACTCACTGGAACCAGAAAAATATTTTTTTTTTATTTTTAAGTTTAATTAAATGTAATTTTTTTCTTTTTACCCTGAAATCTGTTATTCTATTCTTGAGTAAGAAACCATATTCAATAATGTTTCCACATGGTAATTTTATATTTCTAAAAGTGGAACTCAAAAGTTATGAAAACAGGACACTACAAATAGAAAATGCTCACTATTTGAGGAATTAACAAAAGCAGTTACATACAGAGATAAAGTTCTACTGTTCTTTAGAGAACTACAAAAATTCAAAGTTTAATTAAGAGGGAAAGTATAATTCGGAACATAGTTACTTATAATAAAATATGGGTTTTTTTTTTCATTGCAGTTGTACTTTTCTAATGCAAACTGCCCATGTTTTTGCAAAATTACTGTACATTATGGTGGTCAATTTTAGATTCAACACCTTGAAAAAACATTCAATTAATCAGCTATATCGAAATCTTGAAAAATGCAGCATAGTAGTGCCACCTATAGGGCAATTTACACCAAAAACTAAACAACATTAATATATATCAGAAACTGTCTGAAGCTGTAGTTTGATTTTAAAAAAAATCGTCCTTGAGGTAAAGCTATTGCGATAATCGTGAATAATGCAGCATAGCAGCATCATCTGTTGAGCAATTTACACCAAAAGTAATGAGTACGAAGTTATGTCAAAGATTAACTTAATCTGAAATTTTATAAAAATACATACATTAGTTTGAGATAGAACTATTGTGGGAATTATGAATAATGCAGCATAGCAGCGCCATCGGTTTGGCGATATACACCAATAAATAAACATGTCGAGTTTATATCAAGGTGTAACTGAATCTAAAGTTTTGTGAAATTATGTGCATCAGTTCTTGAGATAGAGTGCCCATAAAATTTGCCACATAGAGACTCACAGATATTTTCCAAAAACCATCAAAACGTGTTCAGGACCTTCTAAAACGTTTAAATACGCCAAAAACTGGAAGTCAAATTTTTCACGAATTCAATACTTACTTCCTGAAAAGATAGATTAAAGTTATAAATGCATACTTCAAAATTTTACGTTGAATTTTTAATTTTATCATTTCCATTAATCGGCATATTATTGCAATAATTTTACACAAGAATTAATTTTAAAAAAGAGAAGTTGCATTTAATTCCATATCTAGGTTTTTTTTCATGTAATCAAGTTTTTGTGAAATTGTGAACTTTTTGTATATACTTGTACAAAATATATTCAGAATTTTTGAATAAGATAGTATAACTATATTTAGGTTCCTATTTAGACATTTTTAATAAGGTTATTTACATACATATATGCAACTTAATAAGATTCAGCTGCTGTATGGCATGAGATTTTTTTTTCTTCCATAACTGCACTTGCGAAAGATTCAATTTGTTGATTAAACTTTTTCTGAAATACCTATTTACAAGAAAAATTTTGCAAAGGGTCTTGTGTTTCAAGCAAGAAAAAAATGTGAAGGATCCTTTCAAGTCTTCTCAAACAGATTTCTGCTCAGAGATCAGATTACCCGCATTAAATTTTCATATGAGACACTCAACATAAAAATAAATAAAATAAAAAGTATGAGAATGTAGCTATTACAAAATTTTCACTATATTATTTCATAAATGAAATTTCAATTTTTCCAGTTCGGAAAAATTGAAAAAAAGCCTTCGGAAAAAACCCGAAAAAACCGTTTTTTTTCCCAATTTTTCCGGGTTTTTTCCGAGCATTCCCATCTCTAGTGCTGCTGCAGTTTACTGCGCCTAATTAAGAAGACCTAGCAATGACTAAAACTAACTTTTAGTTACTAATCTCCGAGTCGAAATACGCTTCGGCCTACTATTATTTTTAACACAATCAAACTGATTGGTAAAGTTATCATACGAACTGAATATTTCCAGCTGAGCGAAAAATTGCCCAGGCCGGGAATCGAACCCGGATACTTGGCTTACAAGGCCAATGCTTTACCTGTTAAGCTATCTGTGCGATAGCCGTCTGGGATTTTCCGCTCAGATAACCTTATTGGTCGTAACATCTGGTCTGTCGTTTGAAACAGCTCGCAGAATAAACCGCAGGTAATAGAACTCCATATAACGATGGATACGTAGATATACTATTATATTTAACACAATCAAACTGATTGGTAACGTTATCATACGAACTGAATATTTCCAGCTGAGGAAATTTTTCGCTCAGCTGGAAATATGCAGTTCGTACGCTTCGGCCTCTTTTGGAGGGGTTTTCCTTGTCCACCAGGGATGGCAAATTATTTTTTTTTCGATAGTGGTCCACATGGCACGGCGAAGGAGCACACGGGGTCTATCCTGTCTAAGTGGAGCTTTCAGTGACTACCTGAAGACACTCACAGCACTTAGTCTGGTGTCTCGTACCCCCACGTGAGCTGAAAAGTTCCGCCGTTGTGGGGGTAGATTTTGAAAAACTGTGTTCATCAGAAACACCACTCGGATGGTATACATAGAAATCCAATAAGAATCAATTTATTTTATGTTAAAGTAAATATATATATATATATATATATATATATATATATATATATAAAGTTAAATGAACTACAATGCAATAGTTCTTGAGTTACAGATGTTGAAGAAATCGTGAAAATGCAGCATAGCAGTGCCACCTATTGGGCAATTTACACCAAAAGTTCATCAGTATCTGATTAAGTTTAACAAACCATCAATCATAATATTTTCTTACAGAATTGAAATTTTATGCAGGCACGTAGTCAGGGAAGGGGCTAGGGGGGGCTGAAGCCCCTCCCGAAAGTTTAAAAAAATTAAGTTAAATCTAATGACAGTAAATACTGCCAAAAATCTCTTGTCTTTTTTTATTCCATTACACTAGAGCTGTGTATATTTTTAGTTGTAAAAATATAAATTTATTCAGCTAAAGTCATAAACGGAATTTTCATTTTATACACAATAAAATTCGATAAGTGTAATGCGGGTAAGTTTAATACGCATTTGGTGTATAATTTTACTTTAGGAGTCAAATTTAAAACATTTACTTTCGTATCATTTCTTAATTTCCCCTATACTAATTATACAACGATCACGATATAATAAATAAGAATGGAGATGAGGAATAAAAACTTTATAAACGCTCATAGAAATACTACTTCTTACTTCAGCCCAGACATTTAGAATGAAATCATTCAAATATGCTTCGATAGTTACTGAAGAACTGATTATCAAAATAAATAACTCGATCTGTTTTACGTGTTTTAGGTTGAATACTGATGAAACTATAGTGTCCTTTGAGTTACTTATGTGGATTAGTATTTATAAAAAAGACAAACCCCAATAATTCAGGAAATTATTTTAGGTTCCTGCAAGTAAATGATTTGTCCCCGAAAATATAACAGAAGAAATAGTACAACGTTGTATGAACTACGAAATTTGGTATGCCTAAATTTGTCACACAGGCGTATGCAAGGGCGGAACCAGCCCTCCATTTAGATATGGTCACGGCTTCTTTTATTTGGAGGGGGAGGGGAATCACATCACTTAAAAAGAAATATATTTTTAATTTTTATATAATTTTTATAGTAAAAAATGTCTCCATATCCAAAACAACTGATTTTCTGATACTTTTGAGAATTCGTCTTCTGTCGTAAATAGAAAAAATTTGCATTAATATTTGTAGAAATATAAAAATTGCATATTTTATTAGATACTAAGCAATTGAAGAATTTTGAATTTTCTTATAAAAACAAAAAGTCAATCAGAAATCGAACATTTTAAGTCAATTAAGAATTTGAAAATGCTGTCACAAGGTAGCAATTGGCTGTTGCAACATGAAATTCAATTTAAAACCCCACATTTTAATAGATTTCCCGAAAGATTCATTACACTTATCAAGAAATCGAAATCGAAAAACTAATTAATCACATTTGTTTTGAATAAGTGCACTTGGAATGGATCTCAGGTTGAAAATGACTTCCTGGATGCGCCAGAAATTATCTACTTTGCATTTAAATAGAGCTTTAAATAGTCATAAAAATTGTCACTGTTAAGCAATGGGTAAAATTGCAAACAATTAATATGTACTTCATTTTAAAAATATGTTTTAGAAATTTTCTGTGTCCAGGGGGGGGGTGTCATGACCCCTGTGACTTCCCCCTTGGATCCGCCACTGGGCGTATGACAGAGAAACTAATGTGATTGAACCTGTTAGAGGAATCCAATCTACGATTCAACAGAGGTATACAAAATCAGACATCACCAATTTGCAAGCCATTGTTTAAAACCATACTTTGTTCAAAAACACATGCTAATTCCTGCTATCCAAATCTCTCTTGGAACAGCTTATGAGCTGACTATTTTTTTTTTTAGAAAATATTTTAAGGTAAATTTGATCCTTTCGAAACCAATTTCATCATGTGCCCCAGCAAACAAAAGAAAATTACTTCTTCGCCTTTGAAACACAAGATTTATAGAAAGTCATAAAAATATGGTAACTTTTGTCAAGCTGTTTGAATGAATTTGATTAACTTAAAAAATATTTCGGATAACACATGAAATATTTCTTCACCAGCTATAGACCTTTTTTGGCAGTCAAGGAATGGAAAAGAGGTTTTTTTTTCACAAGCCTACTTGTTTGTGACAAGCTTTTCAGTTTGGCAAAGTCATTGTCAACACAACTTCGGCTGTAACTCATGCTAAAGGTGTCCTAATTATTTTAGAAAACATAGAGAAAATGAAATGTGATAGAAATCTTTTGAGAGATATTTAATTCTATATCAAACTAGAAAAATGTCTTTCAAATTGAAATAAAAATCCCAAGAGCAAAATTTAGACAGATTAAACATATGTACAAAACCCAAAATTACATGCAAATTACAAAATAAATGAGTATTATAGGACTACAGTCTGTATTTTCTGTGTTGAAAGTCTTTTTCAAAATTTGAAGGACAAATTCATTTCAAATGAAAACATTTTAACCTATTTTCAAATACTTTTTCTGGATGTGATTTTTCGGAATAAGCAAACAAATTAGAAAATCTCTCTCAATATTTCGAACATAAGATGTTAATTTCGTAAGTGAAAATTGAATATCAAATATGGTGCGAGAGAATTTGTAACGTTGATAGAAATATAGAGGTCCTAAAGTTTTAGAGTAATTACAATACCATGAAACACTTGCCGACAGTCTTGGTTAATTCCAGTAAAAATAGCCAGGCCTGAAAGCTCTTTTTCAACAATGATAAAATTAAATTTTTGCCTCGAAGCACTATTGCTGATGAGAGACAGATATTGGTGTTGTTTATGTTGGCCAGTTATCTACACTAAGTATATAGGCCCGAAGGGATGTGGGTTGCCCTCCATAAGAGTCGTGCCAAGAGAACCTAGCCTGTAACTATGCAATTAAAGTCCCGGTTCAAAGAAAATTATGGCAAACTCACAACGATTAGACTGACGGGCACGATAGGGTACAAACCCAACAACTAATGATAGACTGAGCAACCTTGCAATGATATCCATTGGTTGGGACATTACAGTAGATCCTAATAAAGAAATCAGCCTCATGGCTGCGAAGAAATCACTGAAATTTCTTCTGTAGTACTAGTTAATTTATTGTTCCAAGAGTACTGCATTCATAACTTTTGTATTCAAAGAATGTGAAATAGAAATACAATTTTTACGATTACTTTTAATTTGTAACAATTATTTTTCCTTTGAAAAAATAATATGCGTAGTTAATTTTATTTATTTTGAGACCCCGCACCCGCAATGCAAGACACGTATACGCTAATATTAATCCTGTGTTTAAAATCCATTAAAATTACTTGCTTGCATTTTGATATATTTTTTTTATTTCTTATAAAAATGCATGAGGTTTGTGTTTCTTTATTTTGATTACAGTTTTTTTCCTCAAAAACACTTTCAGTTTTTGAAATCGTACTGAAAGAGCTCTTAGAAACCAAAAATTGTAATAGAAATAGAAAAAATATCAATCTTTGGACTGAACAAGTATATTAAACAGAATTATATCGTAGGTTAAGCCTTGTTTATTTTTTTTATTTGCTTTTCAAATTATATCCATTACTGCTGTCAGATGAAAAAAAAAACTAAGATAGATGACCTCTTATATAAACCTCTATCAGTGTCACGTCACAGGCAACTCAACTCGACATATCAGCCTCAAATACGTTCCAAACAAACACATGGAGTTCAGAGTGTGTTAGAGAAGTTTTATACCGTAAAAACCACGTGCAATATAATCATTCAAAAAAAAGAAAAGAACGTGGAACAAGGATTGAATTTACTAAACTAGGAGAAGTTTCCATATCGAGCCACAATTGTTTGGCTGAATTGCGACCCTTTTAACTATTTCGCGATTTCAATTGTAGCTGCATGCTATTTCATCTCTATCTTTTTCTTTACTCTGTTGTTTGTTTGGAACGCATTTTCGGCTAATATGTGGAGTTGAGTTGTCTGTGACGTCATCACTGATAGGGTCTATTGAGCCCCTCCCGAAAGGAAAACCTGGCTACGGGCCTGATTTTATGCATTAGTTTTTAAGATATTGTTGGACATCGTTATGAATGAACGACAGCTGCGCCAACTTTTGGATAATTTAAATCTAATATCAGCACCTGTTTATGCCAAGGTAAAACTAATCAGAAATTTGAAGAAATTCAGTGGATTCGATTTTGATGTGCAACCATCCACAAAATTTGTATTATATATACAAATTGTCGGACATTTTCTAAAAACAATCAAATTGCGATTAGGATTTTCTAAAAACATATAAATCCATTAAAAAATCCGAATTATTTCATCGTTACTTTCTAGTGGTATACAGAAAAAAGTAAAAAAAAAGAGCGATTTTTGTTTTATCATGAATACATATATATATACAATAATAAAGTTCTTCAACATCTTTTGTGCGCATATTTAGCAATTGCACAGTTTTTAATTGGAGTAATTATCTCAGAAGTTTGTATAATTAAACTTCTGGCAAAAAAAAAAATGATGGAAGTCTTTTTAAACCCCTTGAAGTGCAGTCGGATATAATGTATCCCACTTAATGTTTATATCAAAATGCCGCACTCACAGTAAAGTTTTAAAATAAAATCTTGCTTTAATAAGATACGTGAAAAAAAGCTTTTACTTATTTTCAAATAAATTGGTTTGTAAATCTTTGTGCCGATAACACCTTTTAACATTTATGTGATAGAAGTACAGTAAAACCTCCATAACGGCCACTCCTGAATAGCGGACACCTCTACTTAACTGACAGTACTATCCCTACTCCCAAAATCTAAATTTTTGTATGTTTAGCCGCTGAATAACTGACATTCCGAATAGTGGAAGTAACTTTGGCGATAAAGTGTGAGAAATTGTCTTTTAACGAAGAAAAAAAGCAAAAAGACTCTAATTTTTTGAGTCAAAATTTTGTGATCACAGATAAATGTACAGAGTGGACTAGGGAAAATCTTCCCTCTCTCATAAAATCAGGGGATGGTCCGGAGGGATATTACCTTACAGAGCATAACAATGCCTCTCCACTCTTCTCTGGAAGATTTGAGATTTTATGCTTTTAAGAGGTGGCAAAATCCAGTGGGCAGTTACACATTTTTTTACTTTAAGATGGTTCAGAAAAATCAGAACTATTGACAGAGTTAAAACTTTACATTGAAAAAAATAGATGTAATCTTTAAATGCAAGAAGAAACTCTTTAAATACATTTTTTGTAAGATTTTAATAAATAGTGTATGAAGGTATGTACCATTTTATTTCAATAATAATGCTTAAAAAATGATTTTAATTTCTGATTAATCACATATTAGAATTTTAGGACATAAAATAGTCAATTAATGAAACTTAAAGCATTTTTTAGGAATTTTTTAATCTTCGGGGTTTCTCCCAATAGCGGACAGTTTCCACACTCCCGAGGAGTCCGTTATTTGGAGGTTTTGCGGTACTTTATTCTTGAAAGGAGTAAAAGTGAAAAAGCCGGTCAAATTCTTCTTTATCAATTGTTGCTTGGGCGATTATTCGGAGAAGCTATTAAAAGTTCGGTAGTGAAAATTCCCAACAGAATATATAGATGAAATAAAAAAAATATAGACAAGATAACAATAACTTTTTTCGACTGTTAAGTATTGTATTACTTGTTACAAAAATAAAACACATTGATGAAAGATTAGTAAATTAATTAAAAAATCCTGATAAAATAAAGTACAATTTCTTTGTTTAGGTATATATATCACTGCGCTCATGATTTTTCAAAAACTGTTACGGATAAAGAATTAAAATTTTGCATTAATCTTAGACTTCAGCTTAAAATGAACTAAAATCTTAAAATTTTCCTAAATAATAAAACTTTTATTTTAAAAAATAAGCAAAAATTTTTACAGATTTTCTTTTTTAATCATTATTAGTGCATAGATTATATAATATTAACTGAAAAAAAAAATCCAATCCTCACCAATTTTCAAAGGCCATTAATTTAAGGGTAATCAGTGTTAAGAAATTGTAAAAAAAAAATTAGAGCTCAAGATCATGTTTTATGAATTAATAATGAAAAATTACCTTAAGTTTCTTTTAATAGTAACTGAAATTGCTTAAAAATAAAAATTTCAAATAGGAAAAAATTACTTTCGTTTATTTTCAAAATTCCTTAAAATTCCTGGGTTTGTTCTCGTTCTTTAAAATTTGTAGGATTTCTTGCAACTCTATTTAAAAGCTTGTTAACATATACAGAGCAAAAAATAAATAGATATTTATTAAAATTTTCAGATAATATAAAGCATGCTCAAAATAAAATTGTGTTTACCAAACCTGATAATTTAGCTCTTGATGTGCACATTTTAATTAAATTAGACCAATATAAAACAGCACTTTGATGTCGCTGTTTTATATTGGTCCTTGTAATACAGATTCAGATTTAGACAGATGGGGAGGCGTACTAATTGGTTTGAGCTCAACAAGCCCCACCCAGCAATGTGAAATTGCAATACATGAGTTAAAATAATTTTTTAATAGTAAAATATGACAAGGGGATCTAAACTGGTAGGCATTAACATAACACTTGATCAAATTCTTGGCTGAAATTTCAGAATTGTTTCGAACTCGATTCGCATATTAAAAGGCAATCGGTCTGCAAATCGCATTTTTTTAAAAAGCAAATGTTAATTCAATTTTAAGGGTTTACTCTTAGATTTATCTTTATGCTTTCCTGCCCCGAACTGTATGAAAACATAGAGGATTGGGAGCAAGAAAACACATTACAAAACCTTTGAGTCAATCTATGAAATTGGTTTTAAGGTCCTTTTTACGAACACATGACTTGACAGACCAATTACATTTTAATATGCGAATCGAGTTTAAACTAATTTCGAAATTTCACCCGCGAACTCGATGAGAGATAGCCTGCTTCCGATCTATTAACTACAAGTAAAAAATTTTGGAGCAAAATTGAACACTTAGATTGTTTGTTTGACAAATATATTTATTTATCTCGCACAAGAGACTTATCACCAGTATGAATTAATAATATTTGTTAAAACACTTATGTGAGAATTTCTTGTTGCAAACCCACACACAAAGGTTTCTCACTAGAATGAAGTAGTACATGTCATCTTAAAGCATACCTTTGAGGCAACTTATTGCCGCATATTTCACACACAAAATGTCCCTCTCCAGTATGAAATAACAGATGTCTTCCTAAATCACCGTTTTCTGAGAATTTCTTCCTGCATATCTCACATGCGAAAGGTTTTTCACACGTGTGTATTAGTAGTTGCTTTCTTAAAAGACACTTTTGAGAGAAACTTTTGTCGCGTATATCACACACAAAAGGTTTTTCCCCAATATGACTTAGCAGATGCTCGCTTAAAACATTACTTTGGGAAAATTTCTTGCTACACATCTCACACAATTTTTTTTTACTACTATGAATTAAGAGTTGCCTATAAAGATCAACTTTCCTTAGGGGATCCTCGGAAGTGGCTGCTGAGGCCGGTGCTACCATAGGTGTCCGGTTCTTATGAGTCGTCGGAATAAACCAAGAGAAATGTCCATTTGGCTCGTTGAACAGTACGGGGTACACGTCGTTTCGGCCAGACTATTGGGCGCAGGACATCTGACGTGCGTTCGGCATTGCACGTCCTTAAACGATTGTAGGTCCGTGGCAGCGTCACATGGAGAAATCCATCCCTTGTCGGACTGTGCATTTTGGGCTTTTCCGAGCTTCTATCGCCGAAAAAAACATTCACAGTTTCTCGTTGACAGATAGTTTTATATATCACACATGTTTCTCGAAAGTATGAATTAAAAGATGTCTATTTAAATTTTTCTTATAAGAGAATTTCTTGCTGCAAATCTCACACACAAAAGTTTTCTCAGTAGTATGAGTTAATAGATGCTGGGTTAAGTCACCCTTTCGAGAGAATTTCATATTACATATCTCACACGCAAAAGGTTTCTCACTTGTATGAATTAACTGATGCTTGCTTAAATCATTCTTTCGAGAGAATTTCGTGTTGCATATCTCGCACGCAAAAGGCTTTTCACTAGAATGACTTAGCTGATGCTGGCTTAAGTCACCTTTTCGCGAGAACTTCTTGTTGCATATCTCACACGCAAAAGGTTTTTCACTAGAATGAATTACCAGATGGCCTTTTAAATTACCCTTTTGAGTGAATGTCATGTTGCATATCTCACATACGAAAGGTTTATCACCAGTATGAATTAACATATGGCTTTTTAAATTACTGTTTTGAGAAAATGCCTTGTTGCATATTTTACACACAAAAGGTTTTTCACCAGTATGAATTAACTGATGCTGGCTTAAGTCAGCTTTCCGTGAGAATTTCTTGTTGCATATGTCACACGCGAAACGTTTCTCAGAAGTATGAACTAACATATGGCTATTTAAGCTGCCTTTTCGAGAAAATGTCTTGTTGCATGTCTCACATACGAAATGTTTCTCACCCGTATGAATTACCAGATGCCTCATTAAACCGCTCTTTTGAGAAAATCCTTTCCTGCATACCTCACAAACAAACGATTTTCCTTGCTGTAAGTCAAAAACTGATTTTCCAAAATGATCTTGTACAGAAACATTTTGCTGCATGTTTCACACTTTCAAGACAGTTTATTTTAAGTGATAGGCACACCTACATCTATTGTTTTTTGCACCTATAATAAATGAAAGTAAGCTACTTTATCACGTTTTAAGAATTTCCTGAAAAAGAAGTTTAAGAAAAAATAAACTTATGAAAAATTAAATTAACACAGAAATCTGAACTGAAATAAAATTTCCGACACAATATAAAAATCTTACAGGATACTTCCTAATTACCCAATGGTGTGGAAAATGAATTTCATAATTTTATATGCATTAATGTATAACTAAAATTTAAACAAATAAAATAAATAGCTATCATTAAAAAATAATTTATAGTAAAGAAAACATTATAAATAAAAATTATAAATGAACTTTCCGATTTGCCCGACATTACTTGTGCCTCTCAATTTTTCCAAGCATATAGGAATGTTTAAATTGTTGATTTATTTTAAAAATTTATAAAAGATTATTAAAAAAGAACGTTTATAATGGCTCCCTGCTGTCTTACAATATACTACAAAATTTGTTGAAAATAAAACTTAGTCCCTAGTGTCAGGCACCATATACTGAGTGCATAGTGCATGTGTCAGAAAAATTTGTTTTACCAATTTCTATTTCTAGAGGGTGTAATACGTTCTAAATGATCCGCCTTCCTAACGATACTCTGTCTCTTCTGTCTGCAGCAGAATTTGTTGAATAGTGTTTGAAAGCTTTTGCTGTATTCATGATTTTTCATTCTTGCTGATTGTATTTTGTTTTACTTGCAGGGTAGTAGAATTACTTCTGTTGAATGAAAATCATAGGAATTACAGTTTTCAAAATGTGCAGGAAAGTGTTTCATAATCTATGCTGTATGCATGATTTTTAATTCTTCTGAATCAAGCTTTATTTATTGCACAGGATAGTAGAATAACTGCAGATGGATGAAAATGACAGCAATTACAGTATTCAAAAATGTGTTTCATAATTTATGCTGTATGCAAGATTATACGATCTTGTTAATTTTGTTTTATTCTTTGCACAGGTTGGTGGAACAACTGCAAATGTATATAAACAATACATGTTACATTATTCAGAATGTGTTAGAAAATGTTTTATAATCTTTCTTGTGCTCATTATCTTTTGTTTTTGATAATTATGTTTTCTTCTTTGCACAAAATGATAGAATTACTGCAGATGGATGAAAATATGATAGTATTCAAAATGTGTTGATAATTGCTACATAACCTATGCTGTGAGCATGACTTCTGTTTTTGAGAAGGTCGGAAAAAGTTAGAAAAGTGTCACCCAAGAGTCAAATTGGGAGGGGAGAGCACGGGAGGTACGTACTATAAATGAGCGATCTGCGGTGTGTCTAATTAAGCATAATTAAATTTTACAAAAATTAGAAAATTCTATCCTGAAATTACCAATTATCATGTCCTCTGAATTCCCCCATCCCGTATTTGAAACTTTTTTATGTTATAATAATGTGTATTGAAGAGTTCCATAAAAAAAGAATTAAAATCATACATATTATTAAAAAAGCTATGATTATGCTCCTTCTCTTGTTTCTTGTCCACTCCAGTTTTCAATTTTTAGTTTTACATACATAGATTAATGATTTTCAAATCTATACCTTAGTTATATTTACTTTTCCTCATTAATTTGCATTTATTTTATTTCATTTTCTGAAAGAAAATGGAAAAATCTCTTTATAGTTCAATTTTTAATAAATATTCTGAATCTTGTTCTATATCATTTTTAGTTATCTTAAGAGTTTTTTGTAAATATCAAAAAACGTTAACGACAATTTTTTTTTATAAATTAGATATGCAGATGCTTTTTTTTAACTAATGTAGGGTGACATCCCCAGTAATTGGCATGCACCAATGATTGGCACATCCTAAAATAAGATTTATATCCAGTCTTTTAAAAATGTAAGACCATATACCAGTTATATACTCATTTACTTTAAAGATTATAACATTGATTTATGCTACTAGATGAGAAATGCGGAAGAAGAAACAATTATGGTTTGCTCCAATTAGCTATTTTTGTTGCAAATGCTTCTTTTCTGGCTTAAGAAAGACATGCTTTTCAATTCATTATTATCTGATTTATAATGTATTTTAAATTTTAATCAACAACAGTTTTGTTTAAATGAAAAGAATTACTTAAATTGTATAAAAGTATTTTTGACATAAATATTTGGATTTCTGTATTAATGGTAGATGCCAATTAATGGTGCTTCAATTTTGCTAGTTCAAAGTAATTGGCACCTATTCCAATTACTAGGAAATCGTAAGATTTGAGATTAAACCACTTATTTTGGCAGTACTTTTAAAGTTTTAGATTAAATTTATTTATCAGTTGTTTTTATTTGAAAATATGAAATATCATCAGTAATTGGAATCTGTAACTTTGTATGTCAATCACTGGGGACAGCATGACAATTACTGGGCATTAATATAAATATATTGTATTGTTTTAAAATGTTCACATTTCAGACTAATATGCTGATTTCTTTCTCTCAAAAACCTGAAATATGACATCTTCATCTACAGTAAATTCATTTAAAGCGATTAAACCCAATGCAAAATATAAAGTTTTTTTTAAAAATATAAACATGTGCTAATTACTGGATCACAAGGTGTCATACATTCGTGCTCTAGGTGCCAATTACTGGTGATTACAGCTACTTTTTATAAATGTTTTTTTATAAATGACTACTTTTTATAAATGTATTTCAAGTTTTTTAGACTACTGAAAAGAATGACCTTAAAATGGAAAGTAACTTTGTAATAAATGTCATCCATTAAAACATTTAAACAGCCCTCAAACTAATACACAGGCATTTTCTGGAAGCTAAGTTTTAATATGTATTGCTTTTCAATAGCTAAACAGAAGTTTGATAATACAGTTTGACACCCTCAAATTCGCACAGCTTGGGACCAGAGGTTGTTCTGATTTTGGAATTTTGCATATTTCTGGTCATTGTTTGTTCACATTTTTTAAACAGTAATTTGTAATTAATAATGCTATAGAAATTATAATAAATGCTTATAACATAGTAAAATATTAAAATAATTAAAGTTATAAACTAAATTAATAAAAATTTAGATACTTTTTTTAATGATTGAAGTATTAAAAGCAAATGTCAAGTAAATAATCATTGTATAATTAAATATTATTTATAAAGATGAGATGCCATTTTCCTGAATTATTCAGTTAAACTTGTCTTAAAGGTCACTACTAATTCACATCTAAATCATAAAAAATAATTAAATTTAATTACAGGTTTATTCAGACATAATAATAAAAAAAATCTTGGTTAATACATAAATATATTTGGTAAGAAGATTGTGATTATCAATGATATTACCAATATCTTGAATTTTTTCAGAAATAAATTTATTCTTCCTTCGTGAAAAAGCCTGAATTCAGCATTATTAATGAAAATTACAGATTGATATATGCATAGAATTGATATAAAATAAAAATGTAAAATTTGTTCCTACATCATAGATGAAAGTTTTATTGTTTGCATTTGTAAATTATTTTGTGGATTTTAGAGAGTTGCAGATTTTAGGGAGTCTACTGTATAACTTCTAGGCATTTTTATGAAACTTTTTTTTAATAATGCATTAAACACTAAACTTAGCTCGATTTTTCTTCTATTTTCTTGCTTGATCAAAATAATGGGATCTATTATGCAATAAAGAATTTGAATATATTTCAATTTAAAGTAAACAGATGTTTCACTAGCAGCCAATTTTTCAATATCCCCTCATTCGACTTCATATATTGAGTTTATTTTTTTTAGTTTATTTTGAGTTTATTTTTTTTTTATTCTTAAAAGATAATCTTCCTGATCAAGAAAATTTTATTTTATAGTTAGACTAAAATTTTAAAGATCATTTTATGTTATTAAATGTAAATAATCTGTGTTTTCTCAAAGAAACATATTTTATTCTAAACATAGATTATTTTTAATTTGTTTTATCTTAGCTAAATTCACGTTTTAAGTTTTCTCTTTAGAGCTTCAGGTATGTTCATCAACCCATGTAGTTTGCAAATCTACATGCATACAAATACAACTTAGACTCACAATGTCTTCTGGTGATTACTGAAATAAGATTGTTAAAAGTAGAATTTACTTATATCCAATAATTTGAAACACTTTAACCATGCCTGTACCAAACCTGCCGTTAAAAGGATAAAATCATTTGGCAAAACCCATAATTCCAATGTAGGAATGTAAGAAATATAAACACTTACAAAACCCAATAGCCATAGAGCAAAGAAAATCCACTGCCAATTGTTAATTAGCATACAGAACAAAAGAGTTACCATTGGAGAGAATAACTTATGTTTATGTCATCATTGAGACTTTGAGGCATGATGAAATCTTTAGTAAATTATAACTAATCGAGGAATCTGTAAAGTAAAAGTGCATTTTAAGCTCAAATCTGAGATTTGGGCAATTAAAACTATTTTTTTCTCCAAGCTCATTTTAGAAAAATTAGTTTATCCATCATGTAGATTTAAAACTTTATAAGAAAAGTTTAACTGATTAAAAATGTTTGTCATTTTATAAATTCATTAATTCATCATTTTTCTTAAGTTTTGCTTGCAATTTCTGCATAACATGGAATTTGCATTTTTCAATAATGCGTAAAATAAATGAAAACATTAGGCAAAAAGCAATAAAAAAAAAAACCACTGTGGTAAAAAAAAAAATTGAATTAAACCAGGCAACCCTGAAACAAGAAATGACCAAAAAACCACACAATCTGTGTGCCGATTTAGGGATTCTACAGTATTTGTTACATTAGCTATACTAAAAAAGTATTGACTTTCTATTTTTAAAAAAGTTAAAATATATACTAGCTAATTATCCAGTAAAGGACAAATGAAATATTAAATCAATAGTTTCCAAGAAAAAGGTACCTTAGTATGAGCCATTTTTTCATATGAGTTTACAATAGATCAGTTTCAACTGACGTTGCACACAAGCAACCAGCTTAACAACCTTTGTTTACCTGTCAGTTTTTCTAGGTTTTCTTTACTTTGATTGGCTAAGCGATAATATTCGCTAAAAAGTTGGTGATTATAATTGGTAAAGCCTGAGCCACTCCAAAGAAAGTGAGGCCTAGGACATGTGTTATGAGTGAATAAAAGCCCAAGCTTTGTTTGTGGAGACTTCTAAAGCTGATTACTAGAAAATTAAGAATCAGCAAAAATTATACCATATACAGTTGAACCTCGAAAATCCGGACCTCCAAATTCCGGAAATCTCTAAAATCCGGACATTTTTATTAATTTTTAAAATAAGACATAGCTGTAATTTTCATCAACTACAGTTAAATTCTGATAACTATACTAAAAAATATAGATATAGATATAGTCTGGTTAATATTGTAATGACTTGCCGTTAATTAAAGACTTTATTATTACAAAAATTAAAAAGCGTTCAACAAAATTTACAGTAATGAATCATGATGAAATGAATGAATCGTTGAATTAATCATGAATTTTGATACTTGAAAAAAATTTAGGTTTAAAAAAAACCGTAAATACTGTCGAAAAAATGCAGAAAAAACGGAGAAATTTGTAAAAAAAAAAAAAAAAAAAGGCCAAAACAAGCATGAAATCAATTAAAAAATCTTGAAAAAACGCACATTTCATCAAAGATTCATGATTCATTCATTTCATAATGATTCGTCTGACTCTCAATCGCCTTTGAGAATCGGGAGGGAGGGCGCTTTCTCGGGATTTTTTGAAAATTTCAAATTCTTTATAAAGTGGGGAGGGGGCGTTTGATCGGGAAAGGCGGATTAACGGTATTATATAGCCATAAAAAAAGATTTTTTAATAAACCTCCAAAATCCGGAAAATTCGAAAATCCGGAATCGCCGCGGTCCCGACGGTTCCGGATTTTCGAGGTTCAACTGTACTAGCATATAAGACAAGATATTTTAGACAAAAAAAAAAGGAATTTCAAAGTGAGGGGATCAATTTGTATGTGAGATCTAAAAAAATAATGAAAGAAATAAAATATCAAAAAACACTTTACTAGTGAATCGATTTTGTAGAGCACCCATTTTGTTTTTACGGTACAAAATCAGTACAGATCAAAATAATGGAATCTATTATGCACAAGAGGATTTAAGTATAATTTTTGTTTAAAATAAACAAATGTATCACTCGCACCCATTTTTTTAATATCCACTTATTTGACCTTATATATTAAGTTTCCCTAATGAAGAAAATGCTATTTTATAGATTGGCTGAAATTTTAAAGATTATTTTATGTTATTAATTATAAATAATCTGTGTTTTCTCAAAGAAATAGATTTTTTTTTTAAACTGAATATTTTTAATTTATTTAATTTTTGCTAAAGTCACATGTTTTTATTTTTTTCTTTAGAGCTTCAATATGTTCATCAACACATGCACTTTGCAATCTACATGCATACAAACATGATGAAGATTTACTGTGTCTTCAAGTGACTGCTAAGATAAGACTATTAAATGTAGAAATTACTTAAATCCAATAATTAGAAACACTTAAATTATGCCCGCACCAACCCTGCTGTTAAAAGAATAATATTGTAATGCAAAACTCACAAATAAAATGTAAAAATGTAACAAAAACAAACACTTACAAAAACCAATTGCCAAAAGGCAAAGAAAATTCACAGCCAATTATTCATTAACATATATAACAAAGCGTAAACAATGAAGAGAATTACTTATGATTATGTCATCATTGAGGATTTGAGGCTTAATGTAATTCTTAGTAAATTATAACTAATCAAGCAATCTATGTAGTAAACGTGCTTTCTAGCTTAAAACTACCATTTTGGCTACTTTTAAAAATAAAAGCCTTCCAACAGAAAACAGCTATTTGTTTTTTTCTTTTCAGTTAATTTTAAAAATATTAGTTACAATGCTATGTAGATTTATAGCTTGTAAGAAAAGTTTAATTGATTAAAAATGTTTGTCACTTTACAAATGCATTAATTCATCATTTTTTAAAGTTTTGCTTGTAGTTTCTGCATAACATGGATTTTGCATTTTTTAATTATGTGTAAAACAATTGAAAACCTTTGGAAAAAAGAAACAACAACAAAAAATACAAATGTCATTAAAAAAAAAAAATTAACCAAATAATCCTGGAACAAAGCATTGACCAGAAAGTTGCAAAATTAAAAAATCTACACAACTTCTGGTCCCAAGCTGTGATTTATGGAAGTCTACAGCTTTTGTTACATTAGCTGTACTAAGAAAGTATTGATTTTCTCTTTATAAAAAGGTTTCAATACAGCTTATTATTCAAAACAGAAGAATTGAGATATTAAATCAATAGTTCCCAAGAAAATGTATGTTAAGAGCCATTTTTCATATGAATTTGCAATAGATGTTTCAACTGATGTCACAAATTGCAACCAACTTGACAACCTTTGTTTGCCTATCAGTATTTCTAGGTTTTCTCCATTTTGATTGGCTGAACGATTATATTGGTTAAAAATTGGTGATTTTGGTTGAAAAAAAAAAAAAGGCCACTTCAGAGATGGTGAAGACCTCAACAGGCAAGAGATCCTTTTTTGCTGTTATTCACACCTAAAATCGAGACCTCATGCAAAAAATGAGAAAAATAAATCTTATTTTATTTATTATTTTTTTCTGTTTTTGGACAGGTATTTACTTATGTGAGTGTTTTGACCTTTTCTTTATTTTTAACAATATAGGTTAAGGGATCACTTTATATGCGAGTATATATGGTAGATAAAGTATTGATAAAAATAAACTATATTCAAACATAAAGTTATTAAAAATGAATTACAAAATTACCCCCAAATTTAAAAAAAAATGGTCTATCTTTGAAAAAAAAAAGACCCATTTAGTAAGAGCAAAAGTCTTTCATTCTTTAAATAAAGAAAAAAATACATTCATGGTTTCTTTCTGCATGACAAAACATTAGAAAATCTATCTAAAGCAGATGATATAATTTTCATAATACAGTAGACTCCCTCAAATCCGAACAGCTTGGGATGAGAGATTTTGCAGATTTTAGAATTTTGCAGATTTCTGATCATTGCTTTGTTTACATTTTTAAACAGTAACTTAAATGTAATTATCAATGAAATTTAAGTTATTAAAAAGCCTTACAGTATAATAAAACATTAAAATATGCAATAAAATAAAATAATAAAAACTTAAATAATTTTTAACATGATTAAAATATTAAAAGTAAAGGTCAAGTTAATAATCTATAATGTATGATTAAATATTTATCATAAAAAAAGGATGTATTTTTCATATGAAACTTGTTTTATCGATACATTATTAATTCACATCAAAATCATAAAATAAGGAACTTTTATTTCAGGTTTAGCCAGACTTAATAACCAAAAAAGTTTGGTAAATACACAAATATATTTGGTAAAAAGATTGTGATTACCACTGATATCAACAATATCTTAATTTTTTCCAATATAAATTTATTCTTCCTTCAAAAAAAACACCTGAGTTCAGTAATATTAAAGAAAATTACATATTAGGATATATATGGAATTGATATGAAAATAAAAAAGCCAAATTTTGTCCCTACACATCTAAACTGAATGTTTCAATGTTTACATCTTTAAATTATGTGCGGATTTTAGAGGGTTGCAGATTTGAGGGAGTCTACTGTATTTTGACTTCAGACATAACCGAATTGAATAAACAAAAACAAACTACACATTGCTCTTTTATTTTTCTTCATTTTGCTGTTATTGTTATTGTAAGCCTTTCTGTGGGATGCTCCAATTTTCTTGTCTAATTTACTATGATTGAAATGAGCTGAAAATCTGAACGAATTTTGTCAATTATTGATAGAAATAGCAATTTTTTTTTTCATGATAAGATTGAAACAAGCTTTTTTATTGTTTTTTCATCTGCATATTTACAAAAGAAAAAAAAAATCCTGCACACAAACAATTTAAACTTGTAGACATTTCACAAAATATTTTAATAGATTTTTGTTTATTTTAAAAATCCTTTAAAACATTTTTTACTTTAAAAACTTATGAAATGCATTGTATCATTTGCATTGTAAATGCATTTCTTCTTAAAGGATGTCTCTTTTTTCTAAGTTAACTAAATAGGCAATATGAATTAATATTTATCGTAGAATCCCGTTACCGCCCTTCCCGATCAAGCGCCCCCTCCCCACTTTATAAAAAATTCAAAAATTTCAAAAAATCCCGAGAAAGCACCCTCTCTCCCCATTCTCAAAGGCGATTGCGAATGGGATGAATTATGAATCTTTGATGAAATGTGTGTTTTTTCCAGATTTTCTAATTGATTTCATACTTTTTTTTTTACAAATTTCTCTTTTTTCTGCCTTTTTTTGACATAATTTATGTTTTTTTTTAACCCAAATTTTTTTCAAGTATTGTTCAAGTATTAAAATTCATTATTCATTCATTTCATCATGATTCCTGCAAATTTTGTGAAACGATCGCGGAAAAATCCCGTGTAAGTGCCCCCCTCTAATTATTTTATGATTTTTCGTCACGTTTCAGGGGGGGGGGGGGGGGAAATTAATGGTATTTTACGGTAATACAGTAATATTCAAATATTTCTAAAATCAATGCATAATTTTATATGAGGTGTTAAAATTTCACTTTCAGCTCACCAGTTTTAATTAAAACATAAAATATTAAACTGAACATAAAGTTTAGAAATATTTTGACTTGAAAAAAGAAATTAAAAATATTATTTCTTTAAGGAGGTATGTTGAATATAAGAATGCACCGAACAACAATCGACTTAACATTACTCAGTGGAATTCAGTAACTGGATGACTAGCACCCCTAACTGTCTGCCCCAGAATAACATTTGATTGAATGCATATAAAAAACATGACTATTCAACTGTTCAATAATTAAGCATATAAGAGAATGTTAGCGTGGCTATTCCAGAGGTGATTCTGGGTTTTAAAAATGTTCCAAAGGGTTATTCCAGAGGAGAGGGGGGACAGAATCCTTTGTTCCTGTGCCATCATGGGATGAGATGAAACAAGCATTGTTATAAATTTAAGTATGAAAAAGAAAATTCTTTGATAAAGAAAGAAAGTGGCACAAAAAAATTAAATTTGGATGAAAAAGGGAGAAACGGAATGATTACTTTGGCACAAACATGATTAAAATAACCAATAATTTGTAACAGATATTTTCATTTGGCACAATTGGTGCAAGATTTTAAGTACCCACATAAGTGACAATTCTCTAGATTTATTCAAATGGCACAAACATTTTTTCAACAGGTAATTTTATTTAATGAATGCAATGAAATAAATAAGTATGACACAGAAACAAAATACATTATAATATATATGGAATAAATTTCCTGTATATGTTCCAACCAAAAAAAAAAAAAAAAATAAATAAAAGGCTATATAATATGGTACAACTTGGTAATCCATTCAACCAAAAACTATCACCCAACTATACCAAAGATTACATGCCAATAATGGATTATTGTAAATGTTACATTTACTTGACATTAATTATGAGACACATACTTGTTATGTCATCAAGTAGTTTTTAATTCAACTTTTTATGCATATTTTTGATTATATTTTAAAAAGGTATTTATTCTTCCATTATTTAAAATAAAAATTAGGTCAGTTTATATAATTTGGCAGACAGTTTGGTGATTTATATAATTTGGCAAAATTAGTCGACAGGATAAACAAATTGCACCTATAATACTAAATAAGTGGTATTACATAACAAATACTTCCTTAGCTGTATTTAATGTGGGAACTACATAAGATTAAATATGATATTACGAAGAAAATAAAATGTTCTAAGTAATAACATTGTTGGTACAGTGTAACTTCTTAGCATGAGAATAGACAAGTATCATATTTCTAAATGCAACGAAATAATAAAACACTTTTTTCTTTTTAAATCTGTACAGCCAAAGAAAATACTTATTAGCAATGAATCTAATATTAAGAAGAAATTGGAATTTCAGATCCTTGGTTTCGTAAATCGTTTGACATTTTATGCAATTTTTGATAAAATGTATATACAAACTTCATTATGCGATCAATGATTTAAAAAAATATTTACTTTCTATAGGACAGAATACAACCAAATACAGTCTATGAGCAACACAATGTTTTAAATTTTATAGACAATAAAAATTCTAATGAGTTTACTGTTTTGAAATTTAAACTTGAATGTTATTCGATTAACTAATTACAAATAAATAAATAAAATTATCTGCTGTAAATAAAACATTTCTGAATGATTAAAATGACTACGAGCAGTATAAAAGTTGCAACACATAAAATTTCGGGTACAGTCATTGTTATCAAACTACAAGTTGTAGAATTTTAGTTGAAGAATAACAAAAAGAAGCCGCCTATGCATTAACTTATTTTAGTAAAAAAGGTGGGATCAATAAATACATAATTTTATAAAAAATAAATACCAAATGATACAAGGCAAGCAAAAGACGCCAATACATGAATGAGTCATGACTTTTTACATTAAGATTCAATTAAAAGAGTTCATTCATTGATCCCGTGAATAGTGAATTGCCGTGATTAATTAAACTGCTGCAATACCAATAATACTAGTATCCTTTTTTACCCTTTATTTAGAACTGGTTATTAGTCAGTCATTAAAAGAAACAAGCTTCACAAAAGAATCTATGTTAGATTTTAGTGAGTCATTCAAAATTAAGTTGCATAAATTTAATATTCGAGGGTATATTTAAATACTAGAATTGTAAAATTTTATTAATGCTTTCAGTCCTTTTTTATAAATAAATGTTTTGTTTTATTAGTTAAAATTTTTCTGTTTCAGTTTGTTAATTGATTGATTCATTGTTCATGAATGAACTCTTCCTTAGTGATTCATTAATGGTGTTGGCGTCTCAATCATTTAAACTGTTCCAAGACTGCAATATCGCTAAAAAAAAATTTCTTTTCTTATTCTGGTTAGAAATAATTGTTACCAGACAGCTATTAAACAAGGTTTATCAAGGAATGTAAGCAAGATTTTTCAGAGTTTCCAAAATGAAATTGCATCCAATTTTTAAACTGAAATGTTCATTGAATCATTATAAATGAATGACTTCTTTATTCATAAAACTTTCATAGTGTTGGCGTCTGTACTAAAATAGGCAAAATTGTCATAGTAACAGTGGATACGTTTTTAATCAATTTACTGACCCTACTTCTTTACTAAAATAAATGAATGGTAAGATATTTTTCTTTCGTTATTCTTGCACTGAAAATTCTAGAACTTGTGATTTGATCGAATGATGACACAAAATTTTATGGATCATAACTTTCATTATTTGCTATCATTTTTAGTCATTTTAAATATTCCGCACACTCAGGGTTGGTATAAAAACTGTTTTTTTTTTTTTTTTTTTTTAAACCCAAAAAACCGGGTTTTTTTGGTTTAAACAGGGTTTTTTCCCATCATTACTTAAAAAGCATTTGCAAGAAAAAAAAAATGAGTTTTAGAAAGTCATGATTTTTTTTTTTTTTTTTTTTTTTTTTTTTTTGTAATTAATGTTAAACTATCACATTGGTACTTAATTTTTTGATATAATTAAATAATTAAAGCATATAAAAATTATAATTAAATTACCTATAAGTTTAGCTTTCTTTAGGGAAATATTTATTGTTTGAAAAATGTTGAACTACTAATTTATTAGTATACTCATATAAGCCTTTAGATAATAGTTATAGAAATAATTATTATGTAGGTTGATAATGTAGAACATAATGAGGGGTAAACAAACATATTTCACTAAAACAACAAAAAATAAGCAGAAATAGAAAACATTTTCCTATGCTTAGTTTAGAAATCATTTACTGTATCAATAATATCAACATCAACAAATGATTATTAATCTTTTACTATATATATATATATATATATATTTAAAAAAAACATCAATATGCATTTTATAATGCTAAAATAAATCACATGTGTATCGACATACTTGATTTATCAATGAGTGTAATATTTATACATATTGAGACATATGCTTTGAAAAATTACTATTTTTTTTCTTTTTTTTAATACAAACTTTAATTTTTCTTAGTTAAGTATATTTAGGTTCAAACAATTTCTTTATAAAAACAATTCTATTTATTTAATTTTAATTATAAGCTTTAACCTTTAGCTTCCGGGGGGATTACCGTAGTCCCAAGAAAATAAATGTTGAAGAATATGGGGTTGGGATTATCGTTATCCCGAAAACTTTTTCCCCTCCAACATGCGGAAAAAGAAATCATTAAGGCCGTTTCGCTCAATAGGGGTCCGACTGATTATCGAGCTAGGGAATTTCTGTAGGGAGGATGTTAATTATCCTAGGGAAATGCCGGGAAAAAAAAAAACTTGACAAAAAAATAAACATTGTTTGCGCAGACGACGTAAAGCTGCTTCTACCCCAGTGGCTACAAGGTATTTCAGATAGTTCTTGTTTGTGAGACATAATAATGTATAGATTATATTTAGCAAGTAGTTTTAGAGATTTAGCGTTGCTAATTTTGACTACATGTTTACTCTTAGAATGTAAAATGAAGCATTATTATTTTTTTTCTTTCTCACTAACACACTAAATATTAGAAATTACGTACGTAATTTTACGCACTGAATTGAAAAAAAAAATCAAATGTTTATAATTATTATTATATTTACGGAACTTATGATTGTTCTCAAGCCCAAAGGAGTTAGTTTTTGAAGCTTTCTGAATTCATTTTTATTATTCAAAAACATACGAAATTGTTAACATATGAAACATATGAACGAGACGTGAAATTCTTATTAAAAAATTACATAATTGAATGGCGTTTTTAATTTATTTAATAAAGGCAAAAGCATTTCAGAAAATAATGTAAAATTTGGCATTTTGAACAAAATTTCCGATCACGAAATTTAGGGAAAGGTGGAAATTTGCTGGTTGTATTTTTGTTGCGGTAATGTCAATAAGTAATTTATTTATAAAATAAACAAAATGGAAAAACTAAATTCGATTCCCAATTCTATCAAAATCCTATCCTGTCAGGTCTGACAATTTGATGCCACACGTTAAGAATTATTCAGAAAGTTTCACATTAGAAACCAGCTTGATTCTATGGTCACAGCCTACTAAATAGTCATGCGCAACTATACCTTTTGCATAAATGAGAATGGAATTATACATTATCTGCTTCAGAAAATTGTCGAATTCTAGAATTATTTATTATTTCTAAACAACTTATTCACCGTCAAATTCAAATGAAATAATTTTTATTTATGCAAACCATAATAAAGATTGCATTAATAATTTCTTAGTTATTTTTCATCTGACTCCAAAAAGAAAAAGAAGAAGTTCGCAATTTAGCACTTTTTTGTTGTTGCTGTCGTTTTGTACGCTTATCAATTATTTCAAAACTATTCGACTGATTCATGAGCCTTTTTTTTTTGTTTGTTTCATTGAAAGATTATTCTCTGCAATTGGTCAAGGACTGAATTTAAATTTCATGAAAATTGCCGCAGGGCTTTTTTAGAAATTTAATAACAATACAAATAAATAAATTAAAATAAACTCATTTAAAATATTTAATTTTTAGCGATTCTGATCAAATAAAGTAGCTCTATCTTCTTCTTCTTCTTTTTGTTTTTGTTTGTTTTTTTGCTAGAATTTTGCAACCACAAAGTTTATAATAATTATTATTATTTATATAGCTATTATTCTCGAATAAAACAAGGGAAAACAAAAAAGGATTTAATTATTAAAAACTTTCATGGCGAAACAATTGTTAAAAAATATAATAAATAATAATATAATTAAATTAAAAGTAAAAGCAAAAAGTATAATTAATAATAATAATAAAGTCTAAAAAATTGGAAAGAGTTTGGATTTCTTCAAAACTTCTGCGGTACACTCGTTTAATTTGAAGAATCATATTTCTATGGTGGTGGGATTGTTACTCTAACACAGAATGGTTCAAAAGTCTGAATTTCATATAAATTAAAATAATTAATGTCTTTTTTTACCTTCATTGGTAAATTTTGTTTAAAAAGCTAACTTTTACAACTTCTTTCACAGTGTCTTGCCTTTACGGAAAAATAGAAAATACTATACAATCTCTTTGTTTCTAAATAAAAATACCATAAATTTCATAAATATGTATCTATATTATAAAGGCAAAACGTATCTGTGTGTAACGCATACGAAATTTTGCCAATGCCAACACTTTCCCATGTAATTTCGGTTTTGCAATGTTCACTACAACAAATTTTTACACTTCTAACCATCGCACATTTTAAATTTTTATACTGTTGTATAGAAAGAAAAATGTACTTTTAGTGCAATTTGTTTGAAAACTCTATCTCAATTAATTTTTGATATATTAATTTTTTTATAGTTTTTAATACCAGTTTTGTAATTGTGGCAACAGAATCACTCCATTTTCTTTTAAAATTGAAAAAAAAAAAAAAAGAAAGAAAGAAAGGAAAGAAAAGAAATTAAAATGCGCAGCGCTTTTCCATGCAATTTCGGTTTTGCAATTTTCGATTTTGCAAATTTTACGCTTCTAAGTATCGCACATTTTAAATTTTTACACATTGTATAGAGAAAAAAATTGTACTTTTAAATTCGTACTTTTTTCCCCAGCTCCACACTTAATTCGCAGAAAAAAGGAATTCGTATGGGTGCTTTTTAGATGTAAGAGATTAAAGTAAAATGTTACAGAACTACATACTATATGGCTATTAATAACCGGACACTTTCAATTATAGACATTTTGTCCAATATAAAATAAAAACATATTTATAGGATTCTTCTGAAAATCCAGGATGACAAAGACGATGTTTGACCTCATATTTATGAATGCCCATTTCATAAGAAGGAAACTTAGGGAGCCGATAGGAAAAAAAAACATAGAAAAACTATAATATTTGGGAACTCTCTTTACATTAAATTATACGAAACGATCTGTCGATGCAGAGTAGAAATATATGGATATTGTACAACATTTCTACTGATTTTTGCATAGAGAGTATAATAAGGGAAATGTAGCATTTTTTTAAGAGCAAAAAACCGTGATAGATTCGGAGTTTTTAGACACTCCGCTCCCCTCACAGAAGAACAAGGGGAAAATAGACAGTTCGTTCAACTTTTACGTTCAGCTTTTTATGAAATTTTGGGTATTTTTATATAAATTGATAATGTCCCGTTGTACAGTTTTATGAGGAAGATAATCATAGCTTATTTACTCCCCCTTCTGAAAAGCGGGAGATAAGCAAATTAACAGAAACTCATCTTATCTGTTATTTATAAACTTAGAAAACATTCTGACAATGTTATCTTCTAAAGTCGTGATAGATTTGAAGTTTGAAGACCTCCCCCTCCCCCACCAACATTCACAGAAGAACAAGGGAGACTGAATTTAAAATATATATATAGTACCCAGTGCTTATATTCTAATTCTCCATATCTTACAAAAATTGATCATTATGACAATGAGAGGTTTTGAGATACTTTTAAAGCCCTTTCATCTTCCCTCCCTCAGCCTCGGCAGAGCAAAAACGACAAAATTTCAAAAAATCATCTTATTCTAGTATTTATATTCTAAGATAAACCAAGTGTATTATTATTGGACTCATTTAAATATGATGTGATTTTAAATATGTTAGCTTTTTTATGGATGCGCTTTAGTCAAAGCGCTTTTTTCCGTTTTATTTATTTATTTATTTTTAATTATTTTTTTATTTCTTTATTTTTTTAAACCACGAAAACACAAACGGAAGGGCCAGATAGCTTTGACTGTCCCTTTTTATAGTAATACAAGAGGACTATATGTATTTATCAATTTTTAACCCTTTCTGGGGCAAGGTATTTATATTCAAAAAATGCTCAATTAATTTATTAACTCTGAAATTTACAAATTTATTTGAAAATAACTAAAAGCTCTTATTCACGTATACTATGAAATTCAAACTGTAATAAAAAAAATACTGGTACCACTTGGTATTTTGGGCATTAAAAGTAACAGTTAGCAGAGTGCAAACGGCGAAAGCATTGAAAGCCCTTGAAGAAATTTTAACACCAAAATCTTCTTCTCTGCTGTGTTGACAGAATTTTCATATCCAGACTTCATCCAATTTTTCTTTATAATAATATTCGGTTAATTATTTTACAGATTAAATTAAAGTAGTACTATTCGTAAATATTCGTTTTAGTTATAGTTAAAAACGAAGACCTTAATAGGAAACATAAATTACGTTAGATATCTCTTTATTATTTGTTACTATATTGTTTAACGATTCCTTATATGTTATTTCTAATTTTTTCTTATCGTGAAATTTCTTTTTCTGTTTTAATTTAAATCGTTGAAATAATATTAACAATGATTCTTAAGGAAATCACTTATGCGTTATTTAAATATTTGAAAATTTAGCACTTTTTAAAATAATGTATTTTTGTATTACCCTATATACTTATAGTAATTTTGCCTATAACAAACCTTCATTTTTAGATTATACCCTTCAAGAAACCAAATGCTATTAAAACATTCAATAAACATCCATCAAGTTTTCTAATTATTTTTTAAAAAGACCGCTCAATTACTACTAATATATGTTTTATTTAATGACACGCACTTCACAGAAAAAGATCATTTTTATCATTATAAATTACATCTTTTCAACGAACCTAAAGCATTACTTTCGATTCCGACAAGTAAAGAGAAACAACATTCCCTTAGGGAAGAAAATTCTCTTACCTTCTCACGGAAGTGTAAATCATTAACACATGTTCCAAATGATAGCAGCATTTTCTGGTCACCTGCGGTGAAGGGTCATTAAGAAAGGGGGATGAAATCGCGTCAGTTCTCCCGTTGTAAAAGGATATTTTAGATTTCACTGTCCCGAAAGCTAAAGGTTAAATAAAAAGACAAGTTTTGAGGCCTTTTCTAATCCCAATTTATTTCTTATTTTTTTCTATACCAGTCCAAATGTTAGAAATATTCTTTCAACACTCGCTGAATAGGCTTTTGCTGTTATAAGTTGTACAACTTCAGTAAAGACGTAGCTATTAAATTTCTTGATTTGAATTTGCTGACTCTTCCTCATTTTATATGGGGTAACTTACTTTACTGCATTCTGCTCAAAAAAAATGTTTTTCAAAAGGTGAAGATCGGCATAAAATTTACTATCTGTGCAAGCTAGAGTTATATCGATATTCTAAATTTGCAAAATTTAATGCATCCTTTTTTTTCTTGGTCAGACAGTTTACTTTGACTGTACCATGATATCAAGCATGCATGGGTGTTAGAGCAATTTTATACCTGGACTCAAAACACTACGGGACTTCTTTACTTATCTTTTTTCTCTTAATATTTTTTGAGGATTTTTCCAAATATAAACTACGTCAACAATGGAACAATTATTACTTTAGATATTATCCAGGGCAACTGCAATAGGCTTTAACAATTCAAACATATCTTCAACATTTCTTTTTAGATTAAAATTAGACATAGACTTTTGAATATTTTTATCATTAACATTCCTATTTTCATCACAAATTTTAAGTAGGGTAATTTTTAAGGCAAACATCTAAGGCATCTTGAAAAACAATTCCATCAAATGTAATAAGGGAGAAATAATTTGACAGCATTTGCATTGCATGCAATTTATACATTAGGCTCTCGAGCCTGTTCTTGGTGTATTTCTATTTTCCTCAAATGAAAACCAGATTATATCTTTCTTTTTTCTAGTTTTAGACATTCTTTTACTTCAATATAAATAAGTAGCTTTCTTAAAATAAAATGTAGTACAAATAGAATAAAATCATAAAGTAAAACTCCAATGCAAGAAAAGCAAAAGGTTATTGAAACCAATAGCTACAGAGCAGAGAAAATTTACAATCATTCGTTCATTAGCATAGAGAACAAAGAGTAACGAATGGAGAGAAGGACTTAT
Organism: Maratus speculifer; assembly: GCA_964019185.1. Taxonomy (NCBI): domain Eukaryota; kingdom Metazoa; phylum Arthropoda; class Arachnida; order Araneae; family Salticidae; genus Maratus; species Maratus speculifer. The sequence continues at coordinate 40,265,484 of OZ025303.1, forward strand.
GTTATGTCATCATTAATGCTTTGATATATGATGCAATTTAAATGGTAAAATTGCATTTTCACTATTTTTTTAAAAATAAAAAGCTTAAAGAAAACAAAACAAACAACTTTTTTTTTCCTCCATAGCTCACATTAAAAAAATTAGTTTGCCATGTAGATTTATAGCTAGTAAGAAAAGATGGGCAGATTAAACGTGTTTGTCACTTTAAAAATTTATTAATGACTTTTAAAAAAAACAAAAAAAATGCTGTGCTTGTAGCTACCGCATAACTTGGATTTTGCATATTTTAATAATGTGTAAAATAAAGGAAAACATTAAAAAAAAGAAAAAAATACAAATGAAAAAAAAACCAGGATGGTTTTTTTTAAAAATCCACTTGGTTTAAACCATGGTTTTAACCACGGTTTAAACCAGCGTGGTTTAAACCAAACAACCCTGCACACACTATTAACCGAATATTATGTTAGCCCAATTGTTATCATCAGGCCGAATATTTTATGTTTTTAGAATTTAAAGGTATTAAACAATTAAAATTTACTTAATATTTAAAACGGATACTTTCATTTACAGAAATAAGATTTTTCCCTTAGAGTAAAATACACTATAAGTAACTAACATACTTTATAATTAAAATACTATAATTTGGCAACTTATTCTTTGTTTCATTTACACAAGCTGTTTTTTTCCAGCATTTGAATAGTTTATTTATTTATTGTAATACCATTTATTTATTTTATTATATGAAAAGAAGTAAATTATGTATATGTTACAGGCCAAACCCGATTTTAGGCCAAACTAGATTGGCCTAGGCCAAACTAGTTTATCCTAACGCCCATCGGATAGACTAGTTTTTCCTAGGCCAAACCGGTCTATCCTAACGCCCATCAGATAAACTAGATTTTCCTAGGCCAAACCGGTCTATCCGAAGGCCCATCGGATAAACTAGTTTTTCCTAGGCCAAACTAGTCTATCCTAAGGCCCATAGGACAATCTAGTTTTTCCTAGGCCAAACTAGTTTGGCCTAACTCTTATAAGATAAACTAGCTTAGCCTGCTGTTTATTGGTCTGAACTAGTTTCTCCTAGGCCGATCTAGTTTATCCTAGGCCAATCCAATTTGGCGTGATTTTATTGAATTCAATGACCGCCACAGCGCCAACATTCTAGTTTGTCCTAGGCTGATCTAGTTTATCCTAGGCCAATTTAATTTTACGTGTTTTTAGCTCGCAGGTGTCAAAGCCTGAGAAATAATGGGCTCGCAGGTTCTGTATGTATGAATGTACGTATATATGTACGAATGTACGTACGTATGTACGTAACGCGATAACTCGTGATAGAAATATCCGATTTGCTTCAAATTTTGGATGCACGTTCATTGATATAAGGTACTTTTCTGATTAATTTTGGGAATTCGTTGGATAATAATAAAGGGAAGCGGAAAGGAGGCTAATCCCCCACCGTTAATTTAGAGAAATAGATTTTTGATGCAGAATTATCAGTTTTCATTTAAAATTTTAGATATAGGATCATTCTGACAAGGCACCTCCATGATTGGTTGTAGATGTTTATTGTTTAAGTGTAAAAAAAAGGGCAATATAGGTTAACCCCTCCCCATAATTTAGATAAATGGTTTTTGACGCAGAATTTACGGATTTGCTTCACATTTGTATGTAGGTTCTTTCTGATAAGGCGATTCCCTGAATAGTTTTGGGGATTAATGGTTAAGTATGAAGGGAAAAATTACATCTCTTACATAGAAAAAACTAGTTTATCCTATGTGCATTTAGATAAACAAGATTGGTGTAGAAAAAAACTAGTTTATCCAATTGGCATAAGGATAAAATAATTTGGCCGAGGCTAATCTAATTTATCTCGAAAACGGGTCTGGACAGTAAAAAACAGGTAGTAACTTGGCTCAAAATTGGGTTTGGCCGGTAAAAACATATTTTCACTAGAAAAAGTATAAATGTGTGTCAAGAGTCATTGCTTATGACACCAATACAGAAATTTAAAATGTTCACCTTAGAGACATGATGCATTGGACATGGTATTTGCTTTTTTTCTGCACACTCGTACCAACTGAGATCTGACTTGCATTTATTATTATTATTATTATTATTATTATTATTATTATTATTATTATTGCATATTCGAGCCAGAATGAAGCTGAACAAAATTCGCAATCAAGCAGCGTTTTCCATTTTTGAGAAATTAATTACCTGTCGACATATAAGCTACTCTTGTCACAGCGTCATTTTTTTTTTTTTCGTAAAGTCGTAACCGAAAATTCGATTCAAAACGTAGCTTTATTATTTTCTCAAAGATACATCGCTTTTATGAAAAAATGGTTTACGCCATTCGATTATATATTATCTGAATCTGTTAACCTTATGCATTTTCGAAAAGGAAGTAGTTCATAAATGTATTAGGATGTAGCTCTTTAGGATTTGAGAAAAGCCTTAAGGAATGACAGGGAAATATATTCACAAATCTACTTTTTACTGAACGGATTCAAAAGTTATGATATTTATAACTCTCATATTTTTTCTTTTGTTCTAAACTACATTGATTATTTAATGAATCCGTATTTGAATATAGAAACTCTAAGAATCTAGATAATCATTAATACATTGTGTATTTCCCATTCTGTGAACACAACATAATTTAAAAATACATTGTAAATTTATCCAATAAGTATATAAGCAGTATTTTTTAAAGGAATCTTAATTGTATGTGAAGTAAAACCTGAATTTTTTTGCAGAAATTCAGTAGGGCCAGATCGAGCCGGACTGAGTCTTTTTTCACTGATTTTTGTACAGACAGAGCTCTAGGCCTGTACAAAAGTAAATAACATTAAAGTAAATAATAATAATTTGCTTGAATAAGCAAACACCATGTCCAATGCATCATGTCTCTAAGTTGAACATGTTAAATTTCTGTATGGTGTTATAAGCAATGACTCTTGACACACATTTATACTTTTTCTAGTGAAAGATATGTTTTTTACTGGCCAAACCCGTTTTCGAGCTAAATTAGATTAGCCTCGGCCAAACTATTTTATCCTTATACCAATTGGATAAATTAGTTTTTTCTACACCAAACTTGTTTATCTAAATGCCCATAGGATAAACTAGTTTTTTCTATGTAAGAGGGTAATCGTTCATTTTTCTCTTCATACTTAACCATTAAACCACCAAAACAATTCAGGGAATCGCCTTATCAGAAAGAACCTATATACAAATGTGAAGCATATCCGTAAATTCTGCGTCAAAAACCATTTATCTAAATTATGGAGGGGGGGGGGAATAACCTACATTGCTCTTTTTTTACACTTAAACAATAAACATCCACAACTAATCATGGAGGCGCCTAGTCAGAATGATCCTATATCTAAAATTTTAAATGAAAACTGATAATTCTGCATCAAAAATCTATTTCTCTAAATTAACGGTGGGGGATTAGCCTCCCTTCCGCTTCCCTTTATTATTATCCAACGAATTCCCAAAGTTAATCATAAAAGTACCTTATATCAATGAACGTACATCCAAAATTTGAAGCAAATCGGATATTTCTATCACCAGTTATCGTGTTACGTACATACGCACGTACTTACGTACGTACATTCGTACATACACACGTACATTCATATATACAGAGCCTGCGAGCCCATTATTTCTCAGGCTTTGACGCTTGCGAGCTAAAAACATGTAAAATTAAATTGGCCTAGGATAAACTAGATCAGCCTAGGACAAACTAGTATATTGGCGCTGTGGCGCCATTGAATTCAATAAAATCACGCCAAATTGAATTGGCCTAGGATAAACTAGATCGGCCTAGGAGAAACTAGTTCAGACCAATAAACAGCAGGCTAAACTAGTTCATCCTATAAGAGTTAGGCCAAACTAGTTTGGCCTAGGAAAAACTAGATTGTCCTACGGGCCTTAGGATAGACTAGTTTGGCCTAGGAAAAACTAGTTTATCCGATGGGCCTTAGGATAGACCGGTTTGGCCTAGGAAAACTAGTTTATCCGATGGGCGTTAGGATAGACCGGTTTGGCCTAGGAAAAACTAGTCTATCCGATGGGCGTTAGGATAAACTAGTTTGGCCTAAAATCGGGTTTGGCCTGTAACATATAAAAAACATTATAATGCATACACATACACATGTATGTATTATATACATGTGTAAATATAGAAGTATATTGGATTATTATAGTGAAAGCTTCTATAATAAAAAAATACCATTAAAAAAAATCAATCAGTTCAAATCGTCAATATAAATAAACCATTTTATCAAAAATAGAACCGACTTCAAAAACTACTGCAAAGTAAAAAATTTTTTTACTTTGCAGTAGTTTTTGAAGTCTGTTCTATTTTTGATAAAAGAGTTTATTTTTCACTTTTTAGTTTTTCTTTATTAGCATATGATTGAGGAAACGGTTACAACAATCAATAATAATTTGCGAGAAATCACTATTTTTATTAGTTTTTGCTTAGTTACTAAAAAGTACTGGACCAATTTTGATGAAATTAAAGTGGTACCAAATCGAGAGTAGCATCTTTCAATTAAAATCCATATAAAATGGATGGATAGTTATGGTGTAATCGGTGAACATATATATAAAAAAACATACACATCTAATTGTTAATCTCCTCCTCGTTTTTCAAAGTCGGTTAAATGATTATTAGTATTTAATTTGTAAAATATACATATAAAAATTATAATACAGGAAAAACTATTATACACACGTATGTCAGGAATGGGGTTCAAACCCTGACTTTTTTTCGAGAACCAGAGTTTAAATCAGGTGCCTTCGATCGCTCGACCATCCAGACTGTATTCTGTTTGGCGAACTTATTCAACAAGCATCTTACTTTTAATTTGTAAGAAATCATTAATTTTATTAGTTTTTGCCTAATTACTAAATAATTACTGAACCAATTTCCATGAGATGGAAGTGATATCAATTCGAGAGTAACCTCTTTCATTTAACACTAATACTAGTTTAATCGGTTGGATAGTTTTGGTGTAATCAGTAAACATACATAAGGAAAAAAAACATACACAGAGAGTTGATGATAATCTCCTCTTTTTTTTTTAAGTCGGTTAAAAAAAATTATGATAGGATGGGAAAAATTCATAATGGAAAAAAATTCTGCATATTACCCATGTATGTCAGCAGTGGGTTTCGAACCCACGATCTCTTTCCAGAACCAGAGCTTACCGTAAAATCCCGTTAATCCGCCCTTCCCGATCAAACGCCCCCTCCCCACTTTAGAAGGAATTTGAAATTTTCAAAAAATCCCGAGAAAGCGCCCTCCCTCCCGATTCTCAAAGGCGATTAAGAGTGGGATGAATCATTTTGAAATGAATAAATCATGAATCTTTGATGAAATGTGCGTTTTTTCAAGATTTTTTAATTGATTTCATGCTTGTTTTGGCTTTTTTTACTAATTTCTCCCTTTTTCTGCGTTTTTTCGACAGATTTTACGTTTTTTTTTAAACCAATTTTTTTCAAGTATCAAAAATCATGATTCATTCAACGATTCATTCATTTCATGATGATTCATTCCTGTAAAGTTTGTTGAAGGATCCCGTGTAAGCGCCCCCCTCTAACTATTGTACGATTTTTCGTTTCATTTGGGGGGGGTCGGATTAACGGTATTTTACGGTAAATCAGACGCCTTAGATCACTTGGCTATCCTGTCTGCAACATATTCTACGTCAAAAAATATCAAAAACTATTCGCAAGTTTTGTATTTTAGTACTTTTCAAGCTGTATTCAAGCTGTTTGTATTTTAGTACTTTTCACAGATAAAATGATCTGATGCTCTGTGCTAACGGTTAAATACAAAATATTTTTAATACCATAATTAGTATTTAATTTGTAAAATATATATGCAAAAATTATACCACGGAAAAGGTTACTATATACATGTATGTCAGATAAATAATTGTGCTTTATATATAATTTATACATACAGTTTTTTTCTTTTAGTTACATAAATTTGAGATTAATATGAATTTTATATGCTTTTGGTATTTTCCTTCCAACAAAGTAAAAGAGAATTTTCTGACTTTTCATTTTAAAAGTAATTGCAATCATTGATTTAATTTAAAATTAAATTTAAAATTATTTATTTGATTTAATTAAAAATTAAATCAATTTGCTGTGTTTTATATATTTTTAAAGTACTACTTAATTATCACGTTGACAAAAAAAACCATCGCCAAACTATTTGATTAAAGGCCAATAATGGATGATCATTTATGCCGCATTCAATGACATTAAATACGATACATGTGTTTAAAACGCCATTAAGTGATTTTTATTTGTATTTTTATTAATATTCTATTAATTGTTTCTTTTCCTGTTACTCAAAAGGAAAATTAGGTCAATGTATATAATTTGGTTATGAAATTGGCGATTTCTATAATTTGACCAAATTGGTCGACAGGATAAGCAAATGGTACCGTTTTTAATTATGTTATACAGAATCTTCTAAAATTCAACCAACATTTTAAAGAGGGTTGAGAGAAATTATCGGAAGGATGAAAAATCACCATCTAAGTTGTCATCAGTGTGTGTGTGTGTGGGGGGGGGGGGTGGCAAAGTCTCAAATTTTTGTAAGCTTGAGAAATCCTAAATTTTTGAAAGACATTTTTCTTTAGGGAAATAAAAATAAAAGATATATGATTTCTTTTTGTTTTAGTGATTTGTTTTCAGTAAACAAATTAAAAAATCAAAATACAGTAGGCTCCCTCAAATCTGCACAGCTTGGGACCAAAAGCTGTGCAGATTTCTGGTCATTGTTTTGTTTACATTTCTTCAAACAGTGATTTGAATGTATTTAATACAGCTATTGAAAACGTAATGAATGCCTACAATACAGTAAAATATTAAAATAAATAATAAACTAAAATAATAACAATTGAGATAATTTTTTAAATGATTAAAATATTAAAAGGAAAAGTCAAATTAATGATCATTAATGTATGATTAAATATCCATTATAAAGTTTAAATGTATTTTTCCTAAATTATTCAATGAAACTTGCTTGCCTCATGCAGGTACGTTACTAATTCACATCAAAATCATAAAATCAGGAAGTTTTACTTCAAATTTAGTCAAACATAAAAATCAAAAAAGCCTTATTTACACATAAATATTTTGTTAAGAGGATTGTGATTACCAACAATATCAGAAATATCTTGATATTTTTTTTCAGAAATAAATTTATTCTTCCTTCATAAAAAACATGAGCTCTGTACTATTAACAAAAATTACAAATTAAAATATATATGGAATTGATATAAAACTAAACAAGTAAAATTTTGTTCTTATATCTGAACTGAATGTTTCATTGTTTAGATCTTTAAATTATGAGTGGATTTTATAGAATTGTGGATTTGAGGAAGTCTACTGTATAAAAAGAAAGCAGCTAGATTCATTCTGTCACTTTGTTTATCTGATCTATGACAATATCATGCATCCACCAGACTTAAATTTCTCTATTATTGTCTATCAATAGCTTGTTTATATTGTTTATTTCCTCCAAAACTGTGTTCTTTATCAGGGTTCATAAGTATCACAATATTTTCATATTTTCAATATATTATTCAATAGTTTCATAAAAGTCAACTTACAGTTGATGATAAATATTTCATGCATAATATAAATTAGGAACTAAAGCATATTGTACTTAACATAAAAAAATAATCAAACAACAGATTATGGTAACTTTTTTCCTACTTAAAACAATATTGGAAATCAACTGATTAACAAAATCGACAATTTTCTGTATAAACTGATACACAGTGCTGTAGTTGGAAAAAAATATTTGTGGGAACTCAAATTTTCATATATTATTATGCTACCGTATCTTTTTTTTTTTTTTTCTTAAACCCAAAAGCCAAATTTGAATCATTTAACCAAAAGCAGATAAAAAAAAAAAAAAATTCAGTTATAATTATTGTATTGAATTATTCATAGTAATGTAACTTGCTTTTATTCCATAATAAGAGGGAAACTGATGTCAATTCAGAACCTCCACCTCCTGAATACTGGTCCTCAGCGCTGACAAAAAAAGTGACGGCTACCAAAGGCAGATCTTTTCAGCATGTGTACGGTCTCTTCAGTTTTGATATCAATATTTATTTTAAGTTTTTTCGCTTTATTTTTCTGAGATTAAAGAAGTCTAAGAAATCTTTCATAAAATACTGGGTTGAAAACTTAAACTTATGACAGTGCACACTTTTAAACAAATCCGTCTTCGGTACCCGCCATTTTAGTGTCTGGCCTTAGTATTCAAAGGGCGGTGGCAGAAGGGCGGCTTCAAAGCATCTGTATGGTCTAAATATCGCCTTTTTCGATAAATGGTAACGGATCTCCTTAAAACTAGCAAATTTTAATGTTTTGCTCGAAGAAAAAATAGATTGCGTTCGCACGTGATTTTTACAATAACAAAACAAATATTTCTGGGAACGGCGCTCCCACGCGTTCCCACCCAATTACAGCACTGCTGATACGAGTCTTAAAGAAAAAGATTAGTATCAACTTAGGATTCAGTATCAACTATCAAAACATGAGAAATTTATAAAACATATTTTTTTTTACTAAAATTTTATGTAATTGAATTTATAAATTTTAAGTTAATGCTTGTTGACTAAAATTAAAGCATCATTTCACGTTAGATCTCTAAAAATAAAATTAATCCTATGTAAAATATATCCTCATGTCACAAACAAAAAATTATTATGAAATTTCTTCAAAATGGTAACAATTAGATTAATTCAATTGTTTCAGAGGATTAATAGGTTTTATTTATTGATTATATCTTTTAAGATGCCATTTTCTTATTATAATTAAAAATAACTTATTCAAATAATGGAACAGAAAGTGATGTTATGCTTAAAACAGGCACTTTCCTTCATGAGAATGTTACTATTCAATACTTTTTTCACTCAACCAATGTTGAGTTTGAGAGACAAGGCGAAATTCTTCAGTGTGCAAAAAGGATGTCATATTAAATGAAAATGATAATTTTCTTTCATAAAACTGAAAATTTTCATCACAAGTGTGTCTACAAGACAAGAATTTCTGAATTTTTTATTTATTGTTACTGAGACTACAAGTACATGTCAATTGTTTGAATATTTGCATTCTAAGTTATGGCTGACAAATGGGATTTTAAATTTGAAAATATATTAATAAACAATTGCACATTAAAATAATTTTAACGATATTTTTACATTTTAAATGTTTTTCATGAAATTTCTTTAAAGTGGTAACAATTGGATTGCTTCCTTTATCAGAGATGTAATAGGTTTTATTTATTTATTATATCATTTATGATGGTTTATTCTCATTAAATTTCTAATAAAAACTAACTTTTATAAAAACATAAATAGAGAATTAAGTCATGCTTTAAAGAACACAGTTCAGTACTTTTTCACTCTGCCAATACTGAATTTGATACGCAAGACACAATGCTCCCAGTGAGTAAAAAAGAATTCAAATTAAAGAAAACAATAATTTTCTTTGATAAAATTGAATACTTTCTCTATAGTTGTGTCTATAAGATAGGAATTTTTAAATTTTTATTTACTGATACTTAGATTACAGGTACAAGTCAATCAATAGTTTGAACATTAGCATTCCAAATTGAAACAGGCAAATGCAATCTCAAATTTAATTTATATTAAGTAACAATTGCACATTAAAATAATTTTTAAATGATAAATATGGTTATAAGAATAGACTAGGCAAATTTTGAGATGATGAAAAGGATGTCAGATTTAGATTTCATGGGGGAAATTTATATGATTGTCTCAAAGTAGGGTAATTTGTTTCTACTTTGTTATCCCGTCGACCAATTTTGCTAAATTATACAAATTAACATAATTTTTCATTGAAATAACGAAAACACAAATTAATTAATAGAACATTAATAAAAGTAGGAATAAAAAGTCAAATTAAAAATTTCTTAATGACGTAATAAACATGTACATTGTGCTTAGTGTCAAATGTAATATTTATGATCATCCATAACTGGCATTTAATAGCCTAGTTCGGCGGTGGAATTTTGATCAATGGGATAACCAAGTAGTACCGAAAATGTTTTGCTTATTTTTCATTTCATAATATCAAACATGCGATACTCAATTGATAACTTCATCATAAATACTTTTTTTATTATATGTTTCTAAATTTTTATATACAAGTAAAGTTGAATTTTCCAATAATTCAAATGGTTGAAGCTTTTGAAAATAGTATTTTGATAACTTTAGCTAAAAATTTAGTTATTTTAAGACTTACATTCTACCTATTGCAGCTGTCTGATGGAAAACACTTCCGAATTTTTTTTTTTTTTTTCACCGATCATGACCCCCAGATCACAAAGCCATTCTATGTCCAAATGTTGACTTGTATATATACAGTAGACTCCCTGAAATCCACAACTCTCTGAAATCTACACATAATTTACGGATGTATACAATGGAATATTCAGTTCAGATGTAGGACAAAATTTGCCTTTTACAGTTTTATACCAATTCCATGTATATTTTAATTTGTAATTTTTGTTATTGCTATTGAATTCTTGATTTTTCATGAGGGAAGAACAAATTTATTTCTGAAAGACTCCAGATTCTGCTTATACCATTCGTAATCACAATCTTCTTACCAAATATAATTGTGTACTAATCAAGCTTAACGGTTATTAAGTTTTGCTAAACCTGAAATGAAACTTCTCTATTTTATGATTTTGATGTGAATTAGTTTATGAAGCAAGTTTCATTGAATAATTTAGGAAAAATACATTTCATCTTTATAATAAATATTTAATCATACGTTATTGATTATTAATTTGACTTTTGCTTGTAATATTTTAACCATTTAAAAAATTATGTAATTTTTATTACATTTTAGTTTATTACTTAGTTTGATATTTTATTATATAGTGGGCTGCAAAATAATGGGAACGATCATGTAATTGCCTAAATTAAACGTATAGTTCTATTAACTGTCATAAAAACTATATAATTTTATTGTATCATACTAAATATGCAGAATAAACATAGAGAAAACATTTTAAAACAATTGTTACGTGTATTTTTGCATTTTTATTCTACATGCACTGAGAGCAAAAATAATAGGAACGAAACAGATTTTTCTAAAAATTGTAGAAATATTATATGTCGATTGGGCTTCATTTCTGTTTAATAATTTCAATGCATCATTATAGCAAAGACATCACGTAGTTTTTAGTTTGTTGAGGTGAGAAAAAATCATATCTTTGAAATTTCAAGTTTTTGACCATCTTTCATGATATTTTGTGGCCTATAAAACCATAAACATTAATCATGGTATTAAAGTTTGGACCATTGGCTGGCCAATCAAGTTTGTGAGTTTTATTTATCTTCAAACCACTTTTTTGTATTTTTTTTTTCTGGGGAAATTTAGATTTTATCTTGTTAAAAATTTCTGTAAAAGTTGATAATGCTATCTCTCAAGCTCAACAAATGGCATTCTAACATGCAAAAAAATATGTTTATTTTGTTTAATCTAGAGAGTAATTATAAGCTTATATACTGAGGAAAAAATAGCTAAAACCATTAAGAAGCCTTCATTTAAATGATGCATGGAAAATACATCTTTTTCATTTTGAAGGATATGCAAATATGGATGAATACCGCATGGAATATTGAAATTAAAATTCTTTTCAACATTAAAGATAATTTTAGATCAATTCATCTGCTGTTTCAGGTGTTTTTCGGCAAACACATAGTGGGCTTTTTTATTGCCAGATGTTAAATGCGAACATCGACGTGGTTTCATATTTTCACTCCCGACATTTTTATTGTTCGTACGATCAGTATTGATGCTGGCATCATTATCTGGCTTTCAAATTCCTTTGCTGTCATTATTTTACTTGGAACACTGCGAATAACCAAACTTTAGAATCGTTTCGAAAGAATTTTTGGCCTCCCTGCAGATTTTGTAGTAATATATATAGCTGGATTCTGCAAAAAATAAAAAATGACATTTTTTAGAAATTTACTTTCATCAGCATTTCTTTGAAACTGCATTCCGATGGTGTTATAAGCTAGAGTTTGTCCTCTTTCGGAGTTACAAAGTGTTTTGATTCACCCTGTAATCCAAATGTTTTGCGAACTAAACGAATGTGCTCGGAATGTTTTTTAAATGCGTTTTTAAATCATATACAAAAATATCTGCCAACGCGTAAATACCGACTGTGTTCTTATCATTTTACTCCTGTGTTAATTTAGCAAAACGCATATTTTAAAAAGATTTAAAATTTATAGGTAATATTTTTAAACGATTACCATAATATTAATTGGAATATCGTGTATTTAATTTTAACACAAAGGCTTACAAATTTGTATATTAAACAGGAATTAATTTCTTTGTTTTTGTGTCGTTCTTATCATTTTGCGCCCCCCTGTATGTATATATAACTTTATATATATAACTTTTAAAAAGATGCCGTATAAACACCAGGTTCGGCGTGATTTTTTTAAATGCAAATTTGGTGAAAAGAAACTTTTTGAATGCCGGATACATATTCCATTCTATAATAGTACTTTATTTTATTTTATTCCAAAATGAAAACAAAATAAAATGGTTAACGAAACATTTTCTGTTATTTAAAAATGGAAATAACTCTCAATAAATGGTAATAATTGTAGAACAAAACAATTTACATTAACATTTTTATGGTAACCTTGTCACACAAAAAAACGGTATTTTGGCGCCAACTAAGTACCTCAGTGCGTATATAACATATGTGCCATATTTATTTGTAGAAATAAGTATAAATGTTCATCAGGTTTGTTTTGATAGCTGTTTATATCTTTTTAAAGCCAACTTTTTAAAACATACAACACTATACAAAAATTAAAATACAGTAAATAAATAAATAAATAAAATCAAAATTTGCAGTAATTGAAAAAAGAAATAATTTAACAAATTAACACTACCATTTTGAAAATGATTTTTTTAAAGACTAAATTTTAAGACTTAAATAAATTCAATATTAGAAAAAAAACATGGTATTTTATAATTAATCGATTCAACATTCGCTCGATTCTTTCCTTTTTTCGATCGTCGCACATTTTGGAGTCAAGGTGGACTCAATAATCAGATCTCGTTTTTTTCTTTCTGATAATTACTTATTCTCATTTTGTAACTTTTTTTCTTTATTAACGATGACATTTTGATTTTCTATTCAAATAAAAATTCTTCTAAATGTTAAAAAAAAAAAAAATCTTTAAAAAATGCGGACATTTGTTGCCCAATGCAAAAAAAAAAAAGTTTTCCTCTGAGTTCTCTGAGTTAATAAAAATAGAAAAAATATTATTTTTATAGTAGTCAAAACGTGACTTACATAATACCAGATTCATATATTGCGTATGCCATGGATTAAACTTTAGTATTTTTTGACAAATTATTTTTAAAAAATGCAGAGATCACAAGATCTATTCTCCACCGAAAACAACAACCAGTTTCCAAATGGTTAAAAAAAATTCCAAGGAAGAGCAATACTGCAAAAGAATCCTGAAATAAGATAACTAAATAAACATACACTTTAAATTAAGCTAATGAGAAGTTTATGTTTTCAATGAAATAAATGGATTTAAAAACTATTGACAATATATCACTATAAAAGAATCAATATTGTAGTCGGTACATGGTATGCAGAGTAGAAAAATGATCTTAAACTACTTTTTGTACACGAAAAATGGCCAACAGTCCACATTCAAGATTGGCCTAAAAAAGAGTAATACTAACTACAAAATTGTTATAAATATATGAGAATTATAATAGCAAAATGAAATTGGCTTTGGGCAAACAACCAGACGAATAGAATTTACATATTTTTCGGATAAACTGAATCATTAAAGTAATCATTCAATGCAAGCAATAGTTATAAAAATAAAGGTTTCAATTCAGTTGTAAATATGTGCAATCTCATGCTCTTCCCCCCGCACCATAAAAGGGTCAGAACTATGAAATTTAATTAAGATAGCTTTTTAAAATACGACATTCGTCAAAAACTAGGTTATGAAATAATCCTATAACATTTCAATTAATTAATGTACTTTTTTGACCGGGTTCAAATTAAGCCAATACTTTGTTTTTTCGCCAAAAAGCAACTTTTTTCCGCTTGTTTGACTTAGATTCTTTGATATTGAAATAAAATATTCTGACTTATACTATTATCGATTATTTATTCTTAATTATTAATATTTATTTATTCTTATTTGTTTGTATTTTAAATCAGATGAGTCTAAATAGTGTTTCTGAAAAGTATTTCAATACGTACTTTATACGGAAAGAATGCATTTTGTGACAGGGCGAAAAGAACAATATTTGGTTATTTCTTACCTAAGTTCCTTATTACCATGCATTTAATGCTCTTTACAGTAGCTCACTGTTATATGAACTCGGTGTTTTTATCAAAAGTGTGATGGAATTCGGGTTTAAAAAAGTGACTTTTTTGTCGAATGATGTAAAGGACTATAAAAAGAAAAATGAAGAATTATACTGGTCTATGTATATTTAAAAATGCATCTGCTTACAATTATTAAATAAATTATGTGTATATAATAAGAGATAAATAGCTTTTAATTCTGTACTTCCATGCTATAAAGCAGTAACGTTTGTGTGCTTTTGAGGTGTTATCATTGAAACTACTTTGCCGATTTCAAAAATAATGTGGCCAAAAAATGTTGGTAACCATCTTTTCTCCAAAATATACTTTATTTTATGTCGGCACCATAATCTCCATCAATGCGCGATCAGAAAAGTACTAAAATTGCGAATTCCTTGATATTGATTGGACTAGAAACTTGAATTTTTTGTGGTAACTTTTAAGATACAATATACTCGTTAAGAACGATTTCTAAAAGATTCGACAGTTTAATTTTACAAACAAAGATACAACATTCTAGAAAGATTTTAATTCGCAATTTATTTGGAATATTTGAAATTTCTGGGGTACTGTTGGACTTAGAAATTGTAACTTTGGCATTGCAGTAACTTATAAGATGTAAATGTTTGTTTAGAACAAATTCTAAAAAATAATTCCTTAACTCTTATTGACAATCTCATTGTAACATTGAAAAACTGATATTGAACAATATAAACTATTCGGAGGGATATCACACCATATAAAATACAGTCCATTCTCTTCAAACATCATAGTTTTTGCTGTTTAAAGTTATTCAAATTGGCGAGGAGCGCCTGTTTATGCTCATGGCATCATTTCAAAGATTTAAAATTCCAATATAAGATAATTTGGTGTTTTTTCCTGCATTACTTTTAACGTACTGAATAGTTCCAATTTTATATCCATGCATGATTGCTTTTTCCATTTTAAAAATCAGTGTACGCAAATTTATATATAACATTTTGTTATTCTATGATTCAGTATGCTTATTTTCATCTTTATATTTTATCACAATGAATGACTTATTAAAGATAGCATATCATTTTCTTTACTTATTGCAAATTACTAAATCTGTCTTCTCATCAATATCGCTCAGACTAATCCCTATAAGGGAAGTCCTAGAAGTTTACTCCTCTTTAAAAATCTATTCTATAAACATTTCACATAATTAATGTTTATATTAAGGTCTTTTTAATTTTCAGTCTTAAATGTCCGGTGTTAATTTCAATAAAAATTACATGTTCTGTAAATTTCATTTTTAATCATTTCATTTTTTATAATAAAAGTAATTAACATTCTTTTTAGAATAAGAGGGTATGTTTCTTTTTTCCTGTGCACATAAAAATATAGTATGACACTTATTCGATGTGCAATTTGCTGATCATTATATCTGCAATGCAGTAAAAAGCCCTATGCCAGGAACAGGAGGTATATTATGCCAAAACGTGAGTCAGAACTGGAAATTTGTGAGAAATCAAAACTCATCGCTGTTGTTTAAAAATGATTTTTTTTCCGGATAATACATGACCTCATGACACCAGTACATTCAAAATATACTTCACAATAGCTATCTATGTAAGTATTGAAGTTCTCTCTGGCGCTCTGGCGAATGTATCAAATAAGTATTCTATTCGATTTGTCTAATAAATTGTTTTCTGCTACATATAAATCTACTCTTTAACAATAGCTAACCCTATACATTCTGAGCTAGTACTAAGAAAATAACAACTACTGCAAATTTGCTACTCTAATGATATCAACTTCAATTATTATCTAATTAGTGAAAGTGGTACTGGTTAAAATTCCTTAAAATGGAATGTTGTGAGCGTTTTCCCTCGAGTCTTAAAATTGAGCTATAGAGGTACATTTATTACTATTGGATCAATTTTCCTCATTCTTGCAAATTATCTTAACATGTATTCTTTGCCAAAAATCTTCAGTGTTAAAGCAGTAAATAAGAAATTTTCAATTACTTCACACTATTTTTCATTACTTTTACTTAACAGCCAGTACTGGAGTGCAGAATACTTCACCAGATTACTCCAGTTTCCCATGCAAAGCACGTATAAAAATATCTAAACACTAATTAATAGCATATCTAAAAGCAGCCATAAATGCACAATGACTTCTTCGAATGACAGATACTTTTTAAAATTTTGAGATATTGGATTTTGCCTCAAATTTCTAATGTTATAAATTGTCAATCACATTTTTAATACTGTTGTTTTTTGTTACAGTAAACTCTCTAAAATCCACACATAGTTTATGGATGTAAACAATGACAATTGCAGTTTAAATTTGAGTTTTTTTATTTTTATATCAATTCTATGTATAGTTTAGTCTGTAATTTTCATAATATTATTGAATTCATGATTTTTTATAAAGGAAAAATAAATAATTCTTTGAAAAATTCAAAATATTGTTGATATCACTGGTATTCACAATCTTTTTGCCAAATGAATTTATGCATTATTCAAGCTTTTTTGATTATTATGTCTGGCTAAACATGAAAAAAAAAAGACTACTTTATTTTAAGATTTTGAAGAAAATTAATAAAGCACCTTTATGAAGCAAGTTTTACTGCATAATTTAGGAAGGAAGCAACTTATCTTTATAATAAATATTTAAGTATACATTATTTATTATTTTGCTTAACTTTTGCTTTTAATATTAATCATTTAAAAAAACTAAATTTTTATTATTTTAGTTTATTACTTTGTTAAATTACTTTAATATTTTACTTTATTGTAAACATTCATTATAATCTAAATTACATTATTAATTACACTGAAATTACTGTTTTAAAAATACTGACAAAGCAAATGACCAGATATCCGCAAAATTTTAAAATCCGCAATATCACTTGTTGCAACCTGTATGGATTTGAGTGAGTATATTCTATTTCTAATTAAATTACTGATTTCAGATTTATGTTTATTGCTTTTATACTACAACTTGATTTCACATCAATCAAAAATATTATTTATCGATAATATTTAAGATTTAAATATGTGTTGGTCCAGAGAAGATGCTGCTGTGTTTTTTTTCTGCACCAGTCTATTCATGTTTTTAATTCTTAATACAATGATAAATAGTTTGTACAATATATTTTTTTTATTATCTGGCTGTTTAAGTTATTGAATTCTTTGAAAATTTATAACAAATGTTTTAAATGTGCAGATAAAAAAGATATAATTAATGTTTTTATCATTTTAGATTAAATGATGAAAAGCTTCCATACTTCTTTTTAAATATCTTCTTTAAAAAGTTTATAGAATACCATTTTAAGCAGATATGCTATCTATGCTTTACAAAATTAATTCTTTTCCCTAAAGAAAATGTCAGTGTCTCAGACTCACTTTCAAACAATTAATAAAAAAATTTCTTGTGAAGTATGCTTCAAAAAATTTTCACAAAATTGTGATCTGAGACAACACTTGCGTATCCATAGAAATGAAAAACCTTTTGTTTGTGAAATATGTTCCAAAGAATTTTCACGAAAAGGTAATCTAAAAAGACACTTGAAAATCCATTCAAATGAAAAACCTTTTTCTTGTGAAACATGTTGCAAAGAATTTTCAGAAAGGGGTCATCTAAAAAGACATTTATTTCTTATCCATACAAATGAAAAACCTTTTGTTTGTGAAATATGTTTCAAAAGATTTTCACAAAATTGTGATCTGAGAAAACATTTGCGTAGCCATACAAACGAAAAACCTTTCGTTTGTGAAATATGTGCCAAAGGATTTTCACAAAGTAGTAATCTGAGAAAACACTTGCGTTCCCATACAAAGGAAAAACCTTTTGTTTGTAAAATATGTTTAAAAAGATTTTCACAAAGTGATATTCTGAAAAGCCATTTACTCACCCATACAAAGGAAAAACCTTTTGTTTGTGAAATATGTTTTCGAGGATTTTCAATGATTGGTAGTCTTAAAAAACACGTGCTTACCCATACAAAAGAAATACAAAAACCTTTTGCTTGTGAAATATGTTTGAAAGGATTTTCACAAAATGAATATTTGAAAAAACACCTGCGTATTCATACAAATGAAAAATCTTTTGTTTGTGAAATTTGTTCCAAAGGATTTTTAGAAAGAGGTAATCTGAAAGCACACATTCGCACGCATACGAAGGAAAAATCTCATGTTTGTGAAATATGTTGCAAACAGTTTTCAGCAAGTAATGAACTAAAAAGACACTTGCGTATCCATACAAACGAAAAACCTTACGTTTGTGAAATATGTTTCAAAGGCTTTTCCGTAAGTGGTCATCTAAAGCGACACTTGCGCAGCCATACAAAGGAAAAACCTTATGTTTGTGAAATATGCGCCAAAGGATTCTCAGAAAATTCTAATCTGAAAAATCACTTACGTATCCATACAAAGGAAAAACCTTTTGTTTGTGAAATATGTTGCAAAGGCTTTTCTGAAAGGAATCATCTGAAAGTACATTTGCGCATCCATACGAAGGAAAAACCTTTTGTTTGTGAAATATGTTCCAAAGAATTTTCTGAGAGGGGTCATTTAAAAAATCATTTGCTCACCCATACAAAGAAAGAAACATTTGTTTCTTAAGGTTAATCAAACAATTATTCTCAAAGTGGTCTTCTGAAAAGACGTCTGAGCGTTTATTACAAAAGAAAACTCTTTTGTATGTGATACATATGTTCCAAAGGATTTTCAGTAAGTGGCACACTGAAAACATACTTATGTACCCATACAAATGATAAATTGTGAAATGTGCTCCAAAGTATTTTTACACGTTGGTGATCTAAAAAACACGTTGGGATTCCTTGAAACAAAAAAAATGTGAAATATCTTCCATGATCTGAGAAAACACCTGCATATCTGTAAAAATAAAAATCTTTTGTTTGCTATTATTATTTTGCTATAATTAAAATATCCTCCGAAGTATTTTTATGGAGTGATAATTTAAAAATACACTTGGAGACCCATACTATGAAAAATAACTTTTATTTGTGAAGTATGTTCTAAAGTTTTTTCATAGAGTTTTAATCTGAAAGTAGACTTGCATACACATTTAAAATGAACGTGTTTGCGTTGGTAAAATATGATCAGGATTTTTATATAGTTTTAAAAAATATATTTGTATATCCACGAGAAAAGCCCCTCTGTTTCTGTAATGTGTTCCAAAGGCTATTCGATAAATGTCAACTTAAGAAAACATATCTTACTTTTGCAAAGTGAGAGCCTTTTTGTTAGTGATAAAGATTTTCTTATGAAATTTAACAATTTACTCTTCTTCTAGGATAATAATTGTAACACGTTGGTTGCTGGAATGTTGATGAACAGTTCCATTCCTTTTTTTGTTGTCATTTTCATGTGTTCTATATCAGTTGCCTATTTCAACCAGACATTGGATTTATTAAAATGCCTCTTATCTCAAAAGTAATATTTATTTTATATTTCTTTCTAATTTAGATTCCTCTAATGTTGCAGTTTAGGAGCAATGATCCTTGTGCTAAGCAAATAAGATTCATGTAGTGCTGTGAAAACATCTGGTGTAAATTGTACATGGTTCATACAGTAATTCATGTGAAAGGTTAACGTATGAAAGTAATGTAAGCATACTTATTCAAATTAAAAAAGATTTTCTTTAAATAAAGAATTGTGTCATATGTTTTAAAAACTTTTGTCTTGATGATACAAGAAGAAAAATCCTTTATGTTCATATACATAGGTTTATTATCTTTAGAAACCTAGTCAGTGATTTACAAAATTTTTAAGTCATCTACTTCCAAAAATTTAAAAATATATATTTTGAGTCCGAAAATTGAGACATGAAAAAATATATGCAATAAAGAACAAACTTTTTAATAAAGTCTACTTATTAAATATTTATCAGAAGTTAATCAGTCTATGCTTAACGCATAATTTTTCTTACTTGTTAATTTTCGTGGAAGTCCGCCACTTTTTTTCCTTTTCCGGAATTTTCAAAATAGCTTCATCAATCTGATTCGCAAAAAAGCGAATTTCTTAAAAAGATTGTTAAAAAAATATAAAAAATTTGTAAAAGTTTCAGAAACAAACTGTAATTTTTCTTCGATTGGGATTTTTAAATGTATCAAATATTACAGCAGTTGTTCGAAAATAAAATAAAATTTGTCCATCTAATGATGAAAAAAAGAACAATTTCTTTTAATGATCATGAAAACAAAATGTGAAGATTTCAAAAATAAATACCGATTTTCTCCCATTTAATGCTCAATAATGTCACTAATTTCAACAATTAGAAGATGAAAAAATAGAAATTTTTTTAAGTAATTGCTTTCTTTCATGTTAAATAATCGCTTTTAAAAATTGTTCCTTTTATCAGTCACTTTCGAGGCGAGGGGGGCGAAAATCATGAATCCCGGTCAGTTGACTTATTATTATTTTTTGTTTGTTGCAGGAAGGAGTTAACATTATTTATTTCGAGTTTGCATTGGATTTTTCGTTATTGTGTTTTCCCGAATCTTCAAATAAATCCTTAGAATTATTCAGACAAAAAATTACGATGCAATCCTAACCATTTCAGGAAAAAAGTCAAATTCACCTTAAAAAGTGAAAAAATTGAAAAATTAACATTAAAAATTACATTTAAAAAAATTATTAGGCTGGACGATTGAAATTCAGTTGCTTTTACGAATGTCAAAAGATCGCCGTAATACAATAATCGCCGTAAAAGAATAATTTATCATCAATATTCTTCATTTGATTGCAGAAAAAAATCGTAAACTGAGCACTGCATCGGGTCAGTTGACTTATTACCGTATTTACTTGTGTATAACACACACTTTAAAAAAATAAAGGCAAAACTCCCTATGTGCGCGTTATACACGGCATATTTTTTTACTGCTGGATGTAATCACACGATATACATATGAATCAAGAAATGTATTCAAAGAAGACGTAATCACTCGGAAAATCTTATTTAATTGAAGTATCACTGCATCTTTATTTCACTCTCCTTGCACTTTATTCATTTACCTTATGTAAACGCTATTTAGAATTTCTCACTGACATCAGTCACTCTTGCTTCCCGTCATCCATTCTCTACACGAAGTCTAAAAATGTAATTTCGCCTTGCTTTTGGCCTCATGTAATGTTTGTATCAATTTTCATTACTCAAATTCATTCGTTCATTTGCATATGAAATTTACGGTGCGCGTTATATACGAGATTTTAAAATATCGTCTTTTTTTCTTGTACGGAGTGCGCGGTATACACGAGTAAATACGGTATTAGTTTTTGTTTGTTGCGGGAAGGAGTTAACATTATTTGTTTCGAATTTGCATTGGATTTTTGTTATTGTGTTTCGGCTTGTGTTGTGCCGAATTTTCAAATAAATCCTGAATATTAATAAGATGAAAAAAGAATAACAATAGAATTCTTTTCATTTTAGGGGGAAAAATGTCAGATTCACCTTGACATGTGGAAAAATTTTGAAACTTCTAAAAATCAAACAATAAAGGAACAAAAACGTAACAAAATAACTAAAAAAAATTAAAAAACTGACACCGAGTGCATAACTTCAGCCGTACAGATACACTCCTATCAAATCTTGCGGCTTTTAGCTTAGAAATCTTTTCAAAATATAATACACACAGGTAAACAAACGTGTTTATTATTCTAGCTCTTTGACAGTCTTGAAAAAGGGCAAATTTGTAATGTTATTTTCAATTCATTTGGTTTTAAATGCTAATAAAATCTGATTCTTTCAACATTATATAAAAAATACTTGATTACAAATATGAATGTGAAGCTTGGTAATATTGAAAAATGCATTAAGAATCCATTAAATTATTAAATTTATGTTGCTTTAAATATTACTCATTTTGCAGGGAGACCTGGAGCTTAGTGACCGTGTTAACACGGGCTTGTCAGTGAGACGGTTCGATGTAGTTTTTTTTCTCTAAAATAATGTACTAAACTAAATTTTAAAATTTCGAGTTAACCGAAACGCAAGGTGCGAAAATCTAAAATTACACCGCTGACCTAATTCGCATTGTCTAGACAGCTGATTCAATCAGATGCGGGACTCTAATTCGGGAGGAGGAGGAGACTCTTTCCCCTTTTTTATTTCCTGTTTCAGAAAATTTGATGTAAAGTTCAGAAATCTATATATTTAAAATGCTAAGAATTTCCTTTCGACAGTCCGTGAGACCAAACTACTGCATCAAATCACACCATTCTCTTTTTAAACGAAAGGTATTTAGCCACAGATTTGTTATCGTACATTTGTTTGTTCAAAAATTTTATTAATTAGCCACAATTTTCAATTAAAATTTCACGTATGCTCATGCGTAGTAAATAAATACAAGTCTGCCTTTGGTGTGACGCACTGCACATGCGTAGAGATCCTCGCTCAGTTGAACTATCATTTCACAGCTAGAAATTTAGTTTTAAATGCGTCTGCATCGCAAATATAACTTATTCGATCTCATCGTAAACAAGCTCTTCTTTTTATCACATTGTTATTATTTGTCTCTTTCAGTATTATTAACAATTCAAAAATATGGTTTGTTTCGGAAGGTGTCGTACTACACATAGAAGATAAACTGAATGATCTGAGGCTAAAAGTTATGACTGGTAATCCTTCTTATAAATTGCCGTTACACGAAGATTGGAAGTGTTAGCATATTAAGTTGTAGCTAATATTAATATATCAAAATAATAATAATAAGTTATCATAAACATTAAAACACAAAACAGTTTCTGTAAAATCAAAATCCAAATTCCAGACAATTGCGCATGTGTCAACTGATTCTAGAACTTCTCCATCTTAGACGATTACACCGCGTGTTCCTGATAGCGTAGTGGGGTAAGGCAGCTGTTTTAAGCTTTGAGTTTTTGTAGAGGATGCAGGTTCGAATCCAAACCCGGCAAAATGATTTCTGTAGATTTTTTGTCGATAATTCATTTCAATAATAACGTATTTTATTAATAAGAAAAGTTTTAGGATTTTTATTATTATTATTATTTGAATGCTTTATAATTGAACAAAATTTAACACTGAGCAATTTCTTGAAAAAATAATTATTTTATATTTAAAATACTTACCCTAAAATATTTTACATGCAATTATCAATTACATAAAAAATGAACTGATCTACAATTTTCGTTATATTTTTTCTACCATTATCAAAAATATAAATGTCTGAGGGAAAGAAAAATTTGTCATTTATTAAAAAAAAGGAAAGAAATAGAAATATAAGTATAACAGCAATAAAATAAATTGCATTGATACCCATGATTTAATATTTGAAAAATGTATAAGAAAATTCTAGTAATAAAAAAATTATAAATAGTTAGCTGCATCAAATTTCAAATTTAAGAATTTAGAGAATGAGACAGATAAAAATAAAAGCCATGGCAGCTTTGAATGGTCACGTAAATATTGTTACTTGAGAGGAGGAAGCAAAAATAAATACCTTGCACAGTATTTTTAGTTAAATTTCTGATAAAATACAAACATAATTAGTTGTAAATTACAAACTTAAAACTATTTTACTACATCGAATAGATTAGACTATCTATCGTCTTAAAAAACAAACAAACAAACAAAAAAATTTAGAAATCACTTATGTAATATAGTAATTCATCACAATTTGAATAGACAAATTTAAAAGCAAGTAATTAAAAATTCAAGAATTTTTCTGATGAAACATTCAAGTTATTTATTGTCAAATCTTGACGGGCATTATCTAGTTAATATTTAAAATCGGAGTATTTTTTCATAAAAAATATCTAACAAGGAGAGGGACAACTTTGATAATCACAGATTTTGATTAGTTTAATATATGTTGTACGCAGACACCCTTAGAATCAAATCTCCTTAGTTCATGAGAAACAGGGGGTTTAATATACTTACACAACTGAAATACCTTGCTTTGAAAAGAAAAGGTGTAAGTGGTCGTAGCTCAGTTGGATAAGCAGTAACCAATCATCCAGTGGGTTCGGGTTCGAAAGCAGGACGCGCCATTTTTGTTTTTCTCATTTTTTTTGTTTGATAATATACTTGTAATTATAATTTAATAATCTCATTGTCAATTAAAAATTACAATGTACATAAATTCTTATGAAACAGCATAAATAAATGCAAAACTGTCATTTAAAAAAAATCCATTTTTAAATGTATTTCATACATTTCTTTTCAATGCAATGATATTGAACAACTCTGTCAATTCCTGATTTTAAAGAAACATCATTCATGTATTGCTTTAATAAGGGAATTCAATGCGATGATAAAATTACTCTGTTTTTAAATTAATAAACATAATTCTATTAAAAATAAACATAAGAACCAAATTACAACCTACCGTAATTTTCTACGTATAATCCGCGGATCAATCATTTTTCGACCCAGAAATTTTATTAAATACAAATTAACTTTTTAGATCGCCGTAAATATTTGGCTTCAATTACAAAATAAAATTTCTGGGACGAAAAAGAATTGTTTGATCCGCGGATTATACGCAGAAAATTACGGTTACGTACTCTTTTTGCAAATTAAAGATTTTAAATATTGTAAAATGTACGATTGATCTTTGAACTATTTTCCTTATATTTTGCTGCTTTTTTATTTTACTTAATATTCATTTTCTTTCTGCTTTTATTTTTACTTGATTATGTTTTATTTAATTATAAATTAAATAGCA
Organism: Maratus speculifer; assembly: GCA_964019185.1. Lineage (NCBI taxonomy): Eukaryota > Metazoa > Arthropoda > Arachnida > Araneae > Salticidae > Maratus > Maratus speculifer. The sequence continues at coordinate 40,290,620 of OZ025303.1, forward strand.
CAGCAAATAAATAGGCACCATTGCAAATTTCAGAATTTCTTTTATTCAATAACAGATAGAATGTTTTTGAAAATTCCCTTAAATGATGAGTAATAATGGTTTAAAATCCAAAAATGATAAATTAATGTTTAAATATGCTAACATTGTAGTTAAGGTACGATATTAAGATTTTTTAATAAAGATGATTAAATTATAATTTATAAAACAAAAATGCGAAAAAAGAAACATATCGCAACCAAGCATCGATCTCGGGTCCACTGGTCTGCAGGTAAAGTCTATACCGGCTGAACCAAGATGAACCATATCTTTTTTTCAAAGTTAGTATTTAAATTTTGTTATAATATTGGATCCTCTTGTTCCTCAAGAACTAAGGAGCGTTGTATAAAATCCATTGAAACTATAGCTAAGGGATATCTGCCCTACAACATAAAATAAAATAATCAAAATCTGTGATTATCAAAGTTGGTTCTCTCCTTGTAAGTAACTTTCTTAACCCCTTGAGGGAGAGCGACCGGTATACGTGCAACTTAAGAGACTACTTGATTCAAATGAAAAGATCCATTCTCTAATGCTAATCCTACGGAAGAAATTTATAAAGATATTTTGGTTGCATTTCAATATTTTTGAATGTTTTTTTTTTTTTTTTTGCATTGGGTAGCTGGCATGGGTCTGTATACAGGCCATTTTTTTACTTCTTTGACTTTGTTTACAGGCATTTTTTACTAGTACGCTGTCCATTTTCGTATCCAGTTTGGAAAGCGAAAGCACTTTTCTAAAAATATCTGCAAACAAAATCGAAAAAGTAAAAAAACGGCCTGCATTCAAATCAATCTCAGCTAAAATGTTGAAATGCAACCAAGGTATCTTTATAATTTTTTCCCATAGGATTAGCATTAGAGAAAGGGTCTTTTCAATTGACTGAAGTAGCCTCTTAAATTACACATAACGCTTCATTATTCTGAGCAGTTAATTGTAATTGTAAGGTTTATCTTATTTAATTATACATTTCGCGAATCAATTAAAGAAACTTTACTGGCTTGAAAAGCTGGAGGCAAAAGATTAAAAATTGAGCAGAGGACCCTCGTCGCGATAATGTTAATACCCATTCATTTGTCTAGCATGTTAACCCTACACCTGTCTTGCCTGAACTTATCTGAGGTTACTGAGACATATAATTTTTTTAGTGTTTAATAAGATTGACTTCGTGCTACAGTGTAAAATTTCTATGACTTAGATCAGCTTTCGATTTTAAGTGTAAAAATTCAATATTGTATATTGTTAAAGCAAGATATCGTTTATAAAATTGATTTCTGTCTAATCTTATTTTAGATTAAAACAACATAAAATTTAGCAAGTTGGAAATTGCTCGTGAAGCGTAGCAAATGAGGTGCGTTCGTACAATAACGAAGTTTTAAAAACGTTCGGATTTTGCTGTTATAGTATACCGTATTCCGGATACAGTAACGTGTCAAAATATGCTGTGTGTTCTTATAAGTAGTATCTGTTTTCTATTATACAGGAAGTAACTTGTATTAAACCTCAGCAACGTACATTAATTTCATAAAATGTCAAATAGTTTAATATAATTAAAGCACGCCCCCTAACAATTTATCTCCGTGTATCGTTAAATAATGGAATACTTTGGTGTTGTCTGTAAATTAATATTAAATATTCTTTGCATTAAATATTGTACGGGATCTAAAATTTAGTATATACTTCATAGATTTATGTCAATTCTATTGCATTGGAAAGAGTATAACATCATTAAAACATACTTGAAACTATTTTTTCCTATTGACCATAATGCAATGGAATTCTTTTGGTTGTCCTTGTAATTATAATATACATCTGATTTTCATAAAATTTGAAATGACTCCACAGAATTATGTAATAACTACATATTTTAAATTTTTTCGTTGTTATATACCCGTAAAGCATAGTGACGTCACTGCAACGTCGTTGTGAAGTCACATTGTGACTTTGTGACCATCGATTGTCGACGTGACGTCGATGTGAAGTCGTTATGGCCGTTTTAGAGCTCTTTTGTGACGTATCACAAAGTGGTCACAATGTGACAAATTTGTGAAAAATGTGGCATTTGTGACTAATTTGACATTAACATTGTGACGAAACTGTGACAAAAGCGACGATATTTAAATTGCCAGAAACATGTTTTTTAAAGTAAAAAACATGTTTTGAAGGATATTTATAAATTTCTAAAGATTTTTAAGAAAGTCACATCTAAGTCACAATGTGACGTCACTGAGTGGTGGCATTTTGGTCACAGATGTGATGTGACCAAAGTGACTCACAGTGACGTCACTGTGACCATGCATGCTATTAGGGTACGGACAGACGGACGGACTGAACGAGAACTATTGGTGCTTCGTACTTATAAAATTACGATTGTACCTAAAAATAATTGTTTTTTTTAAATCCCAAATAAAATTTATCTGTATTCCCACTCCTACTTCTGTAAGATGATAGTGATGAGTAAGAATTGTGAAATGTGCTAGGAATGTAAAGTTATTAATCGGACAAATACATAAAATGCTTTTTTATCATATAAGTTTTTTGTGAAATATTTTATTAATGTTATACAAAAATAAATCACTGAAAATATTTCTTAAAGCTCATCATGTTTTAAAATCATGAGGATCGAGTCAAATCGGTATATTTAAATACCAGTCTCGTGAAGGAATTTTTACCTTTATATAGGCTTTACAATGTACTTATAATTTCTCAAAAGGAGTTACAAATGTGTAAAGATATTATTTATTATATATCTCAGATGTTTAAAGAAATGAACAAGTGAACTTCGCTTACGCAAGCATACTATTTTCTTTTATGTGTGTTTATTTATGTTTTCCATTCTGATCAGTTACCTTTCCCTTTTGAAAGTGGACACGTATGCATCCGAAAGATCTCATGTATATTTTAAATACAGTCAGTATCGGATATATGGTCACCCGCTTATAAGGTCTTTTTCGCAAGTCCGTACTGAGAGAATAGGTATTATGTGTTAAATTAAACCGCCTATATGGTCAGTTTCAAATGGCTTCTATCGGATATATGGCCACATTTTCTCTTCCATTTTATTGGTAATTATCTTATAATTTTATGCTTTTTTCTTTTCTACTTAGAGTGTAAAGTGTCAAATGGACGTATCATTCAAGTATCTTCAATTGTTGACTTTTTTGTATTGGTCACGTGGTATTTTTCATTTTTTAACAGCTTTAGAAAGAAATAGGTAGACATAATGAAAGAGGAACATTTTCCTTCTAGTCTATTTTTCCTAATCGCTGAATCTTCCGTGCTTGTGTTAAAAGCCTCAATTACGAACTTCCGTATGGCAAAGAAAGACAATTTAGCATTTTTATAGCTATAGAATAGGGTGGTGACCTTTTTCCTTTTTAAGTGGAGCCTTAGAGATCCCGATGATATTGCATGATAGATGCGCGTCCACCCTTGACACTTTTCATACAACTTCTTTTTCTCCCCACTTCAACACAAAAATGCTAAATCTTGAGAATCTTAAATTATTGTCTCAACAATTACAGTACCAAACATCTAAATTAGACGTCGTTTTAAATTTATGCTCTTTTAATAGTTTTGGAGAATACTTAACTCGTTAGCCTATATCCTACAGCTTTTTTGAAAAACAGATATTCCTTGATAATGTCCCATCCCCAACGTATATATATATATATATATATATATATATAATCTTTAAGACAGCTCCCTGCAATTGAAGACAGTGGCGAGCAAATACTAAACCTATGAAGAGGCTATTTTGTAATATTTTATTTGTGTATCGACACCTCTTAATTTTTTTTTCTTTTGAGTGGTGCGGTAGGGATGCAAGGGCTGGGCCAGAAATTGCCGAACTATTTACTGACAAAATTTCCGAGATTTAGTATGAAGAAGAAGAATATTAAAATTAATTAGTGGACCTGAGTATACTCCATCTTTACTTCGCTTATTTTTTACTTTTTCGATTTTAATTTCAGATATAATTTTAAATTATGCGTCTTTTTTCGGAACCGGTTTTGAAAATAAAGGTAACTTTATAAAAATTATCTAAAATGGAAAAAGTAAAAAGGAGAAATGTAGAGATGAGCCGCAGCTATCCAATGCAAAAAATAAAATAAAATAATTAAAAATAAAAATTTCGAAATGCAAACGAAGTGTTAACAAATAGCCTCACCATAAGATTAGCCAGCGCTGTGCAAAAGGGGGGGGGGGACGAACAGGGCGATCGCCCAAGGAACAGAAATTTAGGGGGGGGGCAAATCTATACTACAACGTCATTTTGGGGGATTTAACGTTAAGTTGGGGCAGAGGGGTCGCCAAATTGAAACTTTGCGCCGGGAGCAGTTTTCTTTTCGCACGCCCCTGGAATTATCTTTGATTTGCAAGTGATTCGCCTGACTGGGAGCTTTAAGCTGTTGTCATATTCACTGCTCAAGAAGTGCAAAACATTCAGACACAATGACATACATAATTTTTAACATAAATATAGAAAAGTGACAGAACTAGCATTGGAAGCTATTTGGAATCAGAATGATTTTTTTAATTCATTTATAAATAAATTACCTATCGAGTCATAAGCAAATCTCATGACGCTACGAGATGTTTTTCTTTCTTCGTTAGATTTTTTTACATTTGTCAACAAAGTAGACTCAAAACGCCCACTTTGATAGCATTTTTGAAAGATCTATTACTGTTACAGGAAAACGGAAATAGTCTTTCAATTACATAATTTCTGATTAACGGCATCTATCAGTTTCTTGCATTTCCGAACAAAAATGAAACTTATGTCATAAAATTGTCTCTTTGGATTTCAAAAAATCTTAAATATCTTTATTTAAGAAATATTTTTTATTTGTTGTTCTCTAGTAACGATAAATAAACAATCATTTATTTAAATTATCTCTATATATGCAAACAACAACAAGAAATACATATTGATGTAAAATGTTTTTGTTCCTATGTATATGTTCTGAAATTTTTAAATTGTTATTTTATTTAGTTTATTTAATTTTTGCTAATTAGTGATTTTTTTTTTCATTTTAACTGTGAAAGCTGATCTAGATGTATGTGTGCTTTTGCCACTTTGTGAAAAAAATCTCATTTTTGGCAAGTTTTTAATTAATAGCTTGGCTAATTATAAAAATAAAAATCTGAACCTCTGCATCAGGGCCTTCTTTGACTACCCTTATCAAAATTTTCAGGCATGTACGTGCGATAGATATTACTAGCCATTGCCGACACACAGAGGGAATGAAAATTTCTCTTTGTTACTAAATATAAAATGTTCCAAAAATTATTCTTATTGTTTATTGATTGAGTACGAGATAAAATTGAACAATTAGTAGCAATGCAGCACACATTTGAAAATTATATTAATTTATTAGGGATGAGAAAAGAGGAATTGTACAATTAAGCTTGATCAGACTACTGAAAAAGTATTTCTATCAGCTATTTTTAGCAGCTCGAAAATGAAAGCTTTCTGCGACAATGTTGCCTCATTTTTGCTTCGAGGAAGTCATGTTTAACCCTTTCCGGTACGGGCAAATTCTATTAGTAAAATGAGAATTTATCGACTAACACTGGAATTTAGAAATTTTTTTTTGAGAACATAAGAACATTTAAGCTTTCACTGTAAAAGCAAAATTTTATTGAAACATTATTGATGTCGTTTGTCAGTTTGGAATTAAAATTCGGTATCCCGCACCGGACACAGTGTTCAGGAAAAGGTTAAATCCATGTGTATTTTCAGTTATTATTCCAATCTGTCTTATTGCGTCGTACAGTAGACTTCTTCAAATTCGCATATCATCACATATGTAAACAATGATAATTTCATTAAAATAATAAATAAAACCTATGTGCAAAAATGAATAATGATAGAAAACCAACATAGAGAAATGCACAAACAATGCATCAAAAGGAAGCAAACAGCTCAGCTTTGCTTTTACTAGCACGCTGTGTCTTGCATTGATGAAGAACCTCTATTCGTAGATTCAAAACAACCGTTTGCTACCTTTTCATGCATTATTTGTGCATCTTTCAATGTTGGTTTTCTTTATAAATCATACTTTCAGTTTAGCTGTAAACAAAATACAGAACTTTTCATATGCATTTTAATGTGTAACTAGATGGAACATGTCAAAACTTGGCAGCAAACAAAACTAGTCGTTGGGGGTTTTATTAATCTTTTACTAATTTATTTGCTCGTTTGTTATTTAAGATAGCAATTTACGTAAGTTTTATAATTTTGTAAGTAGCATAACAATTTATAAAATTTGACAAAATTGGTCGACGAGATAATCATGTAGTACCACTTATCCTCATTATTGAAAAAGTTGTGAATAAAGATTTAGATTTGACTTGTTTTACATCCAATATATTTGATAGAATGTATTATACTTTTGATGCAATAAAAATTTTAAGATATTGTTTCTTGTTAAAAAAATGTTTTGAATAAAAATGTTTATTATTTTTGTTAAAAATTTCTCGTAAGAATTTAGGAACAATATAAATGTTTACAATCTCGGAAAATAATCACCTAACCCCAATGATCGTATGATCTGGTATACAGCTAGTATGTAACTTCTTTATTAAATAAAAGGGAATAAAAAAGTTACTTTTGCACAGCTGCCATTATTTGGGCAGATTGTATCATTTATTTTTGCTCTATTTACTTCCTGACAAAAAAAATTATATGATCCTGTAAAAACTGATTTCTTCACTATTTCTTTTGGATTTAAATATGTTTGTTCTAATTCGTAGAGAAAATGTGAAATAAAAGGTTTTATTAATCAAAAAAATTTTAAAATCTTCCATCTTAAATAAACGAAATTTTTTTTCAATATAAAATTTACTTATGAAAAAGTCTTGTTTATCAAAATGTAAGTTTCTTTTATTAAATATTATATAAAATTATTTTTAAAAGTAACATTTTAAAAACTTTAAAATTCGAACATTTAGTGTTCAGCCAAAAAATTACTATTCGGCTGGCCGAATATTCGGTATTCGGTTCACATGTTTCTGGAATATTCGGCAATCGGACAAAATCCCCATTAGGCATCCCTAGTAATTGTGAAGTTTTATGGAAAAAAGAGAATGAGATATTTTGTTAGATTACTGGCAAAAGAAAAAAAAAAAAAAAAAAGTTTGCCATTGACATTTACAATATCAAAAAGCAATAGATTCAAATGGTCTGATCTTACAGATGTGGTTGAGATAGATTTGGTGCAAATTGAATCTTGTCCGAATCCTCAATGCATTAGAGTACAAAATGCCAGAACCACGAGTTTTGAATTTGAGTACTGATTTTCTGCTGATATTGAATGGGATTTAATTGAAGAAAAATAGGGTTTTATAAAGCACGAAACCTGTGTTATTATTTCAGTACCTGTTAGCAGTCTTCTCACTTTCATGCGGAAGAGGGGGAGAAGTCATGTTTTCTAAGTATTGATCAAATCTCCCTAGGCTTAGGAACACTTTATTCATGTGCAGATTTGAAGAATCTATTTTTATTTTTTGTATAATTTTAATTTGAATTATGCTATTTTCTTTAACAGTAGTAATATACAAAATAACAAACTAATTTTTCATATTTTTTTATTCAGCTTTAACTGTTATTTGAAAAAAAAATATTAAAAAAAAAAAAAATTGATCCCTAGATTCATACAAATTTATTATAGGCGTTGAGGAACCATAAGGCTAGTGTTTGAAAAATGACTTAAGACTCATTTTAATTACAAAAAATATAGACGTTACACTAGTTTAAATGCATTCATTCATAGTTAGTATTAACCAATGTCACGGTATAACAGCCACTTTTGATAATTTTGGTCATTATGGTAAATTAATATTATACCTTAGTATATGACAAAATTATTACAAGAATAATTCCCAAAAGCAGTTAATTTGATGTGATGGGAATCATCACACATCTTTATGTTGTTACACAGTTTTTAAAAACAAAAATATAGATCTCATACTAGTTTAAATAAATTTATTTATGCTTATCATTAACCAACTTCATGTTACAACAGCCACTTTTGGTCATTATGGTATTTACAAGAAGCAGTTACAATATTACATCTCAAGAAATGACAAACTTACTACAAGAATTGTTTCAAATAGCAGTTAATTTCGCATAATGTGAACCATCACACACAGCTTTGTGATGTCACACAGTTTTCAAATTCAACTTTGTGCTTTTTTCAGTTCGAGAGATTTTATGAGTAGTTCATTCGCCACTGTAGAATTGTCCTTGAGAAAAGTCTGCCATTCTACTGTTTTCATTATATCCAGCATATTATGGGCGAAGTATTCAGTGGCGTATTCTAACAGTTCAGAATCGCTGTGATTCATGGCAAGCTGAATGACACTACATATGTTATTCACAGACAGTGATTTCTCTATGAAGTCGGAGCACTCTCTCTTCAGTCCCATCACTTCGTACTTATCGGCGACGTAATACAACCCGAACATGTTGCTGTCGTCCATTGAATCAATTTTCCCGCAGTAGACGTACGAGAGAAACAGCTCCATGGCGTCTGGATCGCAGTCCGGCACATCGATGACGCCCGTGTTTTTCTCTTTCATGTCGTGATCTAACATGGACTCGAAAACCTTGGATCGAGCCCTCAAAATATCTCGGTGGGCTCGGAGTTCTTTATCGCCAACTTTTAGGACTAAATCGTGATTGCGTCCATTTAACAGCACTTTCTTATAATCTTCACACAAAGATGGAGTAACTGAAATTAAAAAATAAATAACAATTTTAACTCTCACTAAAACTAATGTTGCCTTATAAAAATAATATCTCTTTAATTGGCAAATAGTAGCACCAAAGTAAAGTTTTAAACTACACCCGTATGATATTGTTTATTTTTAAGAAACAAACTAATGTCTTATTTTTCTTATATAATTATGTCATTAGTTTCTAACTTTATGTTTGATGCGTCAAAAAGAATTTCTACATTTTTATGGATTACAGTAGACTCCCTCAAATACACGCAGCTTGGGACGAGAGGTTTTGTTTATTTTAGAATTTTGCAAATTTCTGGTCATTGCTTTGTTTCAAGCAATAATTTGAATGTAATTGACAATGCAATCGAAATTTTAAAAATTGATTACAATGGCATAATAAAATATTTAAAAAAGTAAGCTAAAATAATAAAAATTTAGATATGTTTAATATGACTAAAGTATTAATATCACAGTTCAAGTTAATTTTCAATAATGTATGATTAAATATTCATTGTAAATATGAAATTTATTTTTCTTAAATTATTCAGTGAAATTTGCCTCATAAAAATACATTACTAATTCACATCAAAATAGCAAAATAAGGAAGTTTTATTTCAGGTTTCTCCAGACTTAATAACCAAAAAACTTTATACATACAGTCGAGTCTCTATATAATGAAATCCACAATTCCAGTAAAAAATTCATCATATAGAGAAATTCGATGTATAGAGAATGATGTTAAAAATCGTATTTAATGTATGAAATTTGAACAAATATTATTTTTGATCTTTTGAATTAAGAATTTGAAGTGTTTCAAAGTAAATATTAACCTAACATTTTATTTCTTATTATTAATTCAATTATATATTATTATATATATATATGTATTCATTCATTCATATATTCATTCAAATAATTGAATATATATATATATTCAATTATATATTATTATTTCTTATTATTAATTCTTATTATTAATTCTCAAATTATTTAAGCTGTTTCATAAAAGAGAACAGACATTTATCTGAAAGCTTAATGAAAATCAAATAAAAAAGACTTGCATTAATTTCAGACAAAGAAATCTAATTTTTTTAATTATTATTTTAAAATTGTTACGCTCTCAAAAAAATACTCAAATTTTACCAAGGAATGAAAAATTGTACTTAACATTTTTCTCCATTTGAAGGCCTCTCTTATGTGCCTCTCATTGATTCCTCTCTTACATGTGTATCAATCCAATTGACACTGTTTTGAGAAAGATGTGGAAATATGTGTGGGAGGTGGGATGAATTCGTTGGATTTAAAGAACAAGGAGAAAAGTAACTCAGCACTGACGATAAATCAAAAATAAGTGATGGAAAATTGATTCCATATGATTTCGAAACTTTTTTAAATTGTTTTTTATGACCAATTTGTGAAAAAATGCGTTATATGGGGATAGATATTTCTCTATATAGAGACTGTTTTTAATGTAATCATGCGAAAAGAGGACCGTTCCTACTAAAAATTCGTTATATAAAGAAATTCGATATATGGACGTTCGATGTAGAGAGACTCGACTGAAAATATATTTGATAAAAAAATTGTGATTATCAGTGATATCAGCAATATCTTGAATATTTTCAGAAATAAATTTATTCTTCCTTTATGAAAAAAACATGAATTCAATATTATTAAAAGAAATTAGAAATTATAATATATATGGAATTGATATAGAGCTAAAAAAGTCAAATATTGCCCCTACATCTAAACTTAAATCTTCATAGCTTATATCTGTAAACTATGTGCGAATTTAAGAATTGCGGATTTGAAGAAGTCTACTGTATTACAACAATCCTTTATTACAACATGAAAAAATATTGGTTAAAAAAAATAACGTGTCGAGGTCAAATTTGTTGTTCACATATACTTTTTCATATTTTCCTTCACATTTTTGACTGCCTGAGGAATGTCTTTTTCAGGTTAGATATCATCAGCTAAGAAAAGGAATACATGTAAAAAATACTCAAACCTGAATATGTAGCATAATAATATAGCTATAATAGCTACATAATAATATATATATAGCTATATATATATAATATAATAGCTTCAAATCAAAATTATTCAAATTTGTAGCATGTATAAACACTTAAAACAAATATTGTGTATAACACTTTTTTAAATACAAAGAAAATTAAATTCCCAAAATTTTTATGAATGCCAGTGATAAAAGAAATCAATATAAACCCTTAAGTTGCCCCCTCCCCCCTAAAAAAACGGAATTTTGTTGATTAAATTAACATCAGTTTGAAAATTATAAGTTCCAGTACAAGGGTTCGAATTAAGAACTTTCTGTTTACTAGCAAGATGTTTTACCTCCAAGCTATGATGTCTACACGAAAAATGTTTAAATTAATGCTGACTTTCAAAATTTAAATCACCAAAATGGACAAATGACATTGGTAAAACTAATTTAATTTAAATTATAGACTTATTCAAAATTTTACGATTTGTCGTGCGACACAAGGTATTCGGTTGTATGTACACATCATTTGAAATCTCTGACTTAAACAGTTTTTGTGTATGGACTCTATGACGAATAGCCAGGCAGAGGACTGAGATGAATAGGGTTTCGTCAGAAGAATGAAACCCCAAAAAATCAAAATGAATGAAAGGACTTAAAGGAAAATGGAAACAAAATGTACGTAATTAGGACAGTTGTGTCATGGTATTTCGAAAACTAAGATTTAAGAGTGAGAAACCAGATATCTTACACAACAGTGAAATTTTGCTACGCACAAACAAAATGTGTGGAATACCTTCTGATCTTTCATGATGGCATTCGTGTTCATTTAAGAACTTCTGCAGAATGACGACTTCCAAACACTCCGGGCACTTGACGGGCCTCTGCTCGCATTTCTTCTGGAGGGACGACAGGATCCCGGTGGCGAAAGTCCCTCTGCAGTGACGACATTCACCGGAGTCTGAGAAACATCCGTCAGAATCGGAGACAGAGTCAGAAGTAGAAATTTCAGCAGAATCAGACTCAGAATCGGAATTAGGAATCTCAGCAGATGCAGAGTTACCTTTAATAAAGATGTAGCAGTGTTACTCATTCAGAATACACTGAAATAGGGAATGTTCAAAAACTGACATTGACATCTTTTGAATAACAGGTTTGGAATTATGTATGGGGTAACGGCTAACTAAAGTTTTACATGCAAGAGAATGACTACATTGATTCATTCAAAACGCACTAAAATAGAGAAATTTCGAAAATAGATATTGACTTTTTTTAATACTATCAAGTTTCCCATAGTAAGTATGAGATAAGAGTTAATGAAGGCTATACTTGCAAGAGAATGGTATCATTGATTCATTCACAACACACTAAAATAGAGAATTTTCGAAAGCAGCACTGGTAGTTTTTGAATAACAGGTATGAAATTACAAATATGGGGTAACGTCTAACTAAAGTTATACATGCAAGAGAGTGGCGTCATTGATTCATTCAGAACACACTAAAATAGAGAATTTTCAAAAACAGGTATTGGATGTTTTAAAATACTATCAGGTTTGGAATTACAAGTATGGGTGTGTGAAACCTATTTTTGTTTTGTTTCTAATGTTACTGAAAATTTTTGTTAGGCTGTTCATCGATAAAAATACTTAAATATCATATAAAGATTGTTTTAAAAAATCACACTTTATTCTGACGCTTTAGCCTATTTAACTATTAAAATGCCAAAGAATAAAAAGTATTAGCTAGAGAAAGCATAATTTCCGTCTTCTTATGGTCTAAGACAATGCAGTGTTAATTGATGGTGGCATTTGCTATTAAAAAAATATAGAAAACTAAATAAATTCTTCACATCATTCATTCAGTACATAAAAAAATACCTTACTAGCTGCCATTGTTTCTTCTCGTTTCATTTTTTAAAGCTGATAGTCTTATAATAGACCATGTATAGAATTTAAAAAAAATCTATAGAACAATAAAAGGAATACAGACATCTACAAGCTAATGTTAAACCAATGACAATATTACATTGACAAATCTGGTTTGCATTTTATAAATTTTTAATGGATAAGATTTTTTGAATAAAACATTTGTGGGCACTTTCACTTTCGGAACCTGCTCCGAAAGTCCGGAACTTCCATATTTTTTCTCTCCAGCAATTGAAAATGCAAAAATTTGTTTATTTCTATTTAAGTGCAATAAAAATTTCTTGAGACTACTGAAGTCTGTTATATTTTCTTAAACAGAGATTGGCTTTTCTTAAAACCTTAAAAATTCTTAAAGTTATTAAAATTGCGATAAATACAAGTATTCTGCGATCTTTATTTTTAATAGCATATAGGTATTTCCGTACCAGTATTTCCGAATTATAATCACGACGTTGTTGGATCACATAAACTTCTACTGTTTCATAAATAAAAAATAATTATTAGGAAATATTGGAAGTCAAGTGCTTACAAAAAAACAAACAAACATGTATTTAGATTTTTTTATGCAGTGTTTGAGGTCAGCTGACAAAGACTTACTCTCACTTCCGGCAGATGACCTCCCCTTCATGGTGCAGAGGACCGTCAGGACATCGTCCGGCAATAGCTCTGACCTTCTTCTGATGAGTTCCGCTCTGGATATGAATCTATTACATTCATGTTCCTAGTTGGCACCATCACCAAAGTCTTTCGTGACATGTTCTTCTTTGTGTCTTTCCCCTTTCGCCGTTTTCAGCGAAAGGGGACCACTTTCACTGAATTGGGGATCACTTTCTTCCAGATGTTTCACTGCAAAGTGTACACCTGAAATAAGAAAAAAAAAGGTGTCAACAAAATGTCTCCATTTCGTGCGTAACAGGGCGTTGAGGGGTGGACACGAAATTCAGTCGGCACCAACAGTGCCATGAGGCGTTCATAGAAGGCACTTCTCGCTTAAAAAAATTCAGTTTTATTTAAAGAGTTACGTCAGTCAACTGGAAAGATTCACTCGCTTGTGCTAATCCTATTTAAGAAATTGGTAACGACATCTCGTTTCCATTTTAAATGATTTATTTATTTATTTATTTTTAGTAAAATTTAGATTCAGAGATCAGTCACTATTTCAGTCATCTGAAAAGATTCGCTACTTAAGGCAAATCCTATGGAAAAAATTTATAAGGATTGACGTTTGCATTTTTTAAATTTTGATTAAGTGAGATAGATTTCTACATCTATTTTCTTTAACTTTTTCGATTTTGAATACAGGTATTTTTTTCATTAAAAAAACTTTCACTTTCGAAACCGGCTCCGAAAATGAAAGTGTCCTTATTTGAAATATCTATAACCAAAACAGAAAAAGTAAGAAACCACCTTTTTACAAATCTTTTCAATTAGCCAATGGGAAAAACTAAAATGCAAACAAGTTATCTTTAAAAATGTTTTCCTTATGATAACATTTACTGAACTAGCCCCTTAAAGAAATTTAGATGTGTAAAGATTTATAATATAAAATCGCTGTTCACCAGGGGAAAATGGCATGCGATGCCGATATGTTACGTTTATCAAAATTTATTTGTAACACTTTAGTGATTTTTATTAATGGAATATATGTTTTTGTCTAAATAATAAAAAGTAAACATACATTGTTATTTGTGCAAAAATTAAAAGAAAATTGTTAATTTTTAAAAAATTTTAATATAGACCAATTTATTTTAAATATTAACAATTTAAAAAGTCTCAAATCGCTTTACATCGGCATCGAGCTTTCAGAGGGTGAAAATCGTATTTCTTTAAGTGTATTGGAGTCAAGATTAAGAGTCATTGATTGTTTAGATTTTTCAGAGCGATGGCCGAGCAAGGTGAAGCGTATCCCCTAAGGCGCAACACTAGGCACAGAAAAAGACCTGGATGATAATGTAAAGCCTATCAGGGCGTTCTTTTCAAATATTTCGCCCAAATTTTAATATTTTTACATGATTTTTTTGCACAAGATAGCTAAGAATGATCTACAACCGTCCTTGTTTTTACTTTTTCAGTTTTGGTTTCAGATTTTAAAAAATACTTTAATTTTCGGAACCGGTTTGAACTGGTTCTGAAATTGAAACTATCGTAATATAAAAAATATACAAGCGAAATCAAAAAAGTAAAAACTAGGCCGGTTGTGCATCATCCTGAGCTATCTTGTGCAAAAAAAAAAATCATGTAAAAATATTACAATTTGAGCGAGATATTTGAAAAGAACGCTACCATAGACTTTACATTATTACCCGGGCCTTTTTCTATGCCTAGTGTGGGGCCTTAAGAGCTGCTCTGAAATGAAATTTGCTTGTTTTGTGACGCAGTCTCAAAATTCTGTTTTAAATGCAAACACATTTATTTCGGGCTTATTCTCGTTTACTTCACAAGAAATCAGACAGCGTTTCCCATTAAAGTCACACGTTAACGACAGCGTCATACGTTAAAGGTAATTTAATAAAATATTCACATTATTTACGTTTCTACATCAGCAGGGGGAAAAAGCGGCTTTGAGACTGCGATCAATAATATTTTTAAATTCACCAAAGGAACGGTCCATTAATTAAGTTGCATGTGGGAGGAGGGGGTATCAACAAAGTATGGCACTGTTTAAAATATGAGATAATAAAAAGAATGTTGCCCAGTTAAACTGATGTCATTGAGTTCACAGTCTACGCATACCGATTGCACGTCACAACCTTATATTTTCAAGGGTTAATTCGGTTCGAAAAAAAATAAGGAGGGGGGAACAGCTCCCCCCTTTTCCCTTTTTATGCTTAATCATTGAACCCTCTAAACTGATCAGGGGCATACTTTATCATATAAAAAATCCATATCCAAAATTCAGAGCAAATTGGAAAATTCTTAATAAAAACCCATTTATACAGGGTGTATCTACACTACTGGGCAAAACTTTAAGGGGTGATAGTACGCATCAAGAAAAATAATATTAAATTCGGAAACTAAGGGTCTCAAACGTCTTCCTAAGGGGATAGGCGCCATCAAAGTTTAGGGTCCAAAATTTGAAATGATTATAAAAAATGGAAAAATTGGTCGATTCGTTTGCGGTTTTCACGAAAATTTTTTTTTATGTCAGTATTGTCTTAAAAATAAATTATAAAGATAAATTTCAAAAAATGCCGATAGAGGGCGCTTTAGACTTTGGAGTAACGAACAACTATTTTTTACCGTTATTCTTTGCGTCCCATTAAATTTTTTTAGAAGTTTAGACATAAACTTAAATTTTGAGCTCAAAATCTGTGGTTAAGTAGCGCAAACTGAACTGTGTTCGATGGTAGTGGGTAGGTTCAAATTTCAAATGATTATAAAAAACATAAAAATTGGTCAATTGATTTGCGGTTTTCACTAAAATTATTCTTTACGTCAGTATTGTCTTGAAAATAAATTACGCAGATAAATTTCAAAAAATGCCGTAGAGGGCGCTTTAGACTTTGGAGTAACGTACAACTAGTTTTTACCGTTATTTTTTGCATCTCATTAAATTTTTTAGAAGCTTAGACATAAACTTAAATTTTGAGCTGAAAATCTGAATCGTTGAGAGTGGTTAAGTAGCGCAAACTGAACTGTGTTCAATGGGTGTGGGGAGGTACAAATTTCAAATGATTATAAAAAACGGAAAAATTGGTCGATTCGTTTGCGGTTTTCTCTAAAATATTCTTTGTGTCAGTATTTCCTTGAAAATAAATTTTAAAGATACATTTCAAAATATTCCGTTAGAGGGCGCCTTAAACATTAGAGTAACCAACAATTATTTTTAACTGTTATTTTTTTTATCTAAATAAATGTTTTAAAAGCTTAGACTTAAATTTTGAGCTCAAAATCTGAATCGTTGTGAGTAATTAAGTAGCGAAAAATTGAACTGTGTTCGGAGGGTGGGCAGGGTAACATTTCAACTCCAGAACACAGTTCAGTTTGCGTTTCTTAACCCCTCTCAACGATTCAGAATTTGAGCTCAAAATGTAAGTCTAAGCTTTCGCAAGCATTTAATTAGATACAAAAATAACAGTTAAAAATTGTTGTTGGTTACTCTAAAGTTTAAGGCGCCCTCTAACGGATTTTTTTTTTTTTTAAATTTTAAATTTATTTTTAAGGAAATACTGACATAAAGAATGGTTTTAGAAAAAACCGCAAACGAATCGACCAATTTTTCCGTTTTGTATAATCATTTGAAATTCGAACCTTCCCACCCCCATTGAACACAGTTCAGCTAGCGCTACTTAACCACTCTCAACGATTCAGATTTTCAGCACAAAATTTAAGTTTATATATAAGCTTTAAAAATTTTTAATGAGATGCAACAAATAAGGATAAAAACTAGTTGTACATTATTCCAAAGTCTAAAGCGCTCTATATTGGCATTTTTTGAAATTTATCTGTGTAATTTATTTTCAAGACAATACTGACGTAAAGAATAATTTTAGTGAAAACCGCAAATCAATTGACCAATTTTTATGTTTTTTATAATCATTCGAAATTTGAACCTACCCACTCTTATTGAGCACAGTTCAGTTTGCGATACTTAACCACAGGTTTTGAGCTCAAAATTTAAGTTTATGTCTAAACTTCTAAAAAAATTTATTGAGATGCAAAAAATAACAGTAAAAAATAGTTGTTCGTTATTCCAAAGTCTAAAGCGCCCTCTATCGGCATTTTTTGAAATTTATCTTTATAATTTATTTTCAAGACAATACTGACATAAAGAATAGTTTTCGTTAAAACCGCAAACGAATCGACCAATTTTTCCGTTTTTTATAATCATTTCAAATTTTGGACCCTAAACTTTGATGGCGCCTATCTCCTTCGGAAGACGTTTGGGACCCTTAGTTCCCCATTTAATATTATTTGTCTTTATGTGTACTATCACCCCTTAAAGTTTTGCCCAGTAGTTTAGATACACCCTGTATAATTTAAGAGGAGTTATCATCCTTTTTAGCTCACAGGCTATCATAGCCTGAGAGCTTATGTGCCCGTCCGTTCTGTATGTATGTGCGTATGTGCGTATGTGCGTAACGCGATAACTCATGATAAAAATATCGGATCCACTTGAAATTTTGTATGTAGGTATATCCTGACAAGGCGCTTCCCTGATTAGTTTTTGGAGTTCATTCGATATGTATAAGAGGGGGAACGGGGGGCTCATGCCCCCCGTTAGTTGATATAAATGGGATTTTCATGCAGAATTAAGTTTTCGTTCAAAATTTAGATTAGGATCATTCTGATGAGGCGATTCCGTGACTGTTATTAGGTGTTCATTGAATAAGTATAAATAGGGGGACAGGGGTTCTAATGCCCCCCCCCCCTTAATTTATAGAAATGGGATTTTCATGCAGAATTAAGTTTTCGTTCAAAATTTAGATTAGGATCATTCTGATGAGGCGATTCCGTGACCGTTATTAGGTGTTCATTGAATAAGTATAAATAGGGGGAACAGGGGTTCTAATGCCCCCCCCCCCGTTAGTTGATATAAATGGGATTTTCATGCAGAATTAAGTTTTCGTTTAAAATTTAGATTAGGATAATTCTGATAAGGCGATTCCGTGACTGTTATTAGGTGTTCATTGAATAAGTATAAATAGGGGGAACAGGGGCTCTAATGCCCCCCCCCCCGTTAGTTGATATAAATGGGATTTTCATGCAGAATTAAGTTTTCGTTCAAAATTTAGATTAGGATCATTCTGATGAGACGATTCCGTGACTGTTATTAGGTGTTCATTGAATAAGTATAAATAGGGGGGACAGGGGTTCTAATCCCCCCCCCCGTTAGTTGATATAAATGGGATTTTCATGCAGAATTAAGTTTTCGTTCAAAATTTAGATTAGGATCATTCTGATGAGACGATTCCGTGACTGTTATAAGGTGTTCATTGAATAAGTATAAATAGGGGGAACAGGGGTTCTAATCCCCCCCCCCGTTAGTTGATATAAATGGGATTTTCATGCAGAATTAAGTTTTCGTTCAAAATTTAGATTAGGATCATTCTGATAAGGCGATTCCGTGACTGTTATTAGGTGTTTATTGAATAAGTATAAATAGGGGGAACAGGGGCTCTAATCCCCCCCCGGTTAGTTGATATAAATGGGATTTTCATGTAGAATTAAGTTTTCGTTCAAAATTTAGATTAGGATCATTCTGATGAGACGATTCCGTGACTGTTATTAGGTGTTCATTGAATAAGTATAAATAGGGGGAACAGGGGTTCTAATCCCCCCCCCCCGTTAGTTGATATAAATGGGATTTTCATGCAGAATTTTCAGATTTCGTTCAAATCTCTGAATAGTTTTGGAAGTTTAATGGTTAAGTATAAAAGAGGGGGATAACTCCTTTTAAATTATATAAATGCTAAATGGGTTTTTATTAAGAATTATCTAATTTGCTCTGAATTTTGGATATAGATTTTTTATATGATAAAGCATGTCTTTGATAGTATAGGAGGTTCAATGATTAAGTATAAAAAAAGAGGAAAGAAGAGAGCTGTTTCCCTTTCTTAATTTTTTAACGGAATTAACCCTTGAAAATATAAGGCTTTAATGTACAATTAGTATTTGTAGCCTGTGAGCTCAATGCCATCAGTTTAACTGGGCAGTATTCTTTATTTATATACTTAACCATTAAACTTCCAAAACTATTCAGAGATTTGAGCGAAATCTGACAATTCTGCATAAAAAACCCATTTATATTTTTTAAAGAGAGGGGCATTAGAACCCCCATTTCCCCTGTTTATATTTATCCAATGAACACTTAGTATCACTCACGGAAGCGCTTCATCAGAATTATCATATGTGTAAATTTTAAACAAAAACTAATATTTCTGCATGAAAAACCCATTTATATCATTTAAGGGGAGGGGCATGAGCCCCCGTCTCCCATCTTATACGTATCTAATGAACTCCAAAAATTAATCAGGGAAGCGCCTTATCAGGATATACCTATATACAAAATTTCAAGTGGATGGGATATTTTTATCATGAGTTATCGTGTTACACACGAACGAACATACATA
The DNA here is from genome assembly GCA_964019185.1 of Maratus speculifer. Lineage (NCBI taxonomy): Eukaryota > Metazoa > Arthropoda > Arachnida > Araneae > Salticidae > Maratus > Maratus speculifer. The sequence continues at coordinate 40,310,392 of OZ025303.1, forward strand.
CAGAACGGGCGGGCACTTAAGCTCTCAGGCTATGACAGCCTGTGAGCTAAAAACTTGTATTTAATCAAGTTCAAGGTTGTAAATTTTTTGTTGTTGTTGTTGTGTCAAATGTAGGTATTGCTGTTGAAATAAAAAAAATAAATTGGGTTTCTTTCTTTATGTAGGTATCCAACTATGAACATATAATATAAAACATCACTTTAAAATATCAAATAATTTATAAATGCTATAAGTGATGTATTAAAATTTAAATTTTTCCAAGTTTACTTCACTATGCTCATCTTCACGTTATTTATGTTTTTCTGTTTATTTTTAATTTGGAAAATTTCCTTTTTAGCTCACCGGCTATCACAGCCTGAGAGCTTATGTGCTCGTTCGTTCGTGCGTAACGCGATAACTCATGATAAAAATACCCGATCCATTTGAAATTTTGTATATAGGTATATCCTGATAAGGCGCTTCCCTGATTAGTTTTTGGAGTTCATTCGATATGTATAAGAGGGGCTCATGCCCCTTCCCTTAATTGATATAAATGAATTTTTCATGCAGAATTAACAGTTTTCGTTCAAAATTTAGATATAGGATCATTCTGATGAGGAGATTCCGTGATTGTTATTAGGTGTTCATTGAATAAATATAAACAGGGCGAACGGGGGTTCTAATGCCCTTCCCTTTAAGTTCTTTGTTTTTCAAGCAGAATTGTTAGATTTCGTTCAAATCTCTGAATAGTTTTGGAAGTTTAATGGTTAAGTATAAAAGAGAAGGATAACTCCTTTAATTATATAAATGCTAAATGGGTTTTTATTGAGAATTATCAGATTTGCTCTGAATTTTGGATATGGATTTTTTATATGATAAAGCATGTCCTTGATAGTTTAGGAGGATCAATGATTAAGTATAAAAAAGGGGAAAGGGGAGAGCTGTTTCCCCTTCTTAATTTTTTTTTCGAACGGAGTTAACCCTTGAAAATATAAGGTTGTAATGTACAATTAGTATGCGTAGCCTGTGAGCTCAATGCCACCAGTTTAACTGGGCAACATTCTTTTTACATGCCTGTTTGTAACACTTGATTAAATCCCCTGAAAAAATAAATCTTCATTTTTTAAAATAAGTTACAATAGTATATAAATTATAATAACCGATTAACTTCATAAGTATCCCATGAGCCATTACATAGAATTGCTTTTAACTTTCAAATATTTTATTCTTTTGTGGATTTTACTCCTATAATATTTATAAACTATAAAATCATCAAAAAAGTTACCTTTTTTCACCCTTTGCACATTTATTCCTATCCACCAAAAAAGAATTTTGTTAAAAGATCGCGAAAAAACGACAAATTTTGTTAAAAGATCACGAAAAAACGGCGAATTTTATTAAAAGATTGCGAAAAACGGCATATTTTGCTATAAGATCGCAAAAAATGGCACATTTTGCTAAAAGATCGCGAAAAAACGGCACATTTTGCTAAAAGATCGCGAAAAAACGGCCCATTTTGCTAAAATATCGCGAAAAAACGGCAAATTTTTGTTAAAAAAATCGTAAAAAAATGGCAAATTTTGTTAAAAAATCGTAAAAAAATGGAAATTCTTTAAAAAGATCGTAAAAAACAGAAATTTTCGTTAAAAAATCATGAAAAAAAGACAAATTTTGTAAAAAAAAAAAAAGGCCCGGCAAATTTTGCTAAAAATCACGAAAAACGACAAATTTTATTAAAAGATCGCAAAAACCGGCAAGTTTTTAAAAAGATCGTAAAAAAACGGCAAGTTTTGTTAAAAGATCGCGAAAAAACGGTAAATTTCGTCAAACGATCGGAAAAAGACGCAAATTTCAAAATAGGGACGCGAAAAAAAAAAAAAAGCACATAACTTTGTACTGGGAATGGAATTGCTCCCCCCTTTCTCCCACTTCTGTTGTAACCTTTCAGAAAATTTGCTGTGAATTTCATATTTTTTCACCTCTGTGATTCTAATCAGATTTTCCACAAAATCAAGAAAAATTGAGTCAGTCATTTCGGAAATTAAAAAAATCGGTCAAAACTCCGAAAATTCGAATATAAAACGTATCGCAAATTTTGACAAATTATTGGGGGAAAAAATGCAAATTTTGCTATAGAATCGTATGAAATGAACGAATTCTAACAGAGAATCGTGAAACGATACGAATTTCGTTCATGGATTACGATAAAAAAAACGTGAATTTCGCAGAGTCGCGAAAAAAAAAGTTTCTTCCACAGCCCTTTGATATAAAATTTGCATTTTTACGCGGCATTTTGATGAAATTCGCGCTTTTTGTTTCTATACTTAGATAAAATTCGCGTTTCTTCAACGGCCCTTTGAAAAATAGCATTTTTTCTGCGGTCATTTGACGAAATTAGTCTTTTGTCCGCGGTCATTTAACAAAATTCGCATTTTTCTGTGACTCTCTAACAAAATTTCTATTTTACACCCGATACTCTGACAAAATTGGCATCCTTTCGTTGGCTCTTTGACGAACTTCGAAGTTTTTTTTTCCGATTCTTCAAAATTCACACTTTTGTCTGCTGCATTTTGATGAAATTAACGCTTTTTCGGCGATCCTTTGTCGAAGTTAGCGTTTTCTCGTAATTCTAAAACGAAATACGCTTTCCCCCACGATTCCTTGATGAAATTCGCGTTTTTTTTTCTTTTCATTACTTTTTTTTTTTCTTTTGTGTGTGTGTGTGAACGATTGACGAAAATTTTCGGCAATCATTTGTTGAAATTCGCGATACTTTTTATGCCTCAATTTTCTGATCCATGATCTAAAAAAAAGAACAGAATGTTTTTGGTTCTTGAAAATTTCGGAACAAAATCTTATAAAAAAACTTGACCTGCCAAAGACTTGTCTACCGCAATGCACGCTTTGAGAACGCGCGTTCTTAAATGTATGAATGAGAAGACAACTAGCAGGCGCGCATTCAGTTCGGACGCAAGGGCGTTTTTTCAAATGAGGGGAAAGAAGGGCGCTATTTTTTTTGAATGAGCGGCAAGAGGGGCGCTAGATTTTTAATGAGGAGCAAGAGGGGCGCTATTTTTTAAACTAAAGGGCGATTTGTTACTTTCGAATCAAGCTTCCCAGCTACTAACGTCCAGATGAAAGGAAAGCTTTATAGAAAAGTAAAAAAAAAGCATGCCGATTTGTTGTAATTAACTCCGGAATTTCCGGGGCACTTTTAGTGAAATCCCCGGAATTCCCCGGAACACAAACAGGCATGTTTTTATTTTTATCATTTATTGTTTTTGAAAAAGTTGCTGTCAGAGCAATGAAACAGGTAAAATTAAAAGGTATTATTTTAAGAGATCACTAATAGACAGGGTTGGCAAGTTTCTGCCGGGGTGGTTAAAACCAGCGGTAGAAACCGGTTAAAACCGGCATGGCAGAAACTGGTTTCTGCCAGTAAGTGGCAAAAACTGGCAGAAACTAAGAAACAGTACTAAATAAGAACTTTACTCAGCAATGATTCATAATTCACACTTACATTTGATATGTAAACCATTGAGCTAAAAATTAAAACATAAGATTATGAATGTTATTCAAAGTATCAAAACGTTTAAAAATGATCATATAAATACATACCTTGCTTATTTAAAACACTAATTTTCATTCACTTCAAAAACAGAAACTTTCACAACAATAACCTGATACTGTACAAGTTTAATTATTAATATTATTGTTTACAGTTGAATTTCTATTTCTTTTAAAAATAAATTTACAAAAAATTCTGAATTAATAACAAATTACTTTTCAGATTATTTTTAAATAAATAACATAATGCAATTTCTTGTGAAAATATATAAGTAAATAATTGTAGGACAAAAAATAACATAGACAAAGAAAATTTAATGAAATATCTTGTATAATTATTTCACAATATTGAAGAAGCAAATTACCACTCAAATATACCATTAGTATTTTTTCCACGAAGCATTCCATAACATAGGACTAATTTTGCTAATCTTTCTGCCCCCAGATTATTTCTTAATTTGTTGAGTATAAAATATTGAGTTGTATAAAATAATTGTTTAAACATAAATTACATATGCATATGTAACAAAAAAATATATATATATGTTACATTACTCAATTTTTCAAAAATCAAATTTTTTTTTAATTAAAACTATCCACAATATTTTATTTGTGTGCATATATTTATTCTGAATTATTTAAGTACTAATTATTTAAGGATAAACTACTTAATAAATTTAATATTACTAAAAAAAAATCAGAGATTATGTCACAGAATGTCTTTATGCCAGTTGTTGCCAGTTTCTGCCGGTGAAAACCGGTTATAACCACTTTCTGCCGGCAAAAACCAAACCCTGCTAATAGAAGCTATAAATAATTTGAACTAAGGAAATGTTACAAGCAACTTGTACAAGTAGTCTTTATTTCCAATCGTTTGATACTATAATTTTCAACTAACAATAATTTGTTGTGGAGTTGGTAGAAGATCTTTAATTTTGTTTCTCACGAGAGTATATGTCATAATGTATATATTAATATGTACAGTCATAGGGGAAAAAGTAAACATTCCCTACTAACTCTTCAACAAATTATTTTTGGATGCTAACTTTACAATTCATATTATAAAATCTTTAAAATGTTAAATTCAGTAAACTATTTATATTTGGGACATTTAGTATTGATGAATTCCAAGCGTAACAGAGGGGAAATTACACAAGAATTTTACCATTTAAATACTTACTAAATTTTCCATAGACAAAAATTTTACAAGACTATGTTAATTTATGGAACAGTGCATAATTAATTAATTACAAACGATGAAAAAGCTTAATTATTTAATTATAAATTAATTAAAATGATATGTAACAGAGGGGAAAAAACACATTTTTTGATATGCACTAACTCTGATTTGGAAATTACTAAAAAGAAATTTAAACGTATTTTTTAAGTAAAGACATATCAAGGTAAAATAATTACCTATCAGATTGTTTAAATTGAAAACACATTTTATTTAAATGAAATTAATCGAACGTAACAGAGGGGACATCTTACAAATTCAGTGATCATATTTCCAGTGCAATATCATTATCAAAGGTGACGTTTTGATTATTTAATGTTGGATTTGGTAGTACTTGTTTCATTTCAAATCTATGAACCTATGCTATATCTTTATGATTATATTTAAATGTTTTCAGTCCACTAGAACGACTTAAAAATACAACATGGACATTGTCTGTTTCCTAGTCAATTTCAGCTATTTGGGCAACAAATTCCACCATCCTATTCTTTCTTTGAAATCTAACAGTTGCAAAATTGCCAACATTAACATCAGGAGTTAACAAATTGTTATTTTCAACAGATTTATCCATACCATCTTTGAAGAAAAACTGTACACCTTCTTCAACAGACACAGATGAATAAGAATTACAATATTTTTGTAGCACTCTAACACAATGAATTCTCCTCAAATTTGATCTAGCTTTTATATTTGAAACTCTTTTATTAAAGGCAACAATGTCCCTTTCTACATCCTCTTTTGCACAATAAATAATTTCTGCTCCATTGCAAATGGTATTAGCAAATGATTTAGTATCAGATGGTGGAGGAGCCCATTTTCCCAGACATAATTTCTCGGTACACAACCCTCTTTACATGACTAATAGCAAAATGCCAATTGACTTTAAAGGATGAAAAAGTAACATTGCAAAGTATGTATTTCTGTTTGAATTGGGATGATGACCCATCACTAAAAGTAGCAATTTCTTTTAACTTATATTTCTTTTAACCTTTTATAATTTATCAAATAGGATTTCAGTGAAAGTGTGGATTGCATATTTGTCATGCTGCATATAGTCACTGGCTATGACATAACTCCTAATTTCTCTTTCTTTCAAGAGATCATCTTTTGGGAGCCAAGCAACAGCAGTAAAACAAAGAACACTGCTTGTGAATCCAATGTGCTGATTATATCTCATTTTGTGTAACAAAAGTAAAGTTTTCACTAAAATCTACTTGTAACACACACTTGGTAGGATTTTATCTAAGTTGCTAAAAATAATTAGATTGTATTGAAAATTAGATTGTGTTAAAATAATTAGATTTGTTCACAATCATGTGTAACAGAGGGGACATTTAGCTCTGTCTCCTCTGTTACGCATGTATTTAAAAAAAAAAATTTAATATATTTTCAAAATTATTACATAATATGATTACACAAATGATATTTATTGTAAACTCTTTTTATTAAATTTAAATCTTTTTTTATATATTGAATAAAATAAACATAAAAAATTGTAACAGTGGGGACCAATAAAAATTGTAAATAACTTTATTTTAAAGAAATAAGAAGAAAGTTATATATGAAGATTATCACTGTAAAATTATGATTAGGAACCATTTAACTTACTATATAAATGAAAACATATATAAAATCACCATATTTTTAATAAATAATTGATCTTTTAAAAAGTCACATTTTCAGACTTGCCAAGTTCTGAAAGCTAAAAATCAGGAGATTTTGTTTCAGAAATCAGGAGATATTTTTGTCTATGAAAACTTAAGAATTTAATCATATAATGTTTTCACGTATTTTTAATTTGACTAAATATTATAAAAAAAAAGGAGGCATTTTGTTACTCATAAACTTGTGTAAAAGCTATAGTAAAGATCATAAGTAAGTCTTAATCGAGACAAGTTATTGATAATGCAGCAGATGATCACAGTAACAAATCTTAAAGATTCATCATTTATAATGTATCTGAATGTAGTTTATCGCATAAAATACTACTGATCAATCATACTAAAGAACAATTATGCCTGTACTAGAGTTTTCGTCACTGAATCACAACATATTTTATTGTAAAATAACAGAATATTTTAAAAATGTGAAAAATCAGGAGAAATATGTCAAAAATCAGGAATATGGAGAAACATCTGAAAATCAGGAGTCTCCTGCCGAAATCAGGAGACTTGGCAAGTCTGCATTTTTTAACATTATAAATCGAAATCATTAAATACCCATTATTTATCATAAAGTTTAAATAAACCATGCATAATTTTCGAAAATAAATATTAAATCCATTCACTGCACTAAATTGCCTTTAAAATGACACCAAATACTTGAAGATGATATGAAGTTGAAAAATTCACTACTGGTTTCAGTTGGCATGGAATTTGTCTGTTATAAACACACAAAAAACTATAAGATTAGGATTATAATTTCAGGAGTGATATTAATAAAAATATGGGAATGTAATTTAAAATTAGAAAGACTAAATTTTGAATGGTTATAATTCAAAAAGTTATTATATTCGAGTGACTTGAAACTTAGTTTCTAGGCATAATTTCAAACAAAGCTTTAAAATATTTTGCCAAAATCGGGTGTTGCCATAGAGAAAAACTAAGTTTGGTGTAACTTTGATTTCTGACTCATATAGTATTTAATAATTTATGAGAAACTTTCGATTAAAACTAAATCATTCACTTAACTAATTCATAATTCATCAATTGTTGCTGTTAAATATCTGATGCATACAAGATGAATATAAAGTGAGAAATTTCTTAAAACAAAAAAAAGAAAACTTGCATCCAGCATAAATTATGAAACACTTTCCGTATTCAGAATATTTTAAGATAAAAAAATGTGGTTATATAAACAAGTTGGAAAACGCATACCGAATTTGAAAACATAATTTCTGAAATTATCATCCATAGTTATGTACACAAAATAAAGATTGTATGCTCATCCCTTAAAAAAAAAAAAAAAGGTCATTACTTTTTTTACGGAAAGAGGCTATAATACCGATTTTTTGAAAAAAACAATTATATTAAATTCTGTTTTTATTATTAATTTCTAGTTTTTAAGGTAAATTAAACATAAAAAAATAAAATTATCACTATATAGATACATAATAAATGGCATTTTGCTAAAATAATTTTAAAGGTTCATCTTTTATAACAGATAATACTTACAAGGGGACCACCAGACATGGTGCTCACAGATTTTGATGATTTCAAAGTATGTTGTAGGGGTCATACCACTAATTATTCTGGTGAAAGGGTTCCTTCAAATGGACCTTGGTTTTTGAGAAATTGGGGGGTCAAAGTTCAGCTTATGTTTCAAATACCTAATTGTACAACATATGAATGTCAATTCGTGGCGTCGTGCCAAAGCACGTCTTTGTGAATCGAAAAGTTGTGAGTTCGAATCCATCCTCGGCTTCTTTTTTACTTATATTTATATTTTTTACACGTTACAAATTTTAAGTATTTTTATTTCTAGAGCATTTGCTACAACTTTTATATTTTCTTAATATAAAAGTTTTCTTAATATGCATTTACATTTTTGAATTTTTTCATGAAAATTTATTTTTTTCTGCAATTTTTAAACTGATATTTCTTTTGATAACACAGCAAAAATAATTTAAGCCTAGAACTTTCTTTTTCTTAAATATTATCTATATTTTTTACTTTATGCCTCTAAAATTATTCTTATAAATGCATAAAGTGATATAGAAATGTTATTAATCATTTTACGATAATTTTTAAGACTTGACAAACACAGAAATGTCATCATGAGGAAGCAATTAGCTTACGGAAATTTAGTATAAATGCCGAATTTCATAGAATGTTTGACATTTTTCATTTCATAGATTTTTCAAAACATTTTTCAATCTCATAATTTCCAAATAAGTACACTTGCAAATTTCTCGAGATTAAAATTGCTTTCACAAATGTGTCACATGTTGCCTAATTTTGATTTCAGTAGACCTTTTTCAGAATCAGAAAGATTCGGATTATTGGATAAGGGGGGGGGGGGAATAAGGATTTAAGGTATGTTTATTTTTTAAAGTAATTTTTAGAATATCTCTGCTGTACAGCGCGTGTGTGTGTGTGTGGGGGGGGGGTCATGAATCCGTGGCCTCACCTTTAAATCCGCTATTTTTAACTACGCATATGAAAATATGAGCTTCACCCTACATTTTCTTGAGCGCTCCCCCCCCCTCCCATTACTCTTTTTAATTATAGCCCTGTGTACAATTATGCATTGCATTTTAATCAGGAACGTAGCAAAGGGGGTGTTACGGGCGTCTCAGCCCTCCTAAAACATTTTGAGCCCCCCCCCCCCCCCCGAAAAGATTTCAAGGTCACTAAATGAATTTATGTTCCAAAAACCCAAATGAAATTCTATTGGAAAATCTAATTTAGTTTTGAGGACCTTTCATCGTTTTGAAAAAATACTAAATTTTAAATAAAACTGGGGTTTCAACACTTGACATTTTACTTGCACATATGAAGCCAACATTATGTTTAATACTACACTAGTTTTGCGCTCGAATTTTCCATAATCCTATTCTTTTCTTAGCATAAAATAAAGTTATACAACAGTTTAATCAGAAACATAGTAACTAAGCTACAGTGAAAACATGCAGTAATTTATCTTTCTGCATCACAGAGAGAGAGAGAAAAAAATATGTGAGTCATCCCACTACATTTTCTTGACCCCCCCCCCACACACACACCCTAATTATTGACTTCTCGTTAAGGCCCTGGTTTTAATATTCTATTTGCATATTTAAAATAAAAGTTCGAAATTTCAATAAATGTAACTTTTACGGATAGATGGCAGCACTAACTAATATGAATTCTAGTGAAAAACACCGTAATCACTGGCGATAAATTGATAAATAAACTAAAAAACTTTGTAAAATCACCATAAAATGAAAAATTAAGCAGGACGTGTTTCGAGCTACAACAATAACAGCATGGTGATTTTACAAAGTTTTTTAGTTTATTTATTAATACGAATTCTTCCAAAGATTATTCTATAGTCTATACGATGTATGCTGTATGCTCGATGACTGCGAATACCCAGTTTCTGAACAGTAACGACTAGCGAAACGAATACTTTTTTACAGGTAGAGAATTCTAAATCAACGTTACCATACGGGTATTCATTTTGTCGTTATTTTCCCAGCACTACATTACATTATCTAAAAACCAATGCACAGTATTGTGTAATACACATTTGAAAAAAAAAAGTGATTGATTAATCTAAAAATATTATTATTTAAAATTGTGGAGATTTTAAGATATTAAAATTTTCTTTTACTTTTTCAAAATTGTAATTAAATACGCATTTTTATTTAATTATTTGTTGCAAAATGTACTTTTAGTTGAACCCTGAACTGCAGTCAGTTTACCAATTGAGCCATATTTTTTAAAATAATAGTAATAATAAAATATTGAAAAAGTAAACTGTCCTCTTCAGAAAATATCAAAAGGTTCAAAGCTGTAGAATTCCCAATTCTGCTTAAAATTTGTAACATGTAAAAAATATAAATATAAGTAAAAAAAGAAAATAGAAGCCGAGGATGATTTTGAACTCTCAACCTTTCGATTTACAGACACGTGTTTTGGCCCGGACGCCACGAATCGATACTCAGATGTTGTACAATTAGGTATTTGAAATATACGCTGAACTTTGACCCCCAATTTCCCAAACACCAAGGTCCATTTGAAGGAACCCTTTCACCAGAATAATTAGTGGTATTACCCCTACAACATACTTTGAAATCATCAAAATCTCTGAGCACCATGTTTGGTGGTCCCCTTGTTAGTAAGGTGTAGTCATTTACACCCAGAGAAACAAGATAACAATGTTATTTTCTTTCTCTAGGTATAGACAGCGACATCAAGCAAATTTATTTATTTAATTGCAAAATCTACAACTTAAAACATTTTCAAAATAAGTAGTATGTTAAAAATAAATGTAATAGATAAAAAAATATCTTTTTAGTTACTGAATTATTTATAAATATTAAATAAAGGCAAGTTTAATGAAAAAAAAAAAAAACTTGATCAATCTTATAGAATTGAGTAAAATCAAAACGGATAATAAAAAAAAATCATGTTGCAATCTATTGTGCCATAAAAAAAAAAGCAAATAATCGAGTAAAATTGAAATAATTAAGTTAAAAAAAGGTATTAATGGATACAAAAAATTCTTTTTAGTTATTTAATTAGTTTTAAATATTAAATAAATGAAAGAAAGTTTAATGATAATTAAAAACAATATTTACTTCATTAGTTTTGTAGGATTGTGTAAAATCCAGATTATCAAGCTATTATTTTTTATTCAAATGTAAATCGAGTTAAATTTAAAGAATATTCATAATTTAAATAAAGAGAAAATTATTTTAAAAAGTTATGTTTATTATTATTATTTTGAAAATAAGGGTTATTATTATTTCTTCTTTTTTGGGTGGGGTGGGGCTTATATTTGAGAACAGAAGAAAAATCGAAATTTCTTAAAAATGGGGAGGAGGCTTATACGTTAGTTAGGAAATGTTTTTCCAGAACTGAAACAATGTGATTTAAAATATTAAAGTATCAGAATCATTACATAATTTCACAAACTAGTATGATATAATTTCACAAATCGGATCTATATTTGCCATAATTTCATGAATTGGAACATTGTTTCAGATTGCTTTGGTACATTTCATAGTAAAAGTATACCATTTTCTTTAAGAAAAACAAAAAGACATTAATAACTACTGCAATAAGAAAAGTGACAGGTAGAAAATGTTCGGCAATATTTTGTATAAAAATTTAAAAAAATCTATCAGTACTTTGCATTGAAATTTTAAATTAAGATTCTGCAAAAAATATAGATAACAACATTTCATTGATTCTATGCCGGATAACTTGTGCTGATAAATTACAAGTCACTTAGCCTCCCACAAATGAAGACATTCTTAAAATGTTATACAGCAAACTCCTTCAAATCTTCAGTCATAAAATCCACAACTTTCTAAAATCTGCAGATAATTTACTGATGTAAACAATGAAACATTCAGTTCAGATGTAAGGACAAAATTTGACTTTTTTAGTTTACATGAATTCCATATATTTTAATTTGTAATTTTTATTAATATTATTGAATTAATGCTTTTTTCATGAAGAAAGAATAAATTTATTTCTGAAAAAATTTCAAGATATCGCTGGTAATCACAATCTTTTTACAAATATATTCATGTATTAATCAAGTTTTTTGGTTATTAAGTATGGTTAAATTTGAAATAAAACTTTCTTATTTTACGATTTTGATGTGAATTAGTAAGGTACCTTTATGAGGGAAGTTTCATTGAATAATTTAGGAAAAATATATTTTATCTTTATAATGAATATTTAATCATACATTATTGATTATTAACTTGGTCTTTGCTTTTAATATTCTAACCATTTTTAAAAATATCTCAAACTTTATTATTTTAGTTTATTACTTATTTTAATATTTTATTATATTGTAAGCATTCATTATAGCTTTGATTGCACCATCAATTAAATTCAAATTACTGTTTAAAAAATGCAAACAAAGCAATGACCAGAAATCTGCAAGATTCTAAAATCCCCACAACAGCTGGTTTTACGCTGTGAAAATTTGAGAGTGCCTACTATAATAAAATTCAATCTTCAGGCATAGCATCAGAATGTAAAACTTACCTTTGATGAGATACTTGCAGCAGGAAATCAATAGAGGAAAACTCTACACAGGTACCTGAAAAAAATAACAAATATGAGAGAAGAGTCCAAATATTGAATGAAAATTAAGAATGTTATGTAATGACATGTTTATTTTATAGTTAAAGATTTTGATTTCTGCATTAGTCTTTACAGGTTTGAAGAAATAATGCTTTAGTAAGCGCATATTGGTTTTGGGATAAAAACTGTTCAATACCTGTACTTCTTAAGATTATATTTACTGTATATGTATGAATGAGTTAAGACACTTTTTTAGTTATTTACATCTGCTATTTAGTATTTTGTTTCCATAAAATGATTTAAACAAGTAAAATACTCAATTATTAAATGAACTAGCTCATAATTCACTCATTTTTACTCTTAAATAACTAATGATCCAAGAATATCAAATAAGAAACTTCTCAAAACAAGAACAAGAAATCATACATCCAACATAACTTATGAAACACTTTCCAACATATTCAGAATACTGTAAGATTTTTAAAAAAAATGTAGATATAAACAATTTAGAAAACGCATAACGAATTTGAAAACACAATTTCTGAAATTACCTTCCATAGTTTTCTCTTGATTCACATAAATAAATATGTAAAGTCAAGATTGTAAGCCCCCCCCCTCTTTAAAAAAAATCATTACTTAATTTAGAGGGAGGAAAGGGGGTTATAATAAAGATTTTTTGATTAAAAAAATTCCATTAAATTCTGTTTTTATTATTAATTTCGAGTATATAAGTTAAATAAAGCATAAAATTATCACAATATGTTTATATTATAAATGGCATTTAAATCACTACATCAATGGCCTGTTGCTAAAATAATTTTAAAGTATTCATCATTTATAACAGATAATAATTTGCATTATGTCGTTATTTACATCCAAAGAAAGATGATAGCAATCTTATTTTCTTTCTCTAAGCATAGATGGCGACACCAAGCAAATTCATTTATTTAATTGCAAAATCTATATCTTTGAACAATTTGAAGATAAATAGTATGTTAAAAAATAATTGTAACACATACAAAAAATTCTTTTTAGTTATGGAATTAATTGTAAATATTAAATAAATAAATGCAAGTTTAATGAAAAAAAAAAAAAAAAAAAAAAACTTAATCAGTTTTATAGAATTGTGTAAAATCGAAATGGATAATAAAAAATTTCATTGTGTTGCAATCTATCGTGCAAGAAAAAAAGGAAATAATCGAATAAAGTCTAAATAATAAAGTTAAAAAATTATATTGATAAGAAAATCCCTTTTAGTCATTGAATTACTTTTAAATATTAAATAAATGAAAGAAAGTTTAATAAAACTAAAAAAAAAGGTCTTCGTTTACTTCGTCAGTTTTGTAAGATAGTTTAAAATCTAGATTTTCAAGCTGCTTGTAAATCAGGGTTGGAAAAAAAAATGGGTTTTTTTTGGTTTAAACCAGGTTTTTTTTAAAACATCCTATCTTATTACATATACATGCATGCTTATGAATAAAAATAGACATTGTTGGATTATAAGTAGTGTAACTTCATATAAAATCAATTTAAATTAAAAAATAACAGTTAATTTTAGCAGAAAATTGAAAAAATTCATGTTTTAATTTAAACAGTATTTAGTAAACAGTCTTAAAAAAAACTGCTCCACACAATAAAACATTGATACTCTGAAAATAATATAAACAAACTTCTGATTACTAATAATAGACATTTAAATGTAGTTTGATAAGTATAATATTGTTTTCTACAGTTATTCAAATAATATCAAATACTTCTTGAGATTTTGTTTTGAGTGACAATTGAAGTCATTTTTACACATCATATTCTTTTTCACATCATTAGATTCAGCAGATAGCAAAAAAAACTAATAAAAATAAGATTGTTATTATTAAAATGCAATATCTAGCACCCAATCTTTGAATATTCTCTTATTTGACTTTATATTTTGATTTTAATTCAAGATAATCTCCCTAATCAAGAAAAATTTCTTTTACTACAGCTTGAACAAAATCTTAAAAATAATTGTGCTAGGTTATTAATTGCATTAAATAATCTGCATTTGTAAAAACTAAATTATTTTATACTAAACATTGAATATTTTCAATCGGTTTTATCTTTGATCAACTCACATGTTTGAAGCTTTTTCTTTAGAGCAATATATATGTTCACCAGTGGATGCTGACTTTAATCCTATACATAAAAAAAATGACCTAAACCCACTATATCTAATGCTTATTGTTTAAATAAAGTGTTAAAAGTAGAAATTATTTATATCCAATAATTTTAAACACATAAATTATAAAGAAAAAAAAAAAAAAAAAAGAAAATGCCATTAGATTTCTTCCAAAAAAACTAATTGGTTTTTTTGAGAAAAAAACCATTTGGTTTAAACCGTGGTTTAGACCATGGTTAAAACCAATTGGTTTAAACCGTGCCAACCCTGTTGTAAATTGAGTTAAGTTTAAAGAAGATTCATAATTTAAAGAGATAATTAAAAAGTTATGCTTATTATTATTATTTTGAAAATAAAGGTTATTATTATTTAGTTTTTTTTGAGGGGGGGGGGATTAAGAGCTTATATTTGAGAATAGAAGAAAAATACAAAATTCTTAAAAGTGGGGAGGGGTGATTATATTCGGGATTTTGTGATACATATAAATTTTTGCCTTGAACTGGTTAACAAAAACATATATACATACATATGTTTTTCATAAACGAAACAAAAACATATTAAAATCAAATATGTAATTTACTGGGGAAAGAAATCCATGTGTAACAATAACAGTAAGATGTGTGATGAATAATTGTTATTCATTAATTTTTGAAATAGTAATTTTAATATAAAAAACAAATAATCATTAAATTACATTTATTAAATTATTATTAAAATGTCAAATTAAATATTAATATAAATTATAAAATTATTCTATGAAATGTTTTTGTAATTTAGTTTATTCTTAATTTATTAAAATAATAACATTATTGATATAAAAAGAAAAAAGCTATGAAGATCAACCTTAGCCATATCCCCCCCCCCTCTCCAAAAATAAAGAAAATGAAATAGTTCAAAAAATATTCTCCCATGTGGTTAACAGTGTGTGGGTGTTTCTTTTATGTAAATGAAGTAGGCTCTTAATGTCTTCCTTATGAAGAAATTAGGTTACTTAATTTTGATCTTGATTGTACATCTTTAAAATATTTAACTAAACACAATTTTCGATTGAAAATTATAATTAAATACCAACAAATAGTATTGACTATTTTCACTGGAAAAAGAAGAGATAAGATTTGATCATGAAAACTTACATATTTAAAATTCCTTTTAGAAATTCTTATACTTTGCTAAACCAAAGTATTGTGCTTTGTGTGGAACTGCAAATAAATTATTTATTATGAACAAATTTTATGACAGTAAAATCATCATGACTAACATGTCAGAAGTAGGGCTTAATTTTTAGCTTTCGAAAAATAGTGGAGCCATAATATCCTAACATCTATTGTTTTAGCCTCTTTTGTTTCACTTCAATCTGCATCCTTATATGGTCTGCATTATTTGTAAAATTTAAAGCCTATTTTTTTCCATTAGCAAAATTAAAAAATATATCTATGTACATTCAGCTATCAACTATTCCACATTATAGTTATAATTCATTCCAAATAGAAATTTTTGCTTAATTTTAATGTTAAATAATAGCAGAATTATGCGATTCGGCATGTTGCCATCATTGCCTGACATTAATTTCAAAAAATCATAAGAATTGAAAAACAAGATTTTTGTTTTCCTATATTTTGATCAAAATAGCATTAAATTTTGAAAATGGAATACATATTTTTTTCTTCTATACATGAATAAATAAAATTTTCAATGTGAAGCAGATTGAGTTTGAACCAGGTCAAGTTCAAAGACTGATACAAAAATGTGTGTTTCACAGATACATTTTATCACATATACATTTTTTTTCTTTTTTATAAAGAATGCAAAAGCTTGGAGATGGAATGGAAAGAGAAGGGTTATGTAAGTTTCTCTGAAGCGCTATCACATTGGATTACAGAGCACAGTATTTATGAGCTGCGGTGAATTGTAACCAATATTTAAATATTTCATAAAAACACTGGAGTATCGAAGTGAGTGTAGCT
The DNA here is from genome assembly GCA_964019185.1 of Maratus speculifer. Taxonomy (NCBI): domain Eukaryota; kingdom Metazoa; phylum Arthropoda; class Arachnida; order Araneae; family Salticidae; genus Maratus; species Maratus speculifer. The sequence goes on from OZ025303.1 coordinate 40,327,042, forward strand.
CTGGTGCAATTTAAGCTCTGATGAGAGCTACATTTGTAGTTTACTGAAAGGCCTATGTTCTTCCTAACAGATGGCATGAACAAAGAGATTATGTAAACATATTTAAGAAACAAATTTGTACTTAATGCATTCTTTTAAAAATATCAGCTGTGTCCCATTAAATATTACAACACAGGGCAGGAAATTATTAAAATTTTATGTACCCATATAATTGAGTAGATTATTATTTTTATATATTATGTATTTTATGTAAATTTTGTGATAAAAATGTATTACTTCTCAAAAAATAATTTTTTAAGCAAGATTCTAATCTGTATCATTCCTCCAAAGAAAAAAAAAAAATCCGCAGATTTAGTTTTAAAAATAGGTATGAAAGTTTATAATTGAATCTTATTTATTCAACGTAATTCCTGCAGTCTTTTTAAATGTTGCAAAAACTTTAATACAGAAAATAAGGATGAATAGTGGATCTAACTACCCCCCCCCCCTCACACACACTTTTCTGAAGCTCCAGATTTTCCATCTCCAGCATAAATATGTCTCTTTTTTTTTATCTGAAGCAGATATACGAATTACACCATTAGAAATGAAATAAAAAAAAAAAAAAAAAAAAAAAAAAAAAAAAAAAAAGATAATTTTTTAAAACAATCTGCGATTTATTTATTTATTTTTTTGGAGGGGAGAGGGGGATAGAAATGTAAAATTTTAACATCTCATACATGCACAGAAAAATGGTTGAAGCAGCTTAGTAACACAATAGAACTTATCTACAAAATGCATAAATGAAACTAAATTTATATCCGTCTAGGCAGCAACTCATTTATTTTTTAATTTATTAAAGCAAATTTTCATGTGAAAAGTAAAAAATTCACATATCTAAAAAGATGTTTACAAATAAAATATCCGATGTTATAAATTTATTTTTGGGATCATCGTTATTGATACCGTAATCAAAAGATTGCTATTCAAAGCCATCAAAAATTAAATCATCAATATTAAAAAGGATTATTTCTAATTTCTAAATTAAAACATCACAATCAAGAGTGGGAATGCATTAATAACGATTGATTTTAATACCGAAATGAGCTTCGCTAACGTCGAAATTCTAGTTTGTTTATGTTCTTTTACAGTTTCGATTTGGAAACAGGATGTAGGGGGCGCTAGATTTCATATTCTGACAAACCGCCGGAAGTGGCAGCCCAGACTCAGAAATACTTTAGCGGCGAAAGTGGAAACGCCGTCTATCTTCCTGGGCATAGCCATGAAGATAGAATAAAAGAAGAATAGAAGAAAAGAAGAAGAAAGATAGAATAGAATCTATCTTCATGGGCATAGCATAGCAGCAATGGCGAATCTATTCACTTTAGATTCGATGTCGATCTTTAGATTCGATGTCGATCTTTAGAATCGATTTCGATCTTTAGATTCGATGTCGATCTTCAGATTCGATTTCGATCTTTAGATTCGATTTCGATCTTTGGAATCGATTTCATTTTGATTTACTAAAATTGAAAGCGCATTTTGGAAGATTCTAAGAGACCAATAGAATTGTAATTTTTTTTATTTACTTTAAATCGATCCACGTTTCAAATCGAATCGATTTCTCCAATTTTATTGTTTTAATGGTAGTATTGGTGTAAAATTACGTATAAGAATGGATTTTTTTTTTCTCTAGGCTAAATCAGTGTTGAATGCAAGTATTTTTCTGTGACTCTGGAGGAAGGCATCATGTTTTACAGCTCATTAAGAGAGGGGGAATCGCAATTTGTGCATTAAAAAGCATAAGATCTCATAATTTCTGGGGGGGGGGGGTATTCCTTGCGGGCCACCCCATTAATTCCACACTAGGTTAAATCGTTATATTTTTGTTTAGAAGTCCAGTTATTTGAATTATTAGTTTATTATGTTTTATTTTTCCCACTCGTCTCTTCTATATCCCACCTTCCCCCTTCCGGGTCAGTTTTAACTTACAGGGCCGTTCGAAATAAATATGCATACAGTTTTAAAAATGTCCAATGCTCGTTCTATTTTATTTTAGATCCACATTTTGAATCCTTGACAAAAGATAAATAAGGGATCGCCCTTCTGCCCGTTTGGGGTTTATCTGCGCCCCGCGGGGGGAGGGCATATTTTTTTTGTTTCTTCAAAAGAAACAAACAAGTTGGAAATTGCACGTGAAGCGTAGCAAATGAGGTGCGTTCGTACGATAGTGAAGTTTTTAAAATATTCTTATCTTGCTTATATAGGAGACATTACTTCCGATACAGTATTGTAGTCGAAATCTTTGTATTCCTGTAAATATACAGGAAGTAATTTTTATTACACCTCAGCAACGTATATCATGTTCATAAAATGTGAAATAGTTTAATATAATTAAAACACGCTCCAAACAATGTTTCCCCATATAGCATTATATAGTGGAAAACTTTTGTGTGGCCCTGTAATTTAATAATAAATATTCTTTGCATCACATATTGCACAGAATGTATATTTTAGTATATATATACTTCATAGGTTCAAGTCAATTTTATTTTGTACGAATAAGTGTAACACCATTAAAATGCATTTGAAACTTTTTTCCCATTGCCCGTAATGTAATGGAATACTTTTGATTATCCCTGTAATTGATCTGTGCATCTGATTTTCATAAAAATTGAAATGTCTCGATAAAATTATGTAATAATTATATGTTTTAAATTTCAAACGATTAAATTGCATTTGAAACTTTTTTCCCTATTGATTATAATGTAACGAAATCATTTTGATTGTCCCTGTAATTGATCTAATCATCCGATTTTCATAAAAATTTAAATGACTCGATAAAATTATGTAATAATTTTGTATTTTAAATTTCGAACGATTCGATTGAATAGTTTTTGCGTTGTTATATGCGGGGGGGGGGGGGGGCAGAGGTGTTTTTTCTCATTTCTTGATACAATATGTCTATTGAAAGCTTATGCTTCATACATTACAAATCTAGCATAAGAATTTTTCTCCCATCATTTTAGGTCACGTTACGGACGGGTTAAAATATTTATATTTCAAACTTCTTCGAAAAGAAAAGAAAAAAAAAACATTGGTACATACCAGCGAAACTGGGGTTCGAACCCGCAATCTTTTGACTGCACACGTAATCCCTAAGCTTATTCGCCACCGAGTGCTCAGCAGCGCTATTATTTCTTTAGATTGTCATCTTTAAATTCGTAATATCTTTTGAATGGAATGTCTGATTTGAATAATTCAAAAAGTAATCTACAGATATGGTAACAGTCATGAATACAAAATGATTTATTTGGATAAGGATTAAGGTGTCGACAGTATGGTCTAATTTTGGTTGGTGTATTTATCGCGTTTTAAAATGTAAGAAAGAAGTTATAGTGAGATAACTACAATAGCTGGACATAGGTAATCGTGCGGTTTTTGTATAGATATTGATATGTTCTTTAATATTATAGAACCTTTTTTTTATTCATTTAAAAGTATTTTCTGACGATTCAAAATTATATATCCTAATGATTAAAAAAATACATACATAATTATTCAAGCTTTCACTTCTGTCGGCACTCTCGGAGTGCCACTATTTTTTTTTTCATGTTCATCTGTCCTACCCCCCCCTCACCCCCATTCCTCATCAATCTTAACTTACAGGATCGTTCAAATTATGACTGCGATTTTATAATAGTCTAATCCTCGTTCCATTTTGTTAATCCACATTTTGAAACCTCAACAAAAGATACATTTGGGCCGGGGTCGCCCTTCTGTCCATTTGGGATTTACCTTGCCCCCCTGGGTGGGGGGCATATTTTTTGTTTCTTCCACACCATCTTGTGTAACATATCGTTATAAGTCTTTTATCTCCTCGATTTTTTCTGTTACTACCCCTCTCCCCACCTAGTTACATGCTCTTGTCACTTTTTATAGTTTCAAAGAGTGCATGTTCCCCACGGACCACCCCATGAATTCAATACTAAGTTAAACACTATATTTTTTTTTAGAAGCCCAGTTATTTGGGTTATTAGTTTATTATGTTTTTTTTTCCAAGTTCGTTCGTTCTAATCCCTCTCCCCCCCCCCCTTCCCTCGCCAATCTTAAGTAAATGGGCAGTTCAAAGTATGCATGCAATTTTTAAAATGTCCAATTCTCGTTCTATTTTATTGTAAATCCTCATTTTGAAACTTCGACAAAAAATACATTTGGGCTATTGTCGCCCTTCTGTCAAGAGTAGGGTTTACCTGGCCCCCTGGGTATGGGGCATATTTTTTGTTCCTTTAAACTATATCGTGTAACACTTGGTTAATATAGCTTAATTCTATGCCTCCCTAAATGGGGATGGGGGGTGGGAGACGGTAATTATGGTCCTGCTTATTGTGTAAGTTTTGGAATTACTAATTTGGAGCTTCTCTGTGTGAATCTGAATAACGAAATATCGATTCTAGAATTGAGAAATCGATTCTTATTATGATCGATGTTGTTTTATACGATGTCGATTTTAATCGATTCTCAAAATTTCCAGAATCGCCCAACATTAATCCACACAAGTTACGGCCAAAGGTTGTGTGGATTATGGAATATTGTGGATTATAGAGTATTAACCAATGAACATTATGTCATTTTATTATTCCTTGACAGCAATTTAATTCTATAATGAGTATGATATGAAAAGATAAATATGAAATATAATAATTAATTTAATATGCTATTTCAAAAATGCCTTTTAAAAGTTATTTTATTTAAAAAATAATATAAACATGCATTTAAATAAAAATAATTACATATGTTCTGTAATGCAGTTTGTTTTTTATTGTTAATAAAATAAAAGAGTTATATTGAAAAAAGTAGATGTTTTATTAAGATTTTTTTTCAATTTTTTATTATTTTTTATAAAAAATCATTTTTGGAGTTTGTGAATTTTGGAATTTGTGAATTTTCTTAACTGTTTATTTCATTGTTTATATTCATAAAGTAACGCGAATTATAGAAAATTGCAGATTATGGGTGCATGGATTATCAATCCTTGACTATATTAGAAAGCATTTTTTTGGTTGGTCATTTATTTTATTTATACTTAACAATGTTTGTAGTTTTTACAGTACTTTGAATAGTTTTACCAACTTAAATTTAAATACAGAGAAGGGGGAGGAAGGCAGTGGTGCCAATTTATATCGGCCCATAGATCTTGAGCCCACCTAATAATTTTAAATCATAGCATATCCAATTTTCATTGTTTTATTTAGTTATTTATTTCATTATTATTATTTTCTTCCCTAGAACAAAATTTATTTTGTCAATGACCATGTGTTTTAATTCTCCAACTGACATCCATAAATTCCAAATAACTGAAATGTCCATATTTAACTTTCGGCTACCGTATTTTCCTGCGTATTATCCGCACCGGCGTATAATCCGCAGTCGTAAATTTTGGCCTTTGAAAAAAATTTCAGCACATAATCCGCACCGGCGTATAATCCGCGGATTATACGCCGCAAAAATACTAGTAAATAAAGTTTCTATTGATTTAGTTGTCCTATTTAAATGATAATTGTAAATAAAATAAATAATTATAGGATAACTGCAAGTTAAAATAATAATCGTTAGTATCAATAATATTTGACAATAGTTTAATAATTTTTTCCTTATTCTTCTGCTATAACAGAAATTCGATTACGGTGATCGATTTTATTCGATCTATTTCTAATAATATATGACAATTGTTTGATAATAGCATGGAACCTTCCATGGAATATAGCAGGTAAAATATTAGTTACTAATAATAATTTTTAGTATTTAATAATAAAATAAGTAAGAGACTCTTATTCTGTGAATAATATTTTTTTTTCCTTTTGCGATAATCGAACATTCGATTATAGCAATCGATTATATATGATCTATTACAACCTCTGCTCATGGAACGTTCCATGCCTCTGCCCTTTCTATTACTTCCAGCTAAATTCAGCTGTGTAATTTAAGCAAAATTCTTTTTCCACGTGACAAATAAAAGAAGATTCAGCTAACAAATGATTAGATTGCAATTTCTGATCAAGATGAGCTGAGAAACTCTGAATTCTTCATAAAAGCATGTTGCAAAAAGACTATACAAATATTCTTTAAAAATCGGAGGCCACTCCCACTAGATAGTTTACGTCATATGTGAACCAATCACAAGCAGCTCCGCGAGCAGTTTCCCAAACAGACAATCATTTGATATCTTTACATTTTATAATTGCCGGTAGAAATGGGAAATCAGTTCAACTTGAAAAAAAAATTTCATCAGATTATCCGCACCGGCAGATAATCCGCACTTGAAATTTTCGAGGTTTTTTAACAGATAATCCGCGGATTATACGCAGGAAAATACGGTACTTCATTTTGTAGTTATGTTCATGACATGATGATATTATAATAAATACGTATAAGTGTGTTTATCAGGAAAAATGCATCAGAATATAATTTAATAAAATTGCAACTTTATTAAAATATGATAACTTGACTTAAAATTCTCATCTTTCATCTTCTGTCCATCCTTCAAAGAAGAACAAACTGATTGTACCATTTTACCAAAATATTTTTGAGTGCACACAATATTTTTGAGCCAATCCAATATTTTTCAAAAGTTGGTGTCACTGGAGGATGGCAATTGTATGGTGATCTTTCGAGAACCAATTTTGCATACAGATAGAATGTAGCAAACCAAATTCCCTCTATTTGGAAAAAACAATATCGTGCATAAGCATAACTAACATTTTTTGAAATAGGGCAGAGTGGAGTGGTATGAGACACATTTGAAAAAAATTAAGAAAATCAACTTTGTTTGACAAAAAAACAAAATATCCAATTTATAGAGGGCAAAGTGAAACACTTTTTAATCTCCTCAGCTGCATAGGAACATAACATGCAAAAACAATTTTAGAATTAAAGAAATTGTCAGTTTCAAATTGTATCCCATACTTCCCCACTAACAGGGCGATATATGAAATTGTAATAAAACAAAGTTATAACTCACAAATTATCTAGTGTTAATTAGATATACAATTAAACAAAGATTATATAAGACAATATATGTGTCAGAATTTAAAATTCCAGTTGTATTCATAACTGGGCTGAAAATTCAGGATTGTCAGTCATAGACGGCATTAAAAAATCATCGGTTCAATTTATTTACATTTTGAAGTAAATGAGTGTATTATATATGTTATAAATAATATACAATCCTCTAAAAATATTTGCGTATTAGCATTTTACATTAGTCTTATTAAAAAGAAGGAATTAGACATCATCCATTCCTCTCTTCACTGGTATGGCTTATTTTTCCTCCCTTCCTTGTTTTGTGTTAAACCTCTTGTATAAACAAAGTTGTTTCTTTTAGGTTTAGTTAAAATTATGGATAATCATAATTTTATAAATCTGAAATTTTTTCATAGTGTAAAGCTTCAAAAATTGGAAAATTATTAGATCTATGCGTAAACATGTCATTAATGTACAGAAAGCATAAAAATTATCTGCAACAAATTTACTTTTGATTACTGATATAATCTTTTCTGTTATACAATTGTAAGCTTATACAGATCAACAACTTTTTTCAGCTAAAGATTGAACTACCATTGTTTCATGTTGTGTATGCTTGAAGAAATGTCTAGAATGATACATAATGAGAAAATCTTTTAGTCCAATTTTTCTTACTGTCCCATTCCACCCCACTGAACGAAATATTCATTTTTATGTATTCTTTGACATGAATTCTTTAAAATTTCAGTAATAATAATAAGACATTTATTATGAAATATTAATTTGAATGGGGAAGATTTTTTGAATGCTTATTTAAAATAACTTTAAAAATAGAGTTATAAATACATTTAGAGAAAACTAGGCTTTGTCTAATTGTAAAGTGGTAGTTCGACAATTGAATTGTCTTTGAGTTTTGGAAGTTTCAAAAATAGACTTATACATCAGAAAATATGAATAATAAATATGAAAAATGTATAAATCTGAACTTAGAAGTGCATTCTCTATTAAATACAATTAAAATTGCTAACATATTCTATTGTACTACACTTAAAAACAAAAGCTGTAAATTAAGAAAACAATACCATAAAATAACTTACGCATCTGTATAAGTTTACATAAAACACTGCAGCATGATTACATTGATTTTTCTGTGAAATCTTTTTAAAAATGCCATATTTCTATGAAACTCTTTCCATAACGTTTGTATCTTGTTGCATTGTTGATGCAATTTTTTTAATCTAAAAATGTTGCAAAATTTGAAGACTAACTTTACTTATATACACAACAAACATATTTAAAAAAAGATTTTAACGTAAAGTTAATTATTTCAATTTTTTTAAGTTCTGCAACGAATTTCATTGAAAAATACTCCCTCACATACTTTCACATAACAAATGAATGTCTCAGAATCATTCACTACAATTGATGAATCATTCAAATTAAATCATTCGTTTGGCTTATCAAGTTACATTTTGATCAAAAGGCATTTTCAAAGCCAAATACCCTGGAGTTTCGAGACAAAAGCCTCCCTAACGGATAGTAGCATACGTCTCAGTACTTGCCAACCAACCAACCAAAGCCAAATTTTTTAAAAATTATTGTACACTTTGTTTATTATTCTGATTCTTTAAAATTAAGTGTTTTGTTAAGTTATGTAAACAATCTATTTTATCATGGAACCCTCTTTATGAAATCAGCACACAGTTTTACTTTGCTATAAGTGATATACATATTTTTTAATGGGAAGTATAATTTTTTTATTAATCCATATTAGATAGCACCAAATAAATATTTTCGGAAATTTTTAAAACTTCTGATTTTATCATTAATAAATTGTGTTTAAACAGATTTTTTAAAAAAATGAAAAAATTATTAATTCCTACTTTTAGATTTCATAAACAGAATCAATTTACATTCATAGCAAAAGACACATATATTAAATAACACTGAGAATCCTTGTTATATCGCATTTGCTGGGATACAAAATTGAGGGAATTAAAAATTACCATTCGTTATGTACTCGCTGAATGTTTTTTCCTTGAAAACAAAACTAATGAATGTCAGCATTGATGAATATTACCTCATAAAATAAATATTATTTTCATCTGAGATTCGAAATTACCTTCAAGACATTGTGGCCAAGAAAGTAAGAAATATTCATGATCATTTAACTTAAATGCTTAACAATAACAAATTTTGAGGATTTTGCTGTTCATTTCCTTGTTTAAAGACCTTAATTTTGTTATTGTATAAATTTATATTACTGATAGTTAAACTGATGTTTTAAGGGAATTGGTACTTTTATATCTATATTTGTAAACCTAAATTATCAGTCCCCTAAAGTACTGATTTCATAAAAATGACTCTTTCTGCCATCTATGGTGTCGTCAGTGGCGTAGCTAAGGGGGGGCGGTCCGCCCCGGGTGTCACCCTCAAAGGGGTGAACCCGAGCGGCCTTTATTTGCAAAAAAATATGCATAATCTTACAAGATTTCGGAAAAAATTCCGATGTAAAATGAATTTTCTAGGGCAAAACTAGGCGCAACAGACTTAGTTTTCTTTTCTTGGAGAAAGTGAAACGGTTAAAAAAATGGGGTGTATAAATTAGATTTGCAACAGTGAGGAAAAACCCATTTACGCAAAGTGCGGGTAACCAAAACAAACTTTAAAAAGAAAGAATTTTTTTCTACTTATACACGCAGCGCCATGCTAAATGAGGGACGAAGGGGGCAGGCCCCGGGCGCTGGAATTTAGAAGGCGCCAAATTTATACTACCATCGTCATTTTTGGTCTGTCACAAGAAAAAGTTGGGAGGGGAGGGGCGCCCCGGGTATCAACTTTGAAGGGGTGACACCCGATCTTTATTTGCAAAAAAATATGCATAGTCTTACAAGATTTTGGAAAAAATTCTGACGTAAAATGAATTTTCTAGAGCAAAACAAGGCGCAACAGACTTACTTTTATTTTCTTGGAGAAAGTGAAATGGTATACCAAATGCGGCGTCTAAATTAAGTTTGCAACAGTGAGCAAAAACCCATTTACACAATGTGTGGGTAACTAAGACAAACTTTAAAAGAAAGAATTTTTTCTACACGCAGCGTCGTGCAAAATGGAAGAAGAGAGCGAAGGGGGGGGGGGGTGCCAATTTCTAACTTTGCCCCGGACGCAAAGAAATTTAGGGGCGCCAAATTGATACTACCATCGTCATTTTTGATCTGTCATAAGAAAAAGTTGGGATGGGAGGGGGAGTGCCAATTTCTAACTTTGCCCCGGACGCAATTTTCTCTTTGCATGCAGTGGCGCAGCCAAGGGGGTGGTTTTAGGGTTAAAACCTCTCCCAGAGCTGAGAAAGATCGTTATAATTGCTGCTTATATGAATGAAATCCAAACTTAATATTTAAATGTTTTGACGCATTTCGGAATCTGTCACTTTATTGAATCAGATTTCATTTAATAAAGTAATTCAATTAAATGGAGAAAATTCTACTTAAAATTGTGAAAGTGCATATTACATGAATCAGTTAAGTAAAAATTGGTTATTTGAACTAAATTACTTTTCTTAGATGCTTCAAGCTAAAAAAAAAAGATTTCCGGCCACACAGATGCTCTTTGAGTTTAAGTATTATATATCACTTTTAAAACCAGGTATAAATAAGGTTACTGATCTCTTGTCTAAATTTTTATTTTGTTTGTGATCTTTTTTTAAAATACGAGTTTTTATGCAGTCCTTTGTCGAAATAATAGTTTTTTATGCAGTCCTTTGTCGAAATGCATGTTTTTTTACTCAATTCTTTGTTGAAATTCGCAATTTTTACGAAGTCTTTCGGAGAAATTCGCATTTTTCTCACGATCTTTTGGCGAATTTTTTTCCCCTGTCTTTTGATGAAATTTGCATATTTTCGTGGTCCTTTAACGATATTTTGCACTTTATCCACAGAACTTTGAATGAGTTCGTGTTTTTTCCCTGATAATTTGACGAAATTGGAGGGTTTTTCCTGAAAACGATTGACAAAATTGATTTACGATAACTGCGATGTATGAAATTCACGATTTTTGGTGTTCGATATACCGGATTGAGGAATTTTAAAGTTTTCAGCATGAAATGACTTAAATTTTCGACTTTGCTGTTAATTAGACGCTAATAACAAATAAATCGTACATAAAATTGGAAGAATATTTTTAATTTTTTGACGCTAAAAAAGTTTAAAAAATAAAAATTGTTTCATTCCTAAAATTTTCTGCAAAGTTCATAAATTTTTTCTGCACATGGCGTGCACGCGTGCGTCTATATTATAGAACTCTGGATATTGGTATTGGTATAATTAACATTTTGATGCTCCCTCAGGGCTGTAGCTAGAAGTGATCTATAGGGGGGGGCTCATATTTTTTTCTCTTTCTGTGACACAGAAAGATAAATTAGTGCATGTTTACACTGTAGGTATTATGTTCCTTACTAAACTGTTGTAACAACTTCATTTTAATACTTAGAAAAGTATATGATGATGAAAATTTCGAATGTATAACTGGTGCAAAATTAAACATCATATTAAATTCATATGTACAAATAGGATGAGGGAGTGTTGAATTGCTTATTTTAGATACAATTTAGTAACTCTGCAAAACTGTAAAAGGATCTCAAAACTAAATTAGATTTTTGAACAGAATTTCATTTGAATTTTCGGAAAAGAAATTCATTTAGTGACCTTGGAATCTTTTCCAGGAGGGGCTAAAAATATTTTAGGGGGGGCTGAGCCGCCCATAGCGCCCCCTTAGTTACAGTCCTGTGCTCCCTGAATCCATTTCCCCCATCTATATGAATGTATGTTGATTTCTTCTTTTTTTTAAAGATTCCAAAATCCAAACCAAGTGGTCCCAAACTTTGTTTTTAGTGTTTTTTCGATAATGTCTCAATGTAATTTGTGTGTATGTGTGTAAGAGAGCTAATACAATATTGCCAAAGTTTTGAAATTCTAAACACGCACATATATATGCAATAATTTTTAAATAGCAAAAACGGATTCACGGATCCTCAAATGTGCTTCAAATATATCAATTTTGTCGTAATCTGGTTTTAAACATGAATACAATCAGGGTATGCTAATGTATAGCAGATAAATTTTTACTATACTATCTGAAATATAAAAATAATTCTCTTCTTCCTGCTCACGTTTATGTTGTTGGTGGTGTGTGTGTGTGTGTGGGGGGGGGGGGGGTGACACCATTTACGTCCGCCCCGGGTGTCACCCACCCTAGCTACGCCACTGGGTGTCGTTTTGATAATGTAAAAGCAATAAATATTTATTTGTAGAGTTATTTTATGCTCAGGTCTGAAGAGGTTAAAGTGATGGGATCGACTAATACATGAGACCTAAAAAAGAGAAATAAATAAAATATTAGAAAATATTTTGCTAGTGAATTGATGCAGCAACACCCTATTGTGCTTGTTCAGTTCAAAATCTTAAATCTGGAATCCTCCAAACCTTGGTGATTGTAAATTTCCAATCATTTTTAGTTTATCTGTAAAATAAAGAAAAATAACCACGCTTTTTTTCAAAAGAAAAAAAAAATGTATGATTTATATCAAGAATGCATTTTCAATACTAAAAAACTGTTATGATCTTCAAATAAAATACTGATTACTGTTAATATTAAACAAAAATATGTCATATTACTTATAATAATATGACATATTTTTGTTTTTATCCTTCCCAAGTCAATAGTAAACTACATTGGAGTGCCATTGTTTCTCTCTGCTAGCATGCTCATAATTCAAAATACACAACTTCAAGTGTTTCTAAGCTGTGATCATTAAATTACCAGTTATTTCGATATTAACAGCAGTCAATCAAAAGTTGGACGTCATAATGTTCAATACTTTTCAACCAGTGATGTTTTATGTAAGCTTTTCTTATAAAATGGCAGCTCTTATTTGTAAAAATGATTTTTCTTACACAAAAAAATAAAAGGAAAAATACCTTTAATTTTTTTTTTTTTTTTTTTTTTTTTTTTTGAAGGAGGTTGATTATATGAAGGTTTTGAATTTTTAATTAGTTTTGACACCATAATTTAGGGAATTGACTTATATACATAAGTATGTAATACACTAAGAGAGGTTACATAAAAAAATATGTATTTATTGCTTTGTCTCAAAATTTCTAGTTTACATACATATTACAAATTTTGCTATTTCCTAATCATAGAAACACCATGACTGTTGTGTAATGTAATATTTATGGCAACACATGCTTATTGAAAGTTTTAACTATGATTTGGCAACAGTCGTTATAAAAATTTTGAATAACTATGTTTCGATGAATTCTTGCTGTCTATCTTTTGAATTATGAAAAGTACATATTATTAATTTAATTAATTATTGACTTTTAATAATGCTTAAATATATTACATTTGGCGACGAGCGTAAATTAAGTTTCTAGGTCTATCAAACTTATATTTCCGTGTTATTAGAGCTTTGTTTCTTGAATTACGAAGATCTGATGTATGTTCGATAATGCAGGAATCTGAAAGTGACAAGTATCATCCTCAAACTGGTAGAATGCCAGCTTATAATGAAAATGACAGTTTTGAAGAATATCTACTTCAAATATAATTTTATTTTGAAGCAAATAGAATTAAAAATGATAGTGATAAACGGGCTATTTTGTTGACTTGTGTCGGGAAAAAGGTGTTCTCTACATTAAGAAACCTTGTTCGACCTAAAAATTTAAAGGACATTTCTTATAGGGAAATCGTCAAAGTATTAGTCAATCACTTCTCACCAGAGTCATCGGTAATTATGCAAAGATTCCGATTTTACAACTTAAATCAAAATGCAGAGGATGTTGTGACATTTATTGTAAGGATCAAAGAGGCAACAAGTAAGTGTTCTTTTGTAAATTTTCTAGATGATGCAATCCGTGATAAATTAGTTTGTGTCTTAGCAGACCAACAAATTCACAACAGATTGTTAAGTGAAAGTAAACTTGACTTCAATAGGGCAAGTGAGATTGCGCTTGCAGTGGAAACGGCTAGTAAAGAAGCCATATTTTTTATGATTAGGGAAGATAGTGTTCTCAAAATTTCAAGGGTTGATAAAAAATTTAATAAGAGAGTTCCTATCCAAAATAAAAATTTCCAAAGTAAGGATAATAAAAGTGGATATGCAGGTAAAACTGAAAATAAACACAAGATTGAAAAAAATGTTAAAAATTGTAAACATTGTAGAAAGAAGCACAGAGGTGAATGCTTTTTTAAAAATGTGACTTGTTATAAGTGCCATTGCCAAGGGCACATATCCAGTGTTTGCAAAAATTCAACAACAAACTTTCTGGATGAAGCAATTGATGATATATATATAACCACAGTTTCCATGTGTGCAGCTGTAACAGATGAAGTTCCGAAACCTTACCTCATTAATATTGTAATAGGTGACACTCCAGTTGACATGCAAATAGATTCAGGTAGTGCACATTCAATTATGTCTAAAGACAAATTTGATAGTTTAAAGTTGGGTACACTTGAAAAATTAGAAGTTCCACTTAATGTCTTATTCAGGTCAAATGTTAAAAATTATTCGAAGATTTAAAGTGCCTGTGACATTTTAATGAAAGACGTCATCGCTACCATTAGTAGTTATTGAAGCATCAAATAGACCTACACTCTTGGGTCGTTATTGGATTCAACAGCTTGGCATCGATCTAAATAAAATGATAAATGACCATATTGCAAATGTCAATGATGAAATTAAAAGTACAACTGAACGAAATTCAGAAGTGTTAAAGAATAAAGTTGATTTCTCTCAAGACTATATTTTGCAATATTATTCTGCCAAATTTCCCAACTGTTTTAATCCCAGCGATTGAAGTGGTATTTTTGGTAAAGCAGTAAATATAGCTATGAAAGAAGATACTGTATCAATTTTCAGTAAATCTAGGCCAATTCCATATGCCATAAGACAACTAGTGAATCAAGAATTGGATTCCTTAGTTCAAAAAGGTATATTAGTACCTTTAAGTCATTCTAAATGGGCAACCCCCATTGTTCCAGTACCCAAAATAAACAGCGAAGGGAAAAGATCTGTTAGAATTTGTGGAGATTTTTCAGTAACAGTTAATAAATTTTGTGAAACTCAATTTTATCCACTTCCATCCCTAGAAGATATTCTAACAAATATAGGATCTGGAAAGTATTTTTCAAAAATTGACTTATCAATGACCTTTCATCAATTACGTATAGCTCCTGAGTCTCAAAAGTTGCTGATGCTGAATACACCAAGGGGTCTACTACATTATACGAAACTGCCTTTTGGTATCAAATCAGCATCTTTCTTGTTC
Organism: Maratus speculifer; assembly: GCA_964019185.1. Classification (NCBI taxonomy): domain Eukaryota; kingdom Metazoa; phylum Arthropoda; class Arachnida; order Araneae; family Salticidae; genus Maratus; species Maratus speculifer. Next base: position 40,342,374 of record OZ025303.1, read on the forward strand.
CAGCAAAAAATGGATGATATTCTAAAGGATTTTTCATTCACTGATTGCTACATTGATGATTTATTCATACATGCAAGTACTAAGGAAGAATGTAAACATAGAACAGAGTTGGTGCTGCAGAAACTACATTACAATGTGAAAATAAATATTCAGAAGCGTGAATTTTTTAAGGATACAATTAAAGTTCTGGGTCATATTAAAGATCCTGAAGGCATCCATCCACTTTTGAGAAATGTAATGACATTTCAAATACAAAATTACCCAGCAATGTCACAGAATTGAAGAGTTATCTAGGGCTTCTAGGCTATTATCAGCATTTCATCCCCATTTTAGCTTCAAAGCTGAAACCTTTATACAAATTATTAGAGAAAGACTCAAAATGGGATTTCAACAAAGAATGTATTGATGCTTTTGAAAAAAGTAAGACTTTACTAGATAAACATAATATTTTGGTACATTATGACATAACAAAGCCCATTGTTCTACAATGTGATTCATCTGAGTATGGACTTGGAGCAGTTTTATGCCATGAATTAGCACCTGGTTTATTGAGACCAATATTTTTCGCATCAAACACCCTCAACAAAGCAGACAGGAACTATGCTCAAGTACATAAGGAAGCTTTAGCTATTATTTTTGGCCTTAAACGTTTCAACAAATATTTACAAGGAAGAAAATTTATCATTGAAACTAATTCAAAACCTTTGTTGACTAAGATCAACAAAGGTCCCAGTTGACTAAGGTCAACTTGGCCATGATAAACCTGTTCCTGAAATGGCTAATTAAAGGATGCAGAGATGGGCATTGATTTTATCCAGCTATTGACTACATTATGAAGTACAAAAAGGGGAAGGAAATACTGCTAGCTGATGCTCTTTCTTGCCTCCCTTGTGAAGATAATGAACCAGTTGACAGACTTGCTCATGAATTTGTATGTTATTTCCCAGAATTTGAGAATCTAACAATGAAGGATATTCAAAAAGCGAGTGCAACTGATTGTGATGTCAGTAGAGTAAAAACCTACACCAAATTCGGTTGGCCATCAGTTGTTCCAGATTCTTTGCAGGAATACTACAAAGTCAGAAATGAACTGAGCATCAAAAATAATTGTCTACTAAGAGCAAATAAATTAGTTATTTCAAAATGCTTATGAGAAAAAGTTCTTCAACTTTTACATACTGAACACCCTGGAATTGTGCGAATGAAACATCTTGCTCGAGGCTCCTTCTGGTTTCCAAAAATAGATGCAGAGATTGAATCTTATGTAAACAAATGTGTCCCATGTCAAATGACCAGGCCAAGTGCACCCAGAGTTCCAATAAATAACTGGCCTTTAACAGGAAAACCATTTGAAAGAATCCACATCGACTATGCAGAATATGAAAATCACAACATGTTGATTGTTAAAGATTCTTATTCAAAGTGGATTGAAGTAGCACTTGTTTCTAACATAGATTCAAAATCTACAATTCACAAGCTTCGACAAATTTTTGCTACTTTCGGATTACCAAGTGAAGTTGTATCTGATAACGCTAAACAGTTTAAATCGGAAGAATTTGTAAAATTGTTTAAGTCAAATGATATTATTCTCAGGAATTCACCCTCATATCATCCAAATTCCAATGGAGCACCAGAAAAATATGTTAATATCGTTAAAAACATATTGAAGAAACACAAGTTTTCCAACAGAGTTTATGATAGTTTTCAACATAGGTTAGACTGCATACTGTTTGCTTATCGAAATACACCTTCTTCAGTTACACTGAAGACACCTGCTGAGCTTATTTTCAAATTTATAGCACAAACCAAGATTACAAAGCTCAGAAGTGATCACATTATGCAAGAAAAGAGCTATCAAGAGAATCAAAGATCTCGTTCTACTGCCTGTGAAAGACATTTTGATCTTAGAGAAAATGTTCTTGTAAAATCCACCAGAAACAATGAGATTAAGAGGTTTCCTGGTATAATCACGAAGAAAATTAGTGTAAATACCTATCTGGTATGTGTAAATGGTCAAGTGCGTTTTGTACATGCAGATCATTTAAAAAAATGCACACTTTAAATTCCTGAAATTCCTGTGCATCACAGTGTGCCATTGGATTATGCAAGTGGATCTTCAGTGACAGCCACTGATTCTAATACAAAAATACATTCTGATTCATTTGATTCAATGAAGGATGAGACGGCATCTCAAACAGGAGTAGAGACAACTGAGGCAGTAGAGAAAGAACAGATTCCACCAAGAACTGTTAAAACACCTAAAAGAACTCTGGATTGCCATAAAAACCCGAATTCCCAGCTACTTAAAACTCCACCGACCCATAAGAATCATAAGGCCGCCAAATCGATTAAATTTATAGTTTTGTAAATGAATGCCTGGTTTGTAAAATGCAATTTTTTTTAAGGGGGAGAGTGTTGTGTAATGTAATATTTTTAGCAACACGTGCTTACTGTAAGTTTTAACAATGGTTTTGGCAAAGTCGTTATAAAAATTGTGAATAAATGTTTCGACGAATTCTTGCTGTATATCTTTTGAAATATGAAAAGTATTATTAATTTAATTAATTATTGACTTTTAATAATGCTTAAATATATTACACTTTTAGTAAAAGAAGATGAATCAGCAAATTAATTAATTATATATATCTACCTTTACAATCCGACTATCATGATTTTGTGACGAGTTAAACTCTATTTTAATACATCAGACGCCATCGCCATCACAATAAATGAATCACGAATGAAAAGTCCTTCATTAATAATGAATCAATCGATATAATGTTCAACTGAGTTTTAATTCACGAAACAAAATATTCATTTATAAAACAGAAATGAAAATCATTACTAAATTTCGTTAATCTATCACTTAAATATTCCATCGAGTCAAAAACTGGATGCAATTTAATTTTGAAAACTCCGGAAAATTTTGTCTTGATTTTTGCTACAGCTTGTTTATTGGCTATGTGATAGCCTGCATTACATCCAGAAATAAAAAAAATAAAAAAATCCTAGCCATATTTCCGATGCATCAGTTTAATTGATAAATTATATTAAGAATTATGAATGCAAAAATCACTTTCAATAAATCATGATGTAATTCATGAGTCATTCTTATATTGGCCTCTTGTCTCTTTCGTTGTTAGTAATATCAGGTAACTGTTAAAATAAATTTATTGTATCCAGTATCTTTACCAAAATACGTTAATGCTAAGGTAAGGTAGTTTTTCTCGTTACTCTTCAACTGAAAACGTTACAATTTGCTATTTGATTTTGACGGGACGAAATTTCATATGTCCCGACTTTCATTTGTGCTGATTTATCATTAAATCAAAGCATTATTAAACGCTTTATTTATAGCAGATAATTTTGCTTATAATTATTTATTTTTAAATAGTTTAGTAAATATTATTCAAATTTCAATTTAGATACAGCAGATTTTTTTGATTTTTTTTTCATATTTATTTTTAAAACATTGATTGAACGTAAACTGAATTTGATTCTATTCTGCTCAATTGAAACTAAAATATTTTTTAATAATTCATCTCATAATGAATTTTTTTTATTGTTTATCAAAATTTGTCTGCAAAAGCACATACACTTTAGGGTAACTTCAAAATACTCATGTACATGCAATGGGCAGGTTGTTTTTGAATTTCTGATTAAATTTGATTATTTTTAAACGATTTTCTTTTTTCATATGATAGCTGCGTTTTAATTTTAATATGGCAATATTTTACTTTTCCGTTTTCACAGTATTCTAAAAAAGGTATTTTCAATTTAAAAACCAGTTACGAAATTAAAAGTACCTTTTAAAAAAATTCTGCAACCGAAATAGAAAAAGAGAAAGATCATAATCATCATAAAGATCGAATTCAACTATATTGTTAAAAAAATTGTTTTAAAATAGTCAAATTTTAATGAGAAATTCGAAAATAACCTACCCATTGTTTTATCATAACAGAGCAGAATTATTCAAGTGATTGAAGTATACCCCCAACAAGATTGGTCACTCAGTTTTGGAATTCTCTACCATCATTTTAATTCTATTGTTGATGCATTTGTATATTAAAAAATAACTTTTGGGGAAATTAATAGTTTTTAACTCTTTTTTACTGTGTACTACAGTACCGGACCTCAAATCCGGACTGGTCGGGACAGCGATCGTTCCGGATTTCGGAATTTTCCGGATTTTAGGTCCTCAACCAAAACAATAGTTAAACAGATATGGTACATGCCCCTGACAAAATTTTGCATGCCGTTAAGCAAACTATTTCGCGTATCGCCTAGTTAGGCTTAGCGTAAATAAAGCCATATAGACGAATTACAAAATAAGAATAATAAATAAAAATAAGGATAAGAAATATTTTTAAATACTACTGCATATTCTTAAAAATATTAAAACGTCTTTTGGAAAACGAAAATGCGTTATTGCTCGCGAGAGCCGAGTTAGGCCTAGGAATCGATATCTCGAATCGCCGTGTTAGGTATAAGTAAACAGAGAAAAACAGATTACAAAAGCAATCTAAAATAAGGATAAACAATTTTTTTAATACGGCACATCACATTTATTAGCAACATAAAAAACATTTTTTAGAAAATGAAAATCACTAGAGCCGCATTAGGCCTAGGAGTTTTATAACGAATTAGACTCAATGAAAATAAACAGAGAAACATAAATTAAAAAAAAAATAATTTATAAGAAATCTAAGGTTGAGGTAGCATTAATATAAATAAAATAAAAATAAACATTTATGAAAAAATAATAAAACGTATTTCAATGATCTGCTTTCATAAATATATCAGATATTTTCAATTGTTTCATTTTTTTTTGGTTTTTCGCGCTGCAACATTTCTTGCAATTTATAAAGTTGCATGATTTGGGCCTCATTAATGAAACTTTTTGTTTCCAAACCACGAATCAACTCTTTTGTGAGATCGATGCATTTATCGATAGGAATTTCATCAATATTTTCTTCGATCTCCTCCTCCTCATCATCACTGGCATTTTCGGCCATTTCTGGGTGCAACACCATATCACAAATCTCTCTATTTGTCAGTTCATTGACTATTGGTCCATCTTTATCAATATTTAAGCAATCTGTTATAGCTTCTTCATCTAACAGCTGCATCTTCCCATTAGTAGCTTCTTTAGCGTATTCTAACAGCTCATCGATCATCAACTTTTCTGCAGACACAGAAAATCCACGAAAATCGTTGTTTTTATCGGCAGTATCATCATTTTCCAAGAAAATAAGGGAGGGCCATAATTTATGCCATGCGTGACTTAATGTTTCTTTTGATACACTGTGCCAAGCACTTGCTGCTCTCCACAAAGCGTCTTTCACATTAAAGTCCTTTTGAAAGGCAGTAATGCCAAGACCACTGTTACATGCATCTAACATTTTTCGCATAAATTCAGTTTTGTAACTGCACTTCAATGACCGTATAACGCCTTGATCCATTGGTTGTATCACCGATGTGCAGTTCGGTGGCAAAAACTCTATAAGCACATTTTCTTTAGAATGAATATCTGCAGTTGTATGTGCAGAGCAATTGTCTAAAATCAGAGCAATCTTGCATTGTTCGGGCAAACCTACACTTCGGCAGTGATTCCGAGCTTCTGGCACGAAATGTTTTTTAAACCACTCTTCGAAAATTTCGGCAGTCATCCATGCTCGCTGATTTGCCATATAATGAACAGGTAAAACTTTTACGCCATTTAATGCTCTTGGATGTCGGCTCTTTCCGATAACTAACAGTTTGCACTTATGCGTGCCAGCAGCATTTGCACACGTCATAATTGTTAGACGTTCTTTGGAGTCTTTATAGCCCGATGCAGATTTCTCGTCATTCAGTATATAAGTTTTTCTGGGAATGTATCGCCAGAATAACGAGCTTTCATCAGCATTGTACACTTGCTCGGGTGTCAAATTTTCTTTGTCGATAAATTCTTGAAAATCATCAACGTACGATTCGGCAGCTTCGACATCTGCAGAACTTTTTTCGCCTGAAGCTTTCACCAAACGCAAACCATGGCGAATTCTAAACTTGTTATACCACCCCGATGAATATTCACACGGAGTGGCGATTTCCAATTCTTCGTGGAAAATTTTCGCTTGGGGTACAATCATGTTTCGGTCCAAAGGCACATTTTCCATCCTCCTTTGTCGTATCCATTCCATTAACACCTTGTCAACATCGGGGCATTTCGATGAATGCAAAGTTTTTCTTTTTGCCATATTTTCTGGCACATCACTTTCGGAAAAGACTTTCAAAATCTCTGATCGCTGCTTTTTTAAATCGTATATAGTAGATTTTCCTATCCCGTACTCATCGCATACATTTTTTACGGGGGTTCCTTGGTCCAGATTTTTTAGAACTTTAACTTTGTCACTTATAGTAAGTGAACAATGTTTTCTTTTTGATGACATAATTCATCACACAAACAAATAAAAAATAATATTAAAATATCAAAATCGCTTCTAAAAATAAATATTTGCTGACAACTTTTAGAAAAGAATAGCACGTGCGTATCGCTAGAATTGAGAATATGCACAGTACAGTATTATATGAACTCTGTAGTGTTGCCAGATAAAAAACTACCATTTTTAACTACCATTTGCCCCCAAGTTTGTTCTGAAACTGTAGCAACGAGTTTCCAGTGATAGGGTTTCTTTCCCACGTTCTTTCCTTTATTAAAAAAAAAAAAATACTTATCTCCGTTGCTAATTGACGAATTTCTTTCAAATTTTCAGCATGTTACAATAATAGCAAATTAGACCGTGGTACAAATTTTTATTAAAATATAATTAGTTATTCGAAAATTAGGATACCCCTTAAAAACGGCCACTATAGAGAAAAAAAGGAAGTGAAGAAAAACAAGATATCCATCTGCCATATGTTTTGCTTATTCACTTGTTTATTTAACTGTACGAAGTAGAACATCAATGTTATCAGAATGAGATCATTAACTTTCAATGGATTAGTTTGTTTTGTTATGCAGAAATAAACCTTGTATAGATTCCCCCCCCCTTTTGAAATAAGGAACAAATATTTTTGGTACGGTATTTACATACAAAATTTTTCCGAAAGAGAAAAAATGTTAAAAAAATTTAAAGTGGAGGAGAAGGTGTAGTAAAATATGTTTACATATAAATATTATAAGTGTATTGTAATCCCCTTTTAAAAATAATTCTCCCTTGTGGTTATTTATTTTTGGGGGGGTGGAAGGGAGTGCAATTTCTGTTTTAATGAAGAGTAATTAGTAAATTTGGATTAAAAGTAATGTAAAAACAAAACATTGCAATAAAATTAATGAATTGAGTCCAATTGCTTAGTTTAGAATGACTTGGAACTGTATTATGCACGCACGTTGCGCCATCTATGGACAGTTTTTAGAATTTTTTAATCAGAGATCGTCGCGGAATTTCAGATTTCGTTATTCGTTCCGGATTTTGGGTCGTCCGGATTTCGGGATTCCGGATTTGAGGTCCGGTACTGTACTCTCATTAAATGTTGTTTCTTTTTTTCTTTGTTCTAAAAATATTTCTAAAATATGTGTTTAATTTAGCATTTTATGTGTTAAAAGTAGGCATATTGTGAGCAAAATTTTAATAGCACTTCATGTAAAATTAAGTGCATGTTTTAGAAGATTAAGAAAAACAGAGATATCTGTTAAGAAATGCAAAATATACAAATTTAAAATATTAATTTGCCGAGAAGATAATTTAAATATACAAATGCCCAGAGACTTTACATTAGTGAGGGGAATTTGTAAGCTGATTGACTAGCCCCCTTAAGAAACTGCAGTTGAATCTTAAAACAAGTCATATACAGTAGACTCCCTCAAATCTGCAAAACTTAGGACCAGGTGTTGTGCAGATTTTACAATTTTGTTGATTTCTGGTCGTTGATTTGTTTACATTTTTGAAATATTAATTTCATTGGTAGGTAAGCCTTATAATGAATGCATATAATAAATTCAAACATTAAAATAATTACTTAAAATATTTCAATAAATAAATAGTTAAAAAACAAGTAATTATTACAAAAAAGTTAAGTAAAATAAAATTTTAGAAAATATTAAAATAAAGTAATTAATTAAGATACAATACTAAAAATGATGAGGAAGAATCAATCTTTTTTTATAAAGAAAAATATTTGCCTTTGTTAATAAACAAAAAAAGCTTGATTAATTTTAAAATATTCATTTTATAGAACAAAATTTATTCTGCCCCTCGAATAACAAACACTACCAAATGGTCATTAAAAGTTACATTACAGTGGGGCTACGATACGATAATGATTATTTCTATTAAATATTGATCATCGTGATTAGTAAACCGGATGTTGATCCCAAATTCGTTTCACAACAAGCAGGGATAAGGAAATAGTAATAAAACTATAAAATAATAATTTTAGATAGAAAAAATTATCCTTCCGCATGAATTACAAACACTACTAAATGACCCCAATGAACTGAAAATTATATTACGCTGCAACTATGATACGGTAATGATTATTTTGATTAAATATCGATCATCGTACATCTAAGAAACATACAGTAGACTCCCTCAAATCCGCAACTCTCTAAAATCCACACATATTTTACGGATGTAAACAATGAAACATTCAATTCAGATGTAGGTGCAAAAATTTATTTTTTCAATTTTATATCAATTCCATACATTTTTTAATTTATAATTTTTGTTAAGGTTATTGAATTCATGTTTTTTATGAAGAAAGAATAATTTATTTCTGAAAACATAAAGATATTGCTAATATCATTGGTAATCACAATTTACCAAATATATTTATGTATTAATCAAGCTTTTATAGTTATTAAGTCTGGCTAGACCTGAAATAAAGTTTCATTATTTTATGATCCTGATGTGAATTAGTAATGTACCTTTATGAGGCAAGTTTCATTGAATAATTTAGGAAAAACACATACATTTCCTTTTTTATAATGAATATTTAATTGTACATTATTGATTATTAACTTTACCTTTCCTTTTAGTATTTTAATCATTTTAAAAAATATCTAAATTTTTATTATTTTATTTTATTACTTTTTTTAATGTTGTAGTATATTGTATGCATTCATTATACTTTTTATTACATTATTAATTACATTCAAATTATTTTTTAAAAAATGTAAACAAAGCAATGACCAGAAATCCGCAAAATTCTAAAATCGGCAAAATCTCTGGTCCCAAGCTGTGCAGATTTGAGGGAGTCTACTGTATTATTTAACACTAAAGAATTTAAATTGAAAGACATAAAAAAAATTGAAAATGATTTAAAAATAGATATTGTTATAGATATATTTGTATTGCTTTAGCCATTAACTTCAGCGCCTTCTTTAATTTCATTGTTTGCATCTAATAAAATGCGCAGATTTCTGGTGTTCGTGGATTTTAGGGTCGCAGATTTAAGAGAATCTACTGTAGTATATTTTCTAGTGCCTAGTTTTGAAATATATTTTCTACTGCCAAATTTTATGTTCAAATGTTCTTAGTGATTTTTATATTTTATAAGTAATTAACATGTCAAAATTCATGTTTCTAGGCCCTTCAATAACAGAAAAATTGCATTTTAGAACGTTTTTTGCTCCTGTACCCCCCTTTGGGTTAGTGGCATCGATATAGGATACAGTCTATGTTTGATTCCGAACAAACACCATCATTTTGATACCATTATTTTTGAAATCGGTTCGGTAGTTCAGGGATTAGCCACTACAAATAAACAAACTTTACCACTACATGATATAGGTACATGTTACAAGTTAAAAAATACAAATACTTTTTCTTCATTGAATTTTGTATCTAAAATGTAGAATCTCTTCTTAATACAGATGTTTCTATAACATTTGCTGTTTCTAAATCATCTTCAACATCATCTTCCTTTTAAATAATATTCAGTTTAAATTTTGCAGTTTTAAATAACATGTTTCCTTTCAGACATATAACTTTCAACGTGATAGCAAGATACTGAGTTCTTCATGTCAGCACAATTGCCAGATAAAATTTATCAGTTGAGGCCAAACGAGAGAAGAAAAACAACCAAAAAGAGGCCAAATAATTTTTAATCCACGGGCAAAGGAAAATTGCCCATTTAACTAATGGTAAAGTGCCATTAAATTATTCTTTTAATGTAAATGTGTTTAAAAAATTTAAATACTCAAAATCGAATCATGTTCACTTTGTCATGTAAAACACAGAGCAAAATGTTACATAGAATCTGAAATTGTGCAAAAAATGAAATAAATAAAAATGAAATAAATAAATAAAGCTAAACAATCACTTTGAACAAATTAAAAATACATGTAATTCAATGAGTTTACATGTGATTTTCCTGAAGCAAGAATTTATATCTTTTCTTTATCAGATGGTGTATTCAATGGCGTCGCTACATTTTCTAGCAAATGAGGCAAGAAGAAATTTTGCACCTTCCTAAATAAAATAAAAAAACATGATTTTTCTTTTAGATGAAAAAAAATTTTTTTTTACTTGTTACCTGAAGAAAAAGGCAACTTCACATCTACTTGTTTTTAAGGATCTAGCTAATTTTAGTCAAACACACAAAACTAAAATTCATGGAACTCGATTATAGAAGATTTCTTGTCTTTGTCAATAGAGAATTTGTTTGGAAATTTCAAAAACTTAGCAGAATGTTTACGGATTTACTGTTGTTTTAAGAATACGGAAGTAGCAACATTAATGTAAATTTTCAGAAAGTTTAAAGTAAAATAAATTTTCAAAAAACTACATTTGCAAAAACTCTTAGAATTCATCTTATTATGGTAAAAAAATGTTCTGTTTCAAAACGGCAGTCACTCTAGAATTTCGAGTTGTTATACAAATTTTTAAGATAAATGAGAAACCAAAAAATGTTCTTGAATTGTACTATCAAGATGTCACAAGAAAAACATGGTTATTCAAAAAAATAAATTAGCATTTTTTTTTTTTTTTTTTTTTTTTTTGTAAATGTTTATTTTAGTTTGAAGTTTTTAATGGGTCACCATTTAAAAAAAAATGATGGCGGATCAAGATGCCCAACGAATTTTTTCAAAATTCTAATCAACCCATAACATAGCTCAATCACATCCAAATTAGTTTAGAAATGTGAGTGCAATTGCATGACAGTGATTAGATATTTATATAAAGAGATACATACTACATATGAAATAGGTGAAATTGATAACAAGCATGACCTTGTAAATTTCTTTAATCCATAAATTATTTTCCCTAACTTTACATATAATTAATTTTTTTTCTATCTTATATTTTAAAATCTGTTTTACTATAACTTTGTTTTGCAGCACACTATTTATTAAGTTCACTATTATATTCAGAAAGTAATTTAGTAAGATATATAATGCTTTTAAAGTTCGTATTAATATTCTATCTTGATACCTAAAGTTTGATCTTTACAATTTGTATATTTTGAGCAAAACATAAAAAAGAAAACAAAATCTGTGTTTATATATGGCCCAATATAATTTGTATTAAGTATGCATCAACAAAAAAAAAATTAATTTTTAATTTAAAATTCAATTTTTTAGTTTTATTTGAAGTAAAAAAAAAAAGTAAATCATTTTGTTGCATTTAATAGATAAATTTTAATCTTCAATAATTGTATGCAAATAAAAAATAAATAAAATTGTTTATTTATATAAACAATTTATCTATTTTTATAAAATTTAGAAGTTTATTTTATTTTCAAAGCAATATTTAAAAATAAAAATAAAGTAACATACATAAAAAAAACAGAAATTTGTAATATAGATTGAAATTATAAATTGTAATGAATAAAATTATAGATTTTAATAATTGAAATTTTAAGATTAAAATTATAAATTGATATTATAATATTATAGATTGAAATTATAAATTGTAATGAATAAAATCTAAGTTTTATATTGTATATTCTATTAAAGGAAAATGTAATTTAAAAAAAGTTTACTCTAGTACAAATGTTTAATTATTTGTGTAGAACAAAAAAAAAAAAATAATAATAATAAAATAAATACCTTTATTAGATCACACTTGTTCAACTAATAAATTTGTTGATTAAATTACTACAGTTTGAGATTATGCTACACAAGATATCAAGAGATTTAAATTTGAATCTGTAATTACTTAGACAATTTAACTCGACATATTTAATGGCAAGAAGTATGTGAAGTTGAATAGGGGAAAAAGTGAAAGTATTTTTTTATGTGATGGCAGTAACAAATTGCCAAAACTCCTTAAATATGATGAAAAAAGTATGTATATTTGTAAACATTAAAAGCTTATGCAAAATTAGTTTCATCCATGTATATAGATTTTTTTTTTTTTTTTTTGCATTAATCATACTCTCAGGTTGAGTGGTAGAATTCATGCCCAAAAAGTAAAAATTCTATCCCAAAGAGTTTCGCAGAAATTAGGCATCCAATGAAGCAATTTCATTAACTTTTGGAAAATTATTATTATTATTGTTATTTATTTTTGAAGAAATAGTTACATTAGATACGTAATGCCATAACCACTATATAGGGTGTGGAAAAAATCATGATATTTTTAAAAATCAGATTTTTTTATCTTTAAATCAGTTTTTTTATATTTAAATGAGATTTTTTTTTAAATTTAAATCAGATTTTTTTTCTTAACTTTAAAATATTGAACAGATAGCCAGAGTTTTTTGTTTCCAGAACAATTAAACCTCTAATTACTAATATAATATACATTTTTTACACTTCAACTGATAAAATTTAATTGCTAATAGTAGTTACAGGAAATATAAAAACTGGATTATTTATTTGTGTTGAATTTATTAGTTATTAGATTATTATTAGTTAATTTATTATTTTTTATAATTTTTTTTTTTCATTTTAGTTTCATTAATTATTCAAATACAATATAGTTATATGCATTAATTTTTATAATAATTACGTAACAATATAAAATACTACAGATATTTACATTTATTAAAATGATCAGTTACTTTATTTAATATTACATTGTTAAAATTAATATTTTTTAAACAAATAATCTCTAATTAGTTATGTAATATACATTTCTTTGCTTTAGTTACTAAAGTGATAATTTCTAATTTAGTATTCATTCTGGAAGGAAAAGAAGGCAGGATGCAAAAAAGGGCACAGTTTCACAAAGAAATGTATTAGTGTTTCGTAAAAATAAGAAAAATAAGTGCTAAAGTTTTAATATGATAAATAAAAAAAGCATTTAATTTTAATAATTTTGTAATTTACAAGTTAAAAAATAATATTAAATAACATGTTTTAATAACATTCTGCTTTTTCTCAACAAATAAAGTTCTATGATTTTGTAAGGTCTTGGACACATATATTTAAAAGAAGTACAGTATAGAAAAGTTAGGTACAAAATAAATTGAATAAATAAATAAAAATAATTACTGGTTACAACTCTCGGTAAATCTCACTAATTTTTTGAAAAGGCAGAGTGCATTTTATCAATTATAAAAGGGGCAAGTTGCAACCCACTTAAAAAAATGTTTATTAGAAACAATAATTAATTACAGAAATGAATAAAAACTGCAAATAATTTCATTAGTTTTTAGCATTAATAACAAAACTAACCAGTATTATTGACTGCTCCTTTTGCATAAGAGAAATTACTGTTAATCGGGTAAATATTAACTTATTGGACGTACATATATGCTAACCAAAGAAATTATGAACATGAGTTACAACCATTCATGCACACATACAGAATAAATATACAGATCGCCACTTATATCTGAAATTCTCAAAATGCTAAACAGTAAACAGCACCACTTTTAGCTCTAAATGTTGATCTCTTGCTCTGCTTCGCATTTTTGTACGAATGAAGTTTTTTTCTCTTACATTCTTTTACAACAACTGTTCAGAAGCCATTCTTCTTTAGCTCCAATATTTGGTATAAATTTGCTATTGCAATAGTAAGAATGAGAAAAGAAGATTCTGGTTATTTGCTCGCCTACTTTCCGTAAATTTATTATATTTGGCATGCTTATTTTATATGACAGAATGAATAACTTTATTATTTGAAGGAAATTATGACCTTGCAAATCCTTTACAAATTTACACTACATGACGTTTACAGTTCTTTGCAATTAAACTTAGAAACAATCATTTATTTTTATTCATTTATTCATAAGGCAAACTGCCTGTAGAAAAATTCCAAATAAAATTAATCTAAGATGTTAATACTTTGATGTTATTTAAACATTTACAATTTTTTTTAATTAGTCATTTTTAAATAAATCAGTTGTTTAAAATCACAATTTAAAGGCTGATTTATATTAGCTGGTTAAAATCTTTGACACCTTATCACTACTTAATTGACAATAGAAACTGTAAGAAATCAAATTATACTAAAATTACATCATACATAATAAAAATATTATAATTTGTTTCAAATTATTGCTATACATTCTTTCAGGGAGGCTTTGCCATGTACTAATACTTAAATTACATTTTGAGTTGAATTCATGGCTAAAAATGATTTTGTGTTTTCTCCAAACAGTTCTACTCCCTACAAATGTTGGTAAGGAAGTTCTTGTTCTTCAAGAAAATTAATACCAAACCCTGCTTGTATTAAACTTTGGTAGCATAATTGGTGCATTCTGTATACAATCTGGTTGAAAACAAAATTCAAATTTAAGAAAAATCAGGTGCTTGTTCTTTCTCATTTTTTTCCAAAAAAACTTGCATTATTGAATTTGTGTTTAAGGTTAAAAATTTCAATTATTTTACACAATTTTTATACTATTTTATATATTTTTTAAAAATTCACCACTGGTATTCAGAGTATATCATTAGATAGTTCCAGTTTTACATGCATTAAACATAAAACAGTTAATTTATCTGTAAAAACTGCCATAATTGTTTAATAAAGCCCAATTATTTGTCCAGAAGACAGAAATTGTTTTTGTCATTTTGGAGTTTGTTTCTGATTCAAATTTGCAATGCTACAAACTGTTAACCACATTTTTATATTATTGGTTGTCATTTCCAAATAAAGCTTTTTTTTAATTCAATGTTATATTTTTATTGCTACTTGAATTTATACATGATGTGTAAGTAAATAGTTGCTGCAAATATTTGTCATTTTTATTTCGCGGCTGTTTAATTTATTATTATTTTTTTTAAACTCACAATATTTAAATGTGCATATTTTTTTTAAAAATTCCCTTAAACTCCCTTTATGTTATAAGGTTAATATGGCATTTAAAGTATTGAAACCATTTTTACGGATGATATTAATAAGGTATCTTTTTTCTGCAGGTATTTTATCGTCTGTGCTCCATGAAAGTGACTATTTTCTTGACGGAAAATGTCAGTGTCTCAGATCTCATAAGCAACAGGAAAAACTTTTCATTGTGAAATATATTCCAAATAAATTTCAGACGGGTAATCTGAAACTACACTTGTGTACTTGTTCAAAACAAAACTCTTGCGTTTGCAAAATATGTTTTAAAATGTTTTCAACAAAACCTGCTCTAAAAATGAATACTTATACAAATGAAAAGCATTTCGTTTGTGAAATATGCCTAAAAGCATTTTCACAAAGTAGTAATCTGAAGAAACACTTACGTACCCATGCAAAAGAAAAACCTTTTGCTTGTGAAGTATGTTCCAAAGTATTTAAAAAAAAAAAAAGTTACCTAATAGTACATTTGCGCACCCATACCAAAGAGAAACCTTTTGTTTGTGGAATGTGCTCCAAAGGATTTTCACATAGTTGTGGTTTAAAAAAACACTTTCGTATCCATACGAAAGAAAGACCTTTTGTTTGTGAAATATGTTCCAAAGGATTTTCACAAAGTAGTCATCTGAAAAAACACTTGCTTATCCATACGAATGAAAGACCTTTTGTTTGTGAAATATGTTCTAAAGATTTTACACAAAGTTGTAATCTGAAAAAACACATGCGTATCCATACAAAGGAAAGACCTTTTGTTTGTGAAATATGTTCTAAAGGATTTTCACAAAGTGGTCATCTGAAAAAACACTTGCGTATCCATACAAAGTAAAGGCCTTCTGTTTTTTAAAATTATAGAAAAAGTAATAATCTGAAAATACATTTACATACTAATACAAAAGGAAAATCTTTCATTTGTTTAACATAAGCCAAAAGTTTTTACAAAGTGGTCATCTAAAAGACATTTGCACACCTACAGTAAAAACACTTTTGTTTGTGAATTATGTTCTGAAAGATTTCTGGAAAGTTCAATTTAAGGAAACATTATTATCATATTCCTGCAAATTGAAAGATTTTCAATTTGTCAGAATCATGCTGTAATGAATTTTCGCTAAATGGCCTTCTATAAACACACTTGCATGTTAGCACAAGTAAAAATTGCTTCTTTGTTGAATTTTCATTTTTGAATATATTCTGGAAGATCATCTTAAAATTATACTTAAGAAATATATTTGCTTATACTCACAAACGTGAAGCTATTTCGTACAGAAGTATTTTCTAGCTAATATCTTCAAACAATATTTTATAAATACATCATTTATCTGATGTTTTAAAAAAATCTTTTAATAATTAGTATCATTTTTAACAATTTTCCCAAAATGTTACTTAGCACCTTTGAACATTGCAATGTTAAAAATTATATGATTCCTTTCAAATTGTAATTTCCAAGACCCTCATACCAGATGCTTGTTTTAACTGGAAATTAGTTATCAAAATGTATCTTATGTCCATCTAATATCTGTTATTGTTGTCTCTGTTATTGTTGTTGTTTACTGGTTTAAATTTCTCCAATGATACATTTTCAGAACAGTATTCCTAATTTAAAGCGAAGATTCATGGAACACATTGAAAATTTTTTGTGTGAATGGTTCGAGAAATTCGTTCTTACAAGAATGTATGACGTCCAAGTTAGCCGTCCCCATCTATCATTATTATAAAAGAAAATCAGTGGCTTTCTTCAATATTATTTTTTACATTTATAAAGAAAGAAAGAAATATTATGTATTACAAAGGAGATATAAAAATTGACGTTTATTAGGTTTGTTTTAGCCACTAAGTGACTGTTTAAAAAGGATTCAAAGGGTTTTGTTTGGAAAAAAAAATAAAAGAAAAAGAAAACTTTCTGGTAGATATTGTAAGATAAATTGTATTCATGTATCTACTAGTTATTTTACAATGATAGGTTTTGTTTTGTTTACTTAATGGCAGTAAGTTTTTTATTTTTTTTTAATATGATTTATAAATTTCAAGAGTACTTTATTTTTTGCAGCATCAAAAATTTCATTAATTTAACGATTATTATAGATTTATTCATCACTTTTAACTTTTCTTGGCTGTTTCTCAGAAACAATTTTTTTTTTTTTTTAATAAGCAACTCAATAACTACAAGAGAGCAACGAAAAAGTTTGCTTGAATTAAGAGAAACTTGATTTTTACTAAACATTATGTTTCAATAAAAGAACTTACTTTCGCAAAATGGGCCCTTTGAAAAAAAAATCTTCTTGAACCTTGCATTATTGATTGTATTTGCTGACATATGACATGTATATGAAATATCACAGTAGAAAATATCTTTAAACGAATCTAAAGTGGCGAAATAGTTTCATATTTACAGTAAGGGATTCGACTCTCCTTCAGTTGCTTAAGTAATTTGAGCTTTTGAAATTATATTTATTTAATAGTTTACTAAAGTACAATCACGTCTCACTTACAGGCATTTGAAAGGGATTGAATCGCGCTTAACTGTGAGAGTATGTTGGACTTAATAATTCTTTATACACATTATGGGAAAGAAAAACATTTTGAAATGTTATTTGCAATAACAATTTATAAAACAAAAAGAGTGTTATATTAATTTAGTGTATTTAAAAAGTTTCCTTACATTTCACTATAAAATTTAATTAAAAGAAAATACAATAAGCGTAAAACTTTTTTTTAGCAGAAGAAATGCTTACATAAAAAATGCCAATTAGTCCTCTTTCAAGAAGCCATCAATGCTAGTTTGTTTTTACTTAGGTAGCGTTAATAAAAGCATTTTAATGCATTAAAGTGCATCATTGTATTTGATGCTACATCAGCATTTTGAAGGTAACATTTCAAAGTGTCCAGGCCTTCCAAAGCAGTAGCATGAGATGGGGCAATTACATTATCAGTTTCATCATTATCATCATCATTTTCCCTTCTTTTTCAGATGTCAAGTCATCAAAAACTGTTTTAGTATATCTTATATTCGCTGATGTAAAGTTTTCATCAATAAGGACGGAATTTGGAAAAGAATATATGTTGTTATATGGTTTGTGCTGTTCCATTCTCATTTGTCTATGTTAAAAGCATTGCTGTTATTTTCATTTTCCTTTAATAAAATAACTTCAACATCATTTAAATGAACAAAATCCACTTTGATAAATTTGAAATGAGTCACCTTACCTCGTTTTACCCTAAAACCTTTATTTTAAATTTCAACAATGAAGTAAAAAAAATAATGACACATAATATTAAAAAGAATGCTTTTTTTATTCCAACAATGAAGTTTATGATTATGTAAGAATGAAAATATTTTCTGAAGATAATACAAAAGTCAATGATACTTGCAATTGTTAAAATTTTCAAAAATGAATTTGAAAGCATTGTTGCTAGTTTCACATACATTGTTGAAGATAAAATTCTTCGGATTTCCTAAAATTCTCTTTATCGAATTGTTTCGAATTTGCGATTATCTGCTAAAAAATATCATATTTTGTGGATTTAATTAAAAGTTTCCTAGCTTTTAATACTTGTTAGAGTATTGGAGCTTTGCGTTTTTGAGTTTAAGTAGCAATTCGAAATTTTAACATCTTTTCGAAATAATGTTAACTTGCGGTTATTATACGTGTCAAAATTACTCTCCGAAGACCTGGAGAGACTAGTAAGTAATTTTTTAAATCTCAATTTACTCTAATATTTCGACATTTTGCACTGCGCTGACACCGATGCACATACAATGGATTTACATAGAAAATTTATATTGAAACAAATCTCGTTTATTTATTATTTTCTATTACCGATGTTAATATAAGAAGATTGCTTTGCCTTAATCTAAAAATAAATTTACTTTTTTTTAAAGCCATTTCTGTATTTCATTTTTATGACATATATGCAATACAAAAATCGTAATAATAAGTATTTGTCTTTTTCTCTGTGTTTAGAAATGTATTACTTCATCATAAACAGGTTACTAGAAAAACTGATCCTAGCTTACAAAACAGACACAGTATAGTATTTTATTCTTTTCCTTATTATCGTAGTAAATGTTTCCAAAGTTCTTTCATTATATAACATTCAGAGGTGCAAATATATGCTATATAAATGAACATTTAATTTATTATTTTATTGTGACTAATTTTATTATTCCGTTAATATAGTAAAGGAATAGTTTAATTCATAATAGGCTTTAATTTTAAAATCGATTTATAATAAAATTATAGAAAACTTGCTGTGTGTTTTTGTTTAGAAAAAATGGCCTTTATTGAGTGGTGTAAAGCCTTAATATTTACAACACTTTGAATACATAGATTTATATATCTTATTTCTATTTTGAATCTGTGTTTATAGATTCACTACTTAATCATCATCGACCTTAAATAGACATTGAAACTAGCTGACGATAGCAGCATAAGAAAAAAAAATGTTTGGCACGTAAGTCGCATACGCATATGTACGCGAAAATGACGTTATTTCGCCTGATATGTTAAACCAGCTATTGTTGTTTATTTATTAATAGTCTACTTACATGCTTTGATTACTTGCTTTTTTCTTTTTTAATTATATAATTTTTTGTTATATAATTAATAGTTAATTATATGAATATTGAGACAATCTCGGAATTTTTATTTGTAAATTTCTAAACAATGTACAATGGTATAAAATATAATAGTTTAAAATCTACATACCATTTTGTATGCCGTTTAAACATTAGAAACAATGATAAAATTAATCGACGGTTTCAACCGAACTTCCCGGCCTTTCCAGGGGAAAATAAAAATTGGAACTGACATAGGCACGTTATTTACCTCGATGAGAGATGTAGGTAAAACAAGAGGGACAAAAAGCGAAAAGAAAAGATGGAGGGGGGGGGGAACTCAACAAGAATCGCCACAAGCGGTAAAAACATTGAGAGGGAAAAAAACAGTAAGAGGACAACAAAACATGGAAAAATATTAAGACTGAAAAAAGAAGGGGTGGGCTATTTCAGTAAATTGAACCAAATACTAGGGATAGTAAAATAAATATTATCACTACACACTTCATGATGAACGCTTAAAAATCTCAATAGACTCTCTAATTAAAGAAATGTAAGGGTTGTGTTGACGAAAAATAATAATAGCTCTATTAAAGTGAATACTATTCATCTTATTATCGGCATATAGCTTAGAGAGGACAGTAGTTAAGTTATTGAGCTCAATATCCCTTTTATGCTCCTTTAATCTTTCTAAATATTTTCTCTTAGTCATACATATATAATACAATGTCTGGTTATTATTTAAAAGGATAGGAATTTCATAAACACCAGAACACTGATCAGGGGGGATAGGATCTAATTTAGCAGAAAGTAAAATATGAAGGTTGGGAGGGGGACGCTATGAGATGACTGTTAAATTTATGCAGGGACCTTTTTAAACGTTCAAAAACAATGGGAATATCAGGAAATTTCTTATAAACAGGTAGGGTTAGGGTTAGAGGTATCTTGACGAGTAACATTATGGTTATGAATAATGTGATGGATATGATTAAGGGGGAAAACAGGATCTTTAGCAGCCCTAATAATATCAAATTCATCTTGTAAGTACTCTTCAGAACATATTAAGTATGCTCTGTTAATAAAGGAATGAAAAACAGCTATTTTTAACTTACGGGGGCAGATTCATTAAAAAGTATTATGCAGTCAATTTTAACAGGCTTCCGACAGATTTTATGTTTGAGGGTATTATTCTCTTTAATTAGTAAAACATCAAAGAAAGGTAAAGTGGCATTATTTTCTAATTCTAGGTTAAATTTAATATTGTTTTCAATGTTGTTAGTTTTTGAAAGGAAATCAAGAAGAACCTGTTGTTCAAAGTTCCAAGTAATAAAAATGTCATCTATATAACGTAGCCATGTGTTAGGTTTTGGAAGGATATTGCTAAGAATCTCTTCTTCAAATTGTCCTATCTTGAACACTGTGAGTAATCCAGAGATCAACCAGAACCTTTCTCGAAAGAATGAAACCCCAATCTAATACTGACCCAAACCTGAAATGGCGTCCACCAATCTGTCCCCACACCCAATGCGCTAAGCACACCCAAAAAGTAGAAATCAAACCGACTCGCAGCAAAAAAGTACAAATAAACAAGACCTAAACGCGACCCACTTCAAAAGATTATAAGTCAACTGGACCCAAACTCGACATGCCATGAAAAAGTAAAGTAAGAAAAATGAGAATTGCTTTGAAAAAAACTAGCCTTGACCAGAAATACATAACAGCTAGGAATTTCCAAAGTTCTAAAATTGCACACCTCCCTTCAGGACTTCCCAGATCTTCCTTTGTTTATAATCATGCAGATCCTCTTGATTTTTACAGAATGCAAATGAATTAGAGAAGTTAAAGTTTCATATACATATGTATTGTCTATTCCCGATAATAACCTCTATCAGACTAAGCATCATCTTTTTTTGGTTAAATTTACGTTTGGATTCTGGACAAACTAGCTGACAAACGTAATTTTGTCAGTTTCAGATGACTACAAGTGGGATATTCAAAATTGTTCTTCACAGCACAAATATGGATGACAATGACAAAAAGTAGGGTGAAATTAAGATAGATTTAAAACAATTTCTGGAAACTGAATGTTATAAAATAAATGCATAAATAAAAATTCATGTACGATTATTAGTCTGGTTAGCAAAAAATCATTCTCTGGATAACTAATATGTAAACTGTACACACCTGATATTTCTAAATCTCAATATAATATTTAACTTACCCCATCACATACTCTTTTTTATCTAGAAATAGTTTTATAATAATAGAAAATAGTGAAGTATCATTGTTTTTCCATTACTGCATAAAATGGAAATTATAAAAAAGAGCTTCACTGTCTTAGATAAAAATCGATGGAATGTAGCATAAAAATGTAATTTGCTAACTCGTAACATGTGTTCATTTTTCAATGCCTCATCCCCCTTTATGTCTAAATTCTAGCAAATTTGCAGTTTTACTGATACACCTTCATTCTTCATGCGGCTAAAGCTTGGATGATGTTTTTACGCATTCATTTAAAAGAAAATACGCATATCATTTACATACATTTCGTTAGTTTTACAATTTCCAGTTAAGTCTTAAAAAGACATGAAATATCTGACTTTTATAAGCAAGCGTTCTTAGGTAAACTAGTAAGATGTGACAATCCCAAAACTTTCTTCAATCTTATACATGTAAATAGTTCCTGAAAACTGCAGCATAGCAGCCTCTCATGTTAGGAAGTTTACATCAAATTCTTGTCGGCAACAACATGTGTAAACTTCTAACTGAATCTGAAGTTTAATGAAAATCCGCGTGTTAGTTTCCGAGATAGAGCTACTGGAAAATCATTTTAAAAATTCTGCGTAATAGAGCAACATGTAAGGCAATGTACACCAAAAGCTAATCAGGATCAATTTTTATTAGATACTAACCGATTCTGAAGTTGATTAAAATCCAAGCATTAATTCTTTAGATACAGCTATTGCAAAATCGTGAAAAAAGCAGCATAGCAGCTCAATCTGTAAGGAAAACTCAATCTGTAGCTCAATCACCAAAAATTAATAGCAGCAATCTTAACCTGCGACTAACTTAATTTGAAGTGTAAGAAAAATCCGTGCATTAATTTTTGAAATAGAGTTATCGCGATAATCATGAATAATGCAGTATGGCAGCACCACCTGTTAAGTGAGTTGCACTAAAACGTATTCAACACCATGTTATATCAAGGACTCATGAAGTTATAGTTTTAGGAAAACCCGTGCATTAGTTCTTGAGGCAAAACTAATCTGGAAATTGTGAATATTGTCGTATAGCAGCGCCACATATTGAGGGATACACACCAAAAAGTAATCAGCTGCAGTTTCTATCAATGTCTAACTGAATCAAAAGTTTTGTGAAATTCCGTGCATTTGTTCTTGAGATAGAGCGCCCAAAATGTTTGTGTCATTTACCGACATTTTCTAAAAACCATCAAATCGTGTTCAGGACGTTTTAAAACGTATAAAATCCATCGAAAACTTGAATTCGAAAATTCTCATGAATCCAATACTTTCTTCTTGTAAAGATAAAAGAAAGTAAAAATAGAGTATGCGTCACATTGCCATATTTTAATTTATTAGTGTGAAAGTATAAGAATCAACCTTTATTATTATACATAAGATTTTGGGCTGATCAGTGTTAAGTAAGAGAATCTGGTACCTTGGAACTTTTCCTTCCCAGAAAATTGCAAAATATCAGTTTTCTCACACTTACCTTTAAAAAAATTTCGATACTTGTAGCTTGCTAGTCCAGTAAACATACAATAATTTTTAAAAATAAGAAAATTTCTATTCTGGTGCTGCCATCTTCAGACCATTTAATGAAAGAAAACATGTATTCATAAGTACTGGGATACAAACCAAACAGCAGTCGTTTTTTAAAATTAATTATTAACAAAATGGATCAATGTATATTTCCACGTCTGACAATTCTTTGCATTTTAAAATAATAATAAAATGTAAATAAATCATCATCTCTTTATTTTCGTGTCCAATACCATAGCTCATTTGTCAGTCGAAATTAAATTGTCGCATGTTAGATATGTATATTGTATATAAGTGAGTAAAATGCGAATTTAACTGATAAATAATCGTATCTTGCTATTAAATACAAAAAGAATTAAAATCAAAAAGGTTTCGAATAAACAGCGAAATGTTTCATAATCATCCATTAGCATGCGGCTAAAATGAAAATACAAAAAAATACTTTTTGCTGTAATTGATGGGTTATTAAAGAAAATATATGAAATATAAATAACCTAATAGAAGCTTCAATTAAAAACGATTTTCTCGAACACTATTTTCACGCAGATGTAGATGAAAACGGCTTACTTTGAATTCTACGTTTTAAAATTTCTGAATTATAATATTAATAGATGGAAGGTATTGCAAAAGTATTATCCAACTATTAAAAATATTGTAAATATTGCCATAAATATTGTGAAAATTTGTTTCAGTTATTGTTTTAATGAAATTTTTTTTATTATTTTTTTATTGGATGCATTTTACAAATTATCATTTACATTTCCATTTTTTAGCTTAGTTTATTAACTATTCGGGAAAATAATTCTTGTTCTGGGTAGAGATTTGGGAAATCTGAAGTTTATCTAAATCTTTTTATTGGTTGAATTCCGCAACTTATTTAATTTTATTCGTTTTTTGATTGGTCCACACTTAATGTCTAGAAATGAAATACTTCTGTTTTATATTTTATTCGTTTCTGATTAGCCCATGTTTAATGTCCAAAAATGGAATACTCCTGTTGCAACAATGACAAAAATGTATTGAAAATACAAAAAATTTAATAATTCAAAAACAAATTTAGATACAGGTTTCAGACAAGTTGCATTTAAAAATAAAATTTTTTCTTTACACGACGGTGTAAAAATTGAAAATGTGCAATGTTTAGAAGTTTTAAAATTTGCAGTACCGAAAATTATTAAACTGAAATTTCATTTAATATTTGTTTATGATTGGTCCGGGAATATTAACGTATCTCTAAAAGTCCAGGCATATTAATTGGACTCTGTTATTATGTAAGCTACGTTATGATCATCCTAAAAGTTATGTTATTATTTTTTTTAATACAGTAATCATTTATAATTCTAAAATTATAGTCTTTGAAAATATTATTTTTCCAAATAGTTGTTGTAATTTGTTAAATTACAATTTTAATATATATAATTTTTTAATTGGGAGGGGGGTTACTATGTTTTTCCGTGATCATTTTCCACCCTGAGTAAAACCATGCCCATACGTTAAATTATCTAGTAAAGTTATTTCAAAAACTCTAAAATAACACAGTACCAGGAAAATATGCATGAAAATAATCCTATAATATCAGTTATAAAGCTGCTCCGATTATAAATTGAAGTGCTTGCTTTAAAAAAGGTAGATATCCACTTTCTTGTTTAAAAAGAATAAATAAATAAATAAAATAAATGATTAAATAAATTAAATAAATAAATGAATAAAATTTTAAACGAGGTATTTTTTAGCTCACAGGCTATTATAGCCTGAGAGCTTATGTGCCCGCCCGTTCTGTATGTATGTACGTACGTTCGTTCGGACGTAACGCGATAACTCATGATAAAAATATCCGATCCACTTGAAATTTTGTATACCGGTATGCCCTGATAAGGCGCTTCCCTGATTAGTTTTTGGAGTTCATTCCATATGTATAAGAGGGGGAATGGGTGGCTCATGCCCAGCCCCTTAATTGATATAAATGGATTTTTCATGCAGAAATATCAGTTTTCGTTCAAAATTTAGATATAGGATCATTCTGATAATTTTGATAACTGTTCAATTGTTTTGCAATTGGGTAGAATAAATAATTGTTAGAAGAATTATCTTTGAGATGTACTATTAGTCTTATAAAAATTCTTTTCTGATTCTAAAGGGGATTTAATAATATATAGTATATAATGATACAATATACAGGATGTACAAAAATCCCTGACACATTTTAAAATTCAATACAAAAACAAGCAATTGTCACACGTAAGTGCGGTTTGAACTAATATGCTTCCCACTGTGAACGATATTTTTAGAGAATGAAAATAATTAATTCCAAATTTTATTCATATATAGCACCCTTGTCTATATGCTTTGCTTCAAACATTCGTTTTTTCTCATTTTTATATTAGTTTTAATGATACACAGAGAAATGACGATTCCTAAAATAATTGCCCAAGTACTTAGATAAACCAAACTCATCAATATTGTTCAAAGTAACTTTCGCCATTTTCGCAATCTATCTTTGGGGAAATGCGTTTGAATTGGAGTTACGTTTGGATGTGGTTCGAGCCACAAATGGTGCACACAGTGAACTATGCGAATGGATTGCACAAACTATTGCACTGTAACTGCTTTTGACAAAATAAAATGATCTGTAACTCACTGTCTTCAGTTTTAGATTCATCATTCTGATAATTTTAAGTTTTCCGTTTTTCATAATTGTATTAATTCCACAAAATCATTTAATTTATAACAAAAATATCAGTTTTATTGTTTTCTATCTCGTAGAGAAAAGGCGTAAAGAATAAATCATAAAATCATAATCAAATAAATCTTAAAATAAATCAAATAAATCTTAATAAATCTTATAATAATCAAATAAATCTTAAAATCATAATTAAATGAAGACAGCTAAATATGCAGTTGTTGCGGAATATTTAGATTTTAACATACTGTAATAATGCAGTAACTTTAATTTATTTGTGTGTGTATAGTTTATTTTTTAATATTTTAAATTAGAACACAGTATAACAGCAAAATAGAACTGAAAAAATTGTAAAAAGACCTAAAAATTACAGAATACAACAAAATATTATTCAAAATATCTCCTTCAGATGACACTGCGTTGTTCTATTCTTCAGCCCTTTCTTTAAGAAAATGTCTGTAGTAGTTTATTGAGGTAACCATGTCAATTACAAACATGACTAATGAAGGGATTTGGTATAATTTTTTCTTTTCTTAAATTAGATAGGTTTTGATGTATAAATTATTGCTGTCTGATGACTGCTGTATCGGGATGTTGAATCTAGAAGTTTGGTCCAAAATGTAGTATTTTATGAAACATGCTTTCTCTGCTGTTATAAAAAAAAAAAAAAATGGAAATACTATTTAAGTAAAAAAAAAAATTCTCAACTAAAATGATTTGAAGAATATGCCAGAAACAAGAAGTTTGAATTACAGAATTGTGTTAAATGCAACATAAAAATATAGTATTATAAATAGTGTTTAGTATAATAGCATATAGTATTAAAAATAAAATATATCTTGAGTTATTTGATGACTGTTGTACTGGGATTTCAATCTAGAAATTTGGTTCAAAATGCAGCATTTTATGAAACATACTTTCTCTGCTGTTATCAAAAAATAGAAATACTATTGGAGTTCAAAAATTCTCAACAAGGGCATGAGGAAACAAAGATTTTAAGAATATGCCAGAAACAAGAAGTTTGAATTACAGTATTGTGTTAACTGCAACATTAAAATATATTATTAATTAGAGTTCGACAAAAAGAGATAGTAACATGGTTTACTCTTGTAACCAGGAGTCTGTACAGACTGTTTTCTCGTGTCCTGCCTTTGTAAAATTGTGAATAGCTTTTTTTACATTTGTGAAAAATCTAGTCCTAATTTTGTGAACATAAAATTATTGTTGTACTACGACTCTTATTTACGTTTAATATGATAAATGTATGTAAAATGTGTATAGTTTCTTTATATATATAAAAGTGGTAGGTCAGACTTTACTTTTTATGAAAGATGTAGTGTAGAACGGGAAAAACATTTATAAAAAGCCTATTTTTTAAGATAAAATATTTTGTGAAAAGTCCTGTTTTAAGATTAAAATTTTTTTGAAGGGACCTTTCAAAGAGCCAATTTCTTCCTGAACATATCCCTGTGCCTGATGATAAATATATCGGACATTGTGTCTTAAAACTTGGTTCAAAATGTCTATTTAACAAAATTTTATGAAAAAATCCTTATTCTCTCTCACGTTATTGAAAGATGAAAAAACTATTTGATTTCAAAATTGTTCGACAACGGCATCAGCCTTTTATGAACAAAAATGATTTGAAAAATATGCCAGAAAATAAGTAACTTCAAATAGAGAATCGTCTTGATTGCAACATTACTATACAGTATCAATTAGATATTGATAAAAAAATTGGTTTCGTTTCCATTCCAAATTTTGATGGTAATGAAACTATTTGTTTGTTTTTTTTAACTAGTTTCTTCCTTCGGAAATTTTCAACATTACTCATTGATTTAAGACCGCTATAGACTTTACTTTTTTCAATTATCAGTTATGACTGACTCAAGATACGAGTGCCAATTATATAGCAAGAAATGCAAATATGACATTTTTTAAATCTCTTGTCACATGCTGATTAAAAAAAAAGATTTAATATAAAATCCGTCACTCTGAAACTGCCTAAGTGTTCAGAATATTCTTTGAAAAAGTTCAAGTATAGCAGATGACTAATTATAAAAATAATTCAAAGTATGCATACCTAAACCATATAATAATCTGACTAGATGAAATTCACATAACGAGAATGTCATTTTGTATCATTCATGAATTTATTAACTTTTATGTAAAAGTAAAAAGTTTTGGTCAAAGAGCCAGCTTTGACCACACGTATAATAAATTAAAAATTATGTATATTTATCTATGCATTAATTGCCGAAACGTCAGTGAAGGCTTACTTTGGAGACACGAAATTTTTTTGTTTCTGTCTGTCTGTAAGTCTGTCTGTTCCGCGATAACTGACGTAAAAAGCATTCGATTGACTTGAAATTAAGTGGGTATGTTAGTGGGGCACTGGGATTAAGCTGTTAAGTTTTTTGTTAGATTTGATTCATTCGTTCGGAAAATATAGAATATTTTATTTTCCGCAATAATGCTTTTCTATGGCAAATCCAATGATTTTCAATTTATTTTTTTTTCTTGAAAGAAAATGACACATTTGATTAATGGAATTCAATGATAAATGGATACTGAAATTTACCGGTTAATTTATTCGTATTGTTTTGAAATTTTGTCTACGCTTTTGTCAGATTTTTTAAATTATTACTGTAAATTTAGGATATTTTTTATAAATGTGTACCAATAATATAGGCTAATTTGTTTTAGAGATTTACTTATTTCAAATGTATTTATTTCATTTTCTTTATTTTCTCATATTGGTTGCTAAGCAATTATTCATCCTGATTCTTATTCATAATTTGAAAGTTTGTACGAAAATTTAAATGAAGTCAACATCAAAACTGATGAATTAATGTCTTTGTATCTTTGCGTATAAATATAACATAGCCCAGAAAAAACATAGGTTATGTTTTATTAATTTTATTCAAATATTTTCCTTAATAATTCAAAATTTCATTCTTTTTCATACACAATCAATAGAGACTTTTTAGGTACAATTTGACCAATTTCCTTTATCGTTGCCAAAAAAAATTAAAATCTGGAATAATTATTTTTCAACGGCAATAAGTTTCAATTGAGCAATTTCCATTCGAGAAATTAAACTAAGAAAAAATAAATAAATATGACGTCAGAATAAAAATAAAAATAGATATAGTACTTTTTCTTAAATATTAAACACGGATATTTGTTTCGTTAATAAGAATTTTTCTGACAAAAATGGAGACATAATTAGAAGTAAAAGAAATTAAAAATTATATTTTTAACAAACAATTCACTTGGTAAAATATGACGTCATAATTGAAATAAAACAGGTATTTTATAGTAGTTGTTAAAAATACAAGAAACATGGATATCAATAACTCATGAATAATGACGTCATTTCTAAAACTTCAGTGAAGGCTTACTTTGGTGACTCTAAATTTATTGTTCATGAAATTATTCGAAATTTATTGTTTATTCCGTTTGTCAGTCTGTTCTTCTGTCTGTCTGTTCCGCGATAACTGCTGCAAAATGCAGTCAAACTTTTGTTTTTGGAAAAAAAAATTGTAAAACTCTACATTACTAATTTTACACTTTAAAAATTTCCTTATACATCAGATTTAGGTATTTGTGGTTGGCAGGCATGTAGAAGTATGAGGTTAATGAAAAATGCTTGTCCTTATAAATCAAAATGTATAAAGAAATGCAAGATATACGATAACCATTAGCACACTTAATAGAAAGTTGAAAATTTAAATTTAATGAGACTACGGGGGTTCAGGAGGGCGTAGCCCCCCCCCCCCCTGAAAAGATCTACTATTTTATAATAAAAAAACAAAAATAATAGATCATGAAAATTTCAGAATTTCCTAACATAACTAAAATTTTAATTTAACGGATTTGATGACTGAAAACTTCTTATTCTTTTTTTATTCTTATAAATAATTACGTAATTTGAAAATTTTAAATTACAGTTTCCAGAATGTTGAATTTTGCGCAGTGTGTTAAAAAAAAATGATGTGCAAAGCTGACGTTGAGGCTCTTGATCTGCAGATTTACTAGTTAAAATAAATATTGAACATTTTATTTTTGCGCTAAAATAAGATTACCAAACTTTAATTTCAGTCTTAGAAATATCTTTTAGTAGATTCTACATATTGCTATAGAAAAAAAAACTCTGTAACATATTGAAACTGATGTAAATCCTTTTCTGAAAAATTATTGTATTAAGTAATTTTTAACTAAATATTTTTATCGCTAATTAAAACAGTGATGCTACGCAGAAAATAGCAAAAAATAAGAATTGCACATGAAGTAAAAAGTACGACTTTTTTTACAACATTTATGCATGACTTTTTAAAATCAATTGTTTATAATTAATTAATAAACAAATTATAAATAATACAATTTATAAAAATCTGTTTTTTGATTAATTTGAAAAATATGATTTTTTTTATTAGATAACTGTTAATACTTATTACAAAATCAGAAATTTTTTTTTGAATTATTTTTTGTGGGGGGGGGGGGGGGGCAAGATTACTTTGAAAGATACAATTTTATGACAATTTCTATTATTTTTACTGTGCTTAAAGTAATAATTTACTAAAACTACAATAAAACTTAAGCTTGAAAATTCAAATGACACGGTATTTTTATCTTTGAAATTATTATGCTGATGATTATGTCAATCACCCGCAAGGAAATTTACACATCTTGCAAAAATTCATTTTATTTTTTTATTCATTTAATAGGTCCGTCATAAGTGTGTTTTCCTACACAACCATTTTTACAAGTGTAGCTGTGCCAAAAAGCACTTGATTACGCTACATATCCATTAGTGACCATAGAGGAGAGGGGGATTGTGCGGGGAAGTAAAATTACCCAGTCTTCTAAACCTAATGCATATGTCTCCATTTTAAAAGGTTTTATGCTAACATGCATGTTTTTATTCCTCCATGTAGAGCTAAGAACGAAATAGATTTTCTTACACTAAATAAAAAAATTTATGTGTTTATTTCAAACCTTATATTTTATATGCATATACACAGCTATATGCATTTATAAAAAATAATTAAGAATTTTAAGATTTACGTGTGAATAAAAACGAGAGAATTCGATGTTGATTCATTAAGAATTCAGATAAGATTCTGCTAAAACTCTTAAATTGAATAATTATTACAGATTTAGACTTCGTGAAAAATCGACATTATATCACTTAACCCCTTAACTGGTTAATTCTTTTCTGTTTAATAAATTGAAAATAGCGAGTTTCCACCATTATTTTTTTAATAAAATATTCGTAAAATTTAGCCTAAGCATTTCCGCCTTTCAATAGTATGAAAATTTTCTTAAAAATAATAGTGGTGTCAAAAAGATTTAAATGATGCAGTAAGCAAATTCGTCTTGCCCGAACGCCGTTCGGGCAGACCAGTTAACCCTTTCCGGCACACTGTGCCCGGTCTGAGATACCTAATTTTAATTCTAAACTTTCAAACGGCACCAGTAATATTTTAGTAAAATTTTGTTTCTGTAATAAAAGCTTAAATCAAGGAATTCAAAATATCTAAAAAATTCGTTTGTGAATTCCGGTGTCAGTCGATAATTTCTCATTTTACTAACAGGTTTTACCCGTGCCGGAAAGGGTTAAGGGGTTAAAAGAGTTCGGATATTACATTCGAAAAAATACTTTGCTTTTTTTTTCGTGAGTGTATTCAAAAATTAATATTCTTATCATAGACTTGTATCAAAAATATCTTCTACATTATTCCACAATAACAAAAACAATAAAAAATGTTCATTTACAAAATTTATTTAAATATAGTTAAATGATCCACAGCTTTTTCACAAACAAATAGAATAGTTAAAAAAAATTAACAACTTATATATTCCTTATAGAAAAGTTTCATCCAATGTATAAACAGTAAAACTTTGTGAATACAGTAGAATCCTTCAAATCCGCAAAGCTTGGGACAAGGGGTTGTGCGGATTTTAGAATTTTGCGGATTTCTGGTCATTGATTTGTTTACATTTTTGAAACATTAATTTGATTGGTAGTTAAGCATTGTATTCAACGCATTTAATAAATTGAAACTTTAAAATAATTAAATAAAATATTTAAATAAATAAATAGTTAAAAAGCAAGTTATTACAATAAAGAAATAAGTAAAATAAAATTTTACAAAAATATTAAAATAAAGTAAATAATTAAGATGCAATACTAAATATAAATAATGATGAGGAAAAAACAATCTTTTCTTATCAAGAAAAATATTTGCCTTTGTTAATAAACAAAAAAAGCTTGATTAATTAAAAAAATATTCATATTATACAGCAAAACTTATCCTGCTCCTCAAATTATAAACACAACCAAATGGTCATTGAAAGTCATATTACGTTGAAACTATGATACGATAATTATTATTTCGATTAAATATCGATCATCGTTATTAGTAAACCGGGTGTAGATCTCAAATTCGTTTCTTAACTAGCAGGGATAGGAAAATAGTAATAAAACTATTAAAATAATAATTTTATATAGAAAAATTATCCTGCCACACGAATTGCAAACACTACCAAATGGCCATTGAAAGTTATATTACGCTGCAACTGCGATACGATAATAATTAATAAGATTAAATATCGATCATCGTACGTCTAAGAAACTTGTTATTTAACACGGCAGAATTTAAATTGAAAGACATTAAAAGAAGAAGTTGAAAAGGATTAATATATATATATATATATATATATATATAAAGAATTATTTGTATTGCGCCAGCCGCTGATTTTAGCGCCATCTTTAATATCATTGTTTACATCTTGCGGATTTTAGGGAGTCTACTGTACTTATAAATTATTTTTGTAGAAGATAAGCATTACACAATTTTATAATGAAAGAAATAGAGAGAAAGAATATGGATCTTTCCACTTGTTAAAGTGTGGCAGAGTTTCAATTTTTTTGTAATGCAGACTGATTATCAGTTTAGACATCCATGCTAAACCAACGAACAGAAAAATATTTTTGAAGAAGAAGAGGTTTACTCTTATAGCGAATGAAATAGAGAGAAATAATATGAATCTTTCCATTTGTATGACAAAGTTTCAAAATTTTTTTAATGC
This sequence comes from Maratus speculifer, assembly GCA_964019185.1. Classification (NCBI taxonomy): domain Eukaryota; kingdom Metazoa; phylum Arthropoda; class Arachnida; order Araneae; family Salticidae; genus Maratus; species Maratus speculifer. The sequence continues at coordinate 40,375,704 of OZ025303.1, forward strand.
AGACCGTTTATCAGTTTAGACGTCCATGCTAAACCAGAAAAATACTTTTGAAGAAGATGAGGATTACACGCATTCATAATGAAAGAAGTAGAAAAAAAGAATATTGTTCTTTCCACTTGTTAAATTATGGTTGAGTTTCAATTTTTTTTTAAATGCAGACCGTTTATCAGTTTATACATCCTTGGTAAACTAATGAACAGTAAAACGAAGATGTTCAGAGCAGATTTAGTTTTAGTTTCCAAAGTTATGGGCCATTAATTCGAGGCGCACTTGATCCATAGCGTTCAGACAGTAGCAACAATTTATGTGTTTGAATGCTTAACTGATCTCACAAATTTGATGAACAGTTCGTTACTCTGCGTAGGATTTTCGGCAGCGAATCTCTGCCACTTGACGGTCAGGAGAATTTCTTCCGCATTCGCGACAAAGAAATCAGTCGCAGAAGTGATCAGTTCAGTCTCTGAATGCTGAAGAGCCAATGTGATAGTTTCACAAAAAGTGTCGACGGCAATATTGTTCTTAATGAACTCCAAACACTTTACTCTGAGATCCAAAACTTGGTATTTGTCGGCCGCTGTGAAAAGGCCGAATACATTTTCCTGGGAGACTATACCGACATCTCCGCAGTATAAGAAAGATAGGAAGTCTGAAAAAGAGGAAGGGTCACAGTCGTCTATTTCAACAATGCCGGTGGCATTCTCCTTCATGTCATGTCGAAAGGTGGAAGCGAACACTGGAGAACGGGCTTTCAGGATAAGTCTGTGTGCAGGGTATTCCGAACCTCGGACTTTGATAGTGACGTCACAGTCCTCCTTGTTGAGGAATAATTCTTTTAAATCACGAAGAACTTTTTTCTCTTCAGAATTTGTGCAGGATCCCGATGCGCAGGCTTCACCTAATTAAGAAAGAAATTGTTATCATTATAATTATCAATGAAATAACACCGACAACACTGGCGATAGTTTTTAATTATAATAATACATTTTGTATAAATCACCATTACATGGAAATAACAAATCAGGACGCGTTTCAAGCGTTAGAGATAAAACTTTAACCTCTTCAGACCAAAGCATAAAATAACTGTCCAAATATATAACACTGGCGCCTGGCAAGACAAAAAGTACCAAATATCTACTAACATTTTAGTTAATACAAATTATTAATTCGGTACAATTTAACAATATCCTGTCATATTTTGCAGACAATCAGTACGATACATATTTTTGTTTCTATTTTTATTCGAGATAAATAATAATATTAAAAATTCATTTTGGGTACTCTGTATTTTCAGTAAATGTGTAAAAAAATACGAGAACAAACATACCAATTCTTCATGTGCACAAGATGTTTCTAAAATTCAATACTCGAAATATTATATTATACTACAATTAAAACTACCTATTTTAAAAGTTAAAATTCTTTAAAAATATAAAATTTCGAACAAATTTTAAAAGAAATTTTTACTTTATTTGCATACATAAATGCAAAAATGCATAGTTTATAATTTCTAATTAATAGAATAAAATTTTTCTTCATGCTCTCAATGATAATTTAAAGCACGAGTTTAATTATTATACAAAATAAAAACAAATACCTAAATATTTTTATTGCAGATTTTTTTTAAAAACTGAGAAAAAAAATAGAGTTCAAGCATATAGAATCTAAATTGTAGCTCTAGAAAAAATAGTTTCATGTCATCCTTATAAATTCTAGCGCCCTTTGTTAGAGAGTTCTAGAGTTTCCTACTAGAATTTAAGAGCGTTTTCCCATATTCCCGTTGTCAAACGTATTTTAAATTTTCTCCAAATAGTCGCGAACACAAGAGGTTTAATTTAGTAACGATAATTCTAGTTTATGAAACCATTCCCAAAATCAAGCTATAATTTCTCGAAACTGAAACAATTCAATATCGTTTCGTTACTTAGAAAACAAGAGACTAGAAATGCTATGTCAGTTCGTCTATTCAGCTTAGTTGTTCAAGCTATTCGCATAGTTCAGCCGTCTACAGTTCTAGTTTAGGTATTCAGAAAGTGACTACCTATTCATTCTAGTTGAAGGCGGTATATTTTTTCTCTCAGTGTAAGGATGCTTTCACTTTCGAAACCAGTTCCAAAAATAAAAGTATCCTGATTAATTATATCTTAAAAAAAACCGGTAAAATAAAAAAGGCTTTTGTATAGGTCAATATCAGCTATACAATAAAAAAAATCACTGAAAAATAATGAAATACAATTGAGGTATAATTATAAATTTCTTCCACAGGATTAGCATGAGCGATTGGATCTTTCCACTTGACTGCAGTAGACCTTTATCAATGTTTCTTTAATTTTCAAACGACTATTAAACGAAAAGGTTTGTCGGCCTCTTAAAGAACATCATGCATTATCGTTCATAATCTTTTACTGATTTATGACCATTTAATTCATCTTCTTTCTGGCAACAAAGTACTTTATTGTGATTTTAAGACGGATGATTTTCAAGAGTTATCAAAGAAGATCCCCCAATTTTAGTCTTTAAATACAAATAATTGAATGGGCAATTTAAAGTTATATAGTTTATACACATAATATCCTCATCAGAGCACTTATTTTAATAACGATCGAGAATGAAAGAAATCGCAAAATTTTTATTTGCTATACGTTCAATTACCAAAGAAAAGATATTTTGTTCTGTAAAATAATTTTACGGTGCATATATCCTATCTTTTCTTGTTAGTCCCTAATATGAAATTTAACAAAATCCACTCACTAGCAGGCGAGGAATGTTTCAACACTGTGGAGAAAAGTGATGAACATAAATAACTAGTATCGTGTAACTTCAAAAATCTGAACATATTTTTTTAAATAAAAATAAATGCTAAGGATAAAAATGAATCATTGTATGGGATAGGGACTTAATTAAAAAGGATCCAAATAACAGATACACAATTAGGAGAGTGAAGTTGTATTTTGAAAAACTCAACAAAGGTTTTGGAGAGCGAAGCCAGAAATCTTATTCAACTATGAAGATTCCCAACTTATGAACAGAATGCGTAGAATACCTTTTGGTCTGTTATCATGGCATTCGTATTCATTTAAGAACTTCTGCAGCACGACGACCTCCTGGCAGTCCGGGCACTTGACGGGTCTCTGCTCGCACTTTAATATAATTTAAAATAATTTTGTTTTCTAAAATATGTAAAAATATCTCTTGAAATGTGGAAAATTCGAATTTAAAATAGAAATAAATCCTCAAAAATTAGTCAAAAATAAATAAATAAATGCAGTCTGCACGCCGGAAACTTCTAAAGTATAAAATGAAACAAAAATGATTAAATTCTTATAGATAGTTATCGCTTTTATAAAACTTTTTAATGGAACGATTTTGACTAACTTTAACATTAAATATATCTTAAAATAACTATTCGATTAATAAACTGTCTGTACCAGCATTTTTATCAAACATTTCCTTATAATACCGCCAATCACCATAGTTTTGCATGCAACAGCTCCCGTATTATTAACGATCACAAAAAATTCATTGTCAGCAGTGGTAACAACGTCGGATATATATATATATATATATATATATATATATATTTGAATTGAGAGATACAACCTGAATTTTCATATATAACTTAAATGCAGCTTAAATGGAAGAATAAAATTAATCTGTTGGAATTAGGTGTCGATAGTATTTCTTGCTAGTAACAATTGAAAAAAAAAATAGTGGACTGCCTATCATAGAGATGACACTTAAAGCTTTATTTGTGTATGATAGGTAATAACAGTCATTTTCTTAATCAATTGCTTTATATTCCCCCCTCTACGATTATTTGTAAAGGAATCAGCAATATATAAGCAATTTTAAACTTCTTTTAATCTAAAATTGTTAAAAATGAGATTTTTTTTTTTTTTTTTTTTGTAAATTAGATGGAGATTTTACCAGGCATGAAAGTAGGAGATGAGAGAACAGGTGGAAAATTTTCTTCATCTATACAGCGCCACCAAAGTTGTATAATTTAAATGTCATGTTAACAGCTACATATACAATCAAATTAAATGTAACTGCATATATTACTGGTTTCTATTTTAATAACTTAGGGTTTTATTTTAAAAACTTCCTTTCACTTTGAATTTTTAAAGTCTTAACAAAAAATCATTCTTGAAAGACATTTTGAACATCTTTATTTACATGGCTTTCAGATGCTTATTTGATATAAGCTCACCTTTCATTTTGTTTCTTTTTCACAACAATTCGAACTCCAAGGATTTGAATCAACAAAATGTCAGATAACAAAAATTTTCAGGCACTCCCCCCCCCCCCCCAATATCTCTCTAAAATTTTCTTTGGATTTTTGCATTAATCCAGAGAATGTCCAAAATTGCTTTAAAAAAGGTGGAATTCCTCCTTTAGGAGGAACTCTTTTATGCCTGTTTTACTATGTTTCATTTATGCTTTGAAACACATTTGTTATTAATGAGTATTTAAAGAATGTTAAAACAATAATTCAAAAATACATATTAAATAAACGCTTTTGAGCCTTTTTGTATACCCCTATGGCCTTTTTTAGTCCTGAAAAAATAAAATTAAAACTATGAGTTGCAATATCTGAAAGGATGTCCTTATTTTTGTGTGATAACGGTATGCAACATTTTTCTGGGAGAGTAGAACAATAATAATTAAAATAGTATTCATATTGAAATTTAAAATATTGAATTTTTTTATTATTTAATTATAAACAAAAGACGGATTCTTTTTATTTTTCCCCAAAATTGAAAATGCAAAGTCTATTATCACTATTGAAGTGCAATAAGAATTTCTTAAGAAAACTGACGTGCGTTGTATTGATTTTCTTAAACAAAGGTTGGTTTTAAATTCCTGAAACATAAAAAAATCTTAAAATTATTAAAGTTATGAAAACCGCGATAGGTAGAGGGGCTCTGCGGTGTTTTTTTGTTAGCATTTAAGTATTTCCGTACCAGTATTTCCGAATAATAATCATGGTGTTGTTCGGTCACAGAAACTTCTGCGATTACATAAGCCAAATATTATTATTGGGAAATATTGGTAATCAAGAGCTCACAAATCTTTTTAAAAAACCGCATATGAAGATATTTTATGTACTATCTGTGATCAGCCAATAGACTTTCTTTCACTTCCGGCAGACAAAGACTTCACGGTGCAAACCACTGTCATGACATCGTCCGGCGCCAGCTCGGATCTCCTCCTATTGAGTTCTTCTCTTGGTATGAATCGACTAAGCTCACGAAACATGTTTTTATTACCAAATGCTCTTGTAACATGTTCTTCTCTGTACTTTTCCCCTTTCGCCGTTTTCAGCGAAAGGGAAAATGAATGTCTGATGGGGTGACCGGAATAATATTTATGGAGACTCAGATCTACGTGTCCAGAAGAGCCCCATACACTCGAACCATTCGGGTAGATCCCTAAGCGCCATTCTTCACCACTGAAGGAGAATTCAGGACTCCAGTACTGTAAACCGTTCGTCTCAAGAGCGGAGAAGTGTGAAATCCTCCACTCGACGACGAGGTCCGATCCAGTTGCATAGGTGGAAATAATTCCTGTCTCTGGCATGGCGGGGATCAGTCTGTATAAATACTTGATTATTTCGAGAGAAGAGGGGCGTTCTTTCTTCTAGATGTTTAACGGTAAAGTGATCACCTGAAAAGAGAAAAACGGTGTCAAGAAAAGTCTCCATTTCATGTAGAACATTTTTTTTTTTTAAAGGGTCGACACGAAATTCTGTCGGCACCAACAGTGTCCTGAGAGGGCGCTTCACCGATTGTAAAGGTCAGATTTAACACTATTACTACCGTAAATTTTCAAGGAAATTTTTAACAAAATATTTCACATCAGAAATTTAATTTAAAACATTTTAAATTTATTATTTAACGTTTTTATTATTTGCCATTCTTAATTTATTTTATAATGAAATTTCTGGTTTGAACCGAAAAATATCCATATGGTAGCCGTCAAAATGACGTTTCGCGGTAGTTTCGGTGTTAAGAGGCTACTTCAGTCATCTGAAGACTCGCTCGATAATGCTAATCCTATGGAAGAAATTTATAAAAATATCTCTTTTGTATTTTAATATTTTCAAATGTTTTATTTATTTATTTACTGAAATGGATGTCTACATCTGCCTTCTTTTACTATGTCGAGTTTGAATGCAGATTTTTTTCAAGAGGATGTATTCACTTTCGAAAAGGATTTCGAAAATGGAAGGTATACTCATTATGAATACCTGTTAACAAAATCGAAAAAGTAAAAAACGGCCTTTGTACAAATGGAACTCAGCTAGCCAACGCTTGTATTTGTTTGTATTTATGTCGGCCAGTTATCTACACAGTGGGATATAGGCCCTAAGGGGTGGGATGCCCTCCGTGGGGGTCTTTCTAAGGGAACCTAACCCGTATTTACGCAAGGTTCGAAGAAAACCACGGAAAACTCCGAACGGTTAGGCCGACGGTCGCAATTGGGTTCAAACCCATCACCTACCGTCTACTAGTTTGGAGGTCAGAACCTCGCGGCCACTGGTGGGGCTCAGCTAGCCAACTCAAAAGGAATTGTTTAAAATGTTAAAATGCAAACATGTCTTTAAAAATTTCTTCCTTACGGTAAACATTAGTGAAAGGGTCTTTACGCTAACCTGAATTAGCCTCATCAGGAAAATTTTAACGAGTTATTATTTATAACATCACTATCGATAACACTGTTCACCAAGGGAGAATGGGCAAGCGATGCCGATGTGCAGCATTTTACAAAATTTATTTTTAACATTTTAACTATTTTTATTTATGGAATACATTCTTATCTTAATAAATATAAAATATAAACATATATTGTTATTTGTGAAAAAATGTAAAAAAAAATTATTTTTAATTTTTTCAAAATGGACCGCTTTTTTTTTAAATAGTAAAAATTAAAAAAATTCTCAGTGTATTATTGGCATCGAACTTTCAGAAGGTGAAAATCGTATTTTTATAAGTGTATTAGGTAAAGAGTCATAACCTGTTTAATTTTTTTCAGCCGGATGGCCGAGCAACTGTGAAGCGTCCCCTTAAGACGTGTTCTGAAATGAAAATCTCCTGTTTTGTGATGCAATCTCGAAATCCTGTGTTAATCACAAACACATTTAATTTTGGACTTATTCTCACATATTTGACAAGAAATCCGACAGTGTTTCCCTTTATACCCAAATGGGAATTTAAAAAAACGAGGTAGAACCCATCGACCTTCGACGAAAGAAAATGTTTTAGGTGTAACTGTTTTATTGACAACGTACAACAACGTACAAAATTAGCTACAGAAAAAATTGCATCTTATATTGGTCAGTTTCGCTCTAAAAGAAATATTTTAAGCTAAAATTAACAAAATACCATTTCTATAAAAGTCAGCTGTCCAAATTATTAAAATTAAACTTTAATTGCATATGTAATAAGTAAAACACGTTAAAGGTAAATTATGATGAAGTTATCAATTGAAGCTTTTATGCTTGGTAAAAATGAAATGAAAAAAAAAATCAACACGACCGTAAAATTTCACGTTAAATCTAAACCCGTCATCATTTTCATCTTCTTAAAATTTACGTACGAAATTTTATTTTCATTTTTTTTTATTTAAGAGAAAGTGGTGTATTTCACTTGCCACGATTACAAAATTCGCACAAAAACTTTAAAAAATTAATATCTCAAAAATATATTAAGATACAGCTTTCAAACAAATTGCATTTTAAAGTACATTTTTTTCTCCATACGCCGATGTAAAAATTGGGAATGTGCGGTGTTTAGATGTATAAAAATTACAAAATCGAATTGCATGGGAAAGTGTTGCCATTAACAAAATGACGTATGCGTTACGCACAGATATGTTTGGCCTTTATAATATAGATATTCGCATAATTTACGTTTTTGCGTTAGTAGGCAAATTAAGAAAAAAGTGGCTTTCAGATTTCGATAAATAACACTTTTTAACGTATTAAAGATATGGTTTATTAATTACATCGCACGGGGGAGGGGGGTGGAAGAGGATATCAACAAAATGTAGCACAGGTCAAGAGATGCGAGGGGAGAGGATTTTTTAACAGGTTCTGCAGTCCCATTTTAAATACAAAAATAACAAGGTAGGCATTATTTTGAGTCATATAATAAAGTACAATTTAAAAATATATATAGCTATGAAATAAAAAAAAACTACCCAGTACTAATTCTGCAATTAATTATAACAGAACACAGTGGCTAGTACCAAACGATTAGATTTAGAATCTACTTTAAATTATCCATATCAAATAACCATTTACAAATGAAAACCAGACAAAAAGATTTTTCAATAGCAACATTCAATTTTGACTCTATATTTTAAATTTTTGTTCAAATTATGCTTAAAAGCGAAATTTCAATTCATTTGTCCTGTGAGTTTTAATTGTAAAAATACAAATTTTAGAGCTTCTTCTATTAAATTACATTTTCATATTATTACTAATAACTCTTGAAGTCATAATCCTAATGGGGCATTTTTTTATGTGGTTATAATATTATATCACCTGAACATAAATACATAAAATTTTTAGAAAAATAATTGTATGAATTATGAAATTAATATTAAAAAAAATACGATTTGTAATCTAAATATTCTTTTGGTAGATTTACATTTATTATTCCCTGCTATATCGAAATTATCAATTTCAAAATTTTCTTCCAAGTATTTTTGAATTATGCTTCAAAAAATCCAAGTGATGGTTTAAGAGACCGTCTACACAGAAAAGCAAAATTTGAAAAAAAAAATTATTTGATATTCTCTGTATTGAAACATTCGGGTAGGAAATAATGGAAACATTAGGCGAGTGAGAGGGTCTTATTTGGAACATTCCAAGTCACTTGATCCAGACCATGTCACCCACGGTCTCAGATTTCTATGAAAATTTATACATAAATGCAATATCTAAAGACATGTTGTTACACAAAATTTCAGCTTAAAACAATAAGTTTTTCATAAGTTACAAGCATTTTAAAATACCCCTCACAGTCCATCTTTTGCTGAGAATGATCTTTTGTCAAGCATGTAATCTTGGAAAAAAATGCTTATTTTTCTAACTATTATCAATTAAATTAGATACGTAATTTTTTAGACATTTTTAATAATGCATTTAAAAAAAGTGATTTATAAAACTTTTTCGAACTTAAATATTGTTTAAAAAAATATTTTATCTAAGGAATTATTAATTTTTTGAAAATATACAATTCATTTTTTTAAACATATGCCACCCGTATGATTTTGCTGTTTTTTTATTTAGATAGTTTAAAAGGAAACAAAAGAAAAAACAATTAGAAAGGTGATTTTTGAAATTCTTGAAAATTCTTTTTGTTAATTTTATAGAATGTATCTAAAGTATTGTTAAAGTTCTAGATACTTAAAAAATACATGCAACAATAATAAACTAACATTATAATTGAACTATAATTTTGTTTTTAAAACATTTTTTAATGTCATTTCAATAAATTAAAATATAAAATTCATATTATCTCTGTTATAGAAAATTAATTTCCTCTATGTATTCAAACAAAACTTCTATTATAATAACTGAAAAACAACCAGTAAGATTAAGTATAAACTGATTTATAGAGCTATACTCATTCAAACAATCTAAGCTGAACATCTTTAAAAAATGTGGAAACTATAAACTTATTCTGTAAAGTACTGAAAGTAAGTCTCCTCTTCCTTTAAATATTTGCAACGAACCCTGTTGTAAACGCCAAGTGTTGGTCTTGTGATAAACACTGTATAGTATTGTATTACTTAAGATTATATTTATTCTATATGTATAGTTGAATTGTCATAATTATTTTGTTACAATAGCCATACATTATTGCAATTTTAGATTTAAACAATTATAGTTATATATCATAAGGGAAAAGTGCAAAAATTCCATGATATTTATTTCAATTGTTATTTGTGCTATTAATTAATGAGATTAATTTTCATTTTAAATATTTTCTATGATTATTATTAATTAAATCAAAAATTATAAATTATACTACTTAATATTAAAATCCAACTAGAAACTTCACCGTTTTGGAAAAGCATTCAGGAAAAAATTCATAAATATATTTCTTTTATGCTTTTCAATCAAAGAAGAATAAAAAATAACCGCCATATATAGCATCAAGAATACTAGTACACTAGTCAATGAAATTAGCATATTCTATTCCCTGAAATAAACAAAAAATTGTTTCAAAAGAAACATTGCATATACAATGTTACTGTCACACAAATATCCAGAAAATCAGCAAGTACAACCAAAATTTAACCAATTTTTTTGGCAAAAGATTGATTGATCACTTGAATCCATTCGGCATATTTGATGTGAATTATGTGTGTTCAATTTAGAGCATCGGTTTCAAGCCTACGATATATAAAAATAGTATCGATAATGATGAAAAATGACAAAAATGGCTAAAAAACCCACAAAAATTGTAAGAAAAGTAACAAAAATGGTTAGAATTGTCAATGATATTTCTAGGGATTTTATGATAGAAAGATTACTAATGACACAGTGCATTATTTAGTTTAGTTGAGTGGAGCGGTGGGGGAGGGGATGTGGAAAGGGGTCATATTTATGAGAAATTAAGGGGAATCTGAAATGAAAAGCCTAATAAAGGGGAACTTGAATTCAAATAAGTGGGAAAGGGCCAGAGCTTAGAGGATGTTTCTCCTTCTTCTTAAAGTTTTACTTAAAGGCAGAGTGAAAACAAGCATCCTTTTGAGATAAAATGAACATTATCAACGATATTGATGAGGGAATGAAACAGGTTGATGCAGTTAAAAAATACAGATTATCAAATCTACTATTACAATGTTCTCAAAGAAGAAGACACATATCGAAGATATTATAAATTCAAATATAATTAACGCGCAGCGAAAACGACTGAAAGTTGCGACAAATGAAAAGATTGATGCCGCTGTTTTAAAATGGTACCAACAGGTGAAGGCAACAAATGTTTCAATAAATGAACCCTTGTTATGTGCACAAGCACGTAAATTTACAGTAACGCTAAGGAACGAAAATTTTAAAAGTAGCAAGGGTTGACTAATGTGTTTCGGGATCATCACGGAATAATTTCCCAGGAAGTTTACGTGGAGAAAAAATCCACTCCGATTAATGACGCATTTGAATAGTGACAAAACAAGAGGAAAAACAATCTTGTAAAAAGTATGCTCAGAAGACGTTTTTAACACAGATGAACCTGGGTTGTTTTTCCAACTCCTACCCGATTGAACTCAGGTGTTCAAAAGTGAAAAGTGTTATGGAGGGAAGTAATCGAAACAGAAAGTTACTGTTATTCTATGTACAAAAAGCACAGGAACACATAATATCCAAGGTGCTTTAAGAACCTGAAAAGTCTTTCCGTGGGATATAAAGCCAGCAAAAATTCTTGGATAAATTCTAATTTTTTTTTCTGAATGGTTTAAAAAATTACAGAAAGAAATAAAGAATAGAAAGAAAAAAATCGTTTTGTTTGTAGATAATTGCTACGCTCATGCCCCATTTCCAAAATTGTAAAATGTAGAATTTATTTCTTTTTTTCCCTTGCCAACTGTACTTCAATTTTGCAGACTCGAGATATGGGTATAATTAAGTGTTTTAAGGGACATTACAGAAAACGGTTGGCAGAGTTAATACTTGTACATTTTGAAAATAAAATAGAAGACCCTTTTAAAGCTGAAATGTGCAGAAAGTATGTGACAATATTGCTGGAAGTTGGTGGGAAAGAACAGAGAAAAACAATCGTAATTGTTGAAAACGGGTCAGTTTTTGTCATGAAGATAAAAAATTCGATTGATGAAAATTTCATTGAATGAGATCTTTGATATGATCAAGAGTGTGGTTTGAACATACAAAAATCTTTATCCTAACTTAATAAAAGAAATGGCAAAAAAAAAAAAAAACTGGAATTAGCGTGGAAGACTATTAACCCTTTCCGGCACACTGTGTCCGGTCTGGGATACCTAATTTTAATTCGAAACTTGCAAACGGCACCAATAATATTTTAGTAAAAATTTACTTTTTGAATAAAAGCTAAAATTAAGGATTTCAAAATATCTGAAAAATTCGTTTGTAAATTCCAGTGTCAGTCGATAATTTCTGATTTTATTAACAGATTTTGCCTGTGCCGGAAAGGGTTAAACAGCAGGTGACGTCCTTGTGGCTTTCACAGGAGATGCTGATGAAGACATTCTCAAAACTACTGACGAGATAGAAAACAACAGGATGGTGATAGGACTATCCCAGGAAGCTCTTCAGTCCGAGAAATTTTTACAGACATTTTTTTCAAGACTTTATTCTACAAATGAAAATCATTTCCGTGTATTAGACTCAATGCATACCTTTTTCGTTGACTTAATTGTTAAGAGATAATAAGCACACCAAAATATTGAATTGTTTTCAATAAAAATAGTTTCAAGTATCTGAATATTTCTTTGCTCGTTTTCTGAATTTTTTAAAATTTATTTTACATTATTTAACTATTACTATTAACACTCTGCCAACTATTTTCTTCTAAATATAAATATTTAAGTAGTATATATGTTAAAGTAAAACGATATCCTTATTAAATGCCCAAAATATGTAGGCCCTCGATATAGCAATAACCCCTCAACAACAATATATTTATTTGGTCCCTAAAGTATTATCGTCACGAGGTTTTACTGTATACTTATTATAGAATTAAAATGCTGTCTAGGAATAATAAAATGATGTATAATCCACAATGCACTATAATCCACAATATTCCTTAATCTACACAACCTTTGGCCCCAACTTGTGTGGATTATAGAACTTTGACTGTACTATAAAAGTACTCTATAATAATCTATGTCAAACACTTTCAAATAATTAGTTGTGAAAATCTTTAAACTTTTACATAGAAAAGTGTTATTTTTGAGAATTAGCATGTACCTCATTAAAATCTCCATATGGATTCTCCTGAATAGTAGACACTTCTATTTAGTCATTTAACGAACATTTTTCAATAATTTAGACAACCCGTTCGGCTGCTAATGTTGTTTAAAGGATTTACAGTTGAATATTAATGAGCATATAATCGACATCTATTTTTCTATTTAAAACATATAAGTGACATTAAAGAACTGAATGTTGACTTTCATTTTATATTGCCCTTAAAATGTGGATTAAGTTTCCTTCATTTCGATTTCAGATGCACAAAAGTTTTTTGATCAGATTTTGTCTTGACTTTATAAGTTAAGCTGATTAGACAATTTTGTGAATTGCCGAAGTTATGGATTTTTTTTCATTATCTCCCCCTCCCTCTTTCTGCAGTAATAGTCGGTCCAATCAAAAACTTATTAATATAAAATTTGTAGATAATATTATGATTTATAATAGATACTACATATCTATATAGTTATAAAAAAAACATTGATAAGGATTAACTTATCGCCAAGAGATCAATAAAACCTACTATTGTAAAATGAATAATTTAATAAGATGTAATTCTCATTACCACAATTACAGTAAAATATATATATATATATATGTATATATATATATATATTATTATAAAAGTTGTTGCTAAAGTTGGCAAAATAATATTTTTGCCAGGACAATGGTAAAAAACGGCAAAAATCAAATTTTGCATAAGTAAAAAGCAGTGATGCAACGTATAAGATTAAAAGGAAAAATAACAACAAATAAAACAAATATTTTCTTAGTAAAGAAAGTAAATATATCAATCAAAAACATATACAGTGGACTCCCTCAAATCTGCACAGCCCTGGACTAGAGGTTGTGCAGATTTTAGAATTTTGCAGATTTCTGATCATTGCTTTGTTTACCGTAAAATACCGTTAATCCGCCCCCTCCAAACGTGACGAAAAATCGTAAAAGAATTAGAGGAGGGCGCTTACACGGGATTTTTCCGCAATCCTCGTTTCACAAAATTTGCAGGAATGAATCATGATGAAATGAATGAATCACGAATTTTTGAATGAATCGTGAATTTTGATACTTGAAGCAATATTTGAAAAAATTTGGGTTTTTTAAAAAAACGTAAATTCTGTCGAAAAAACGCAGAAAAAAGGAGAAATTTGTAAAAAAAAAGGTATGAAATCAATTAAAAAAATCTCGAAAAAACTCACATTTCATCAAAGATTCATGATTCATTCATTTCATCATCATTCATCCAATTCTCAATCGCCTTTGAGAGTGGGGAGGGAGGGCGCTTTCTCGGGATTTTTTGAAAATTTAAAATTTTTTATAAAGTGGGGAGGGGACGTTTGATAGGGAAGGGCGGATTAACGAGATTTTATGGTATTTACTTTAAACAATGATTTGAAAGTAATTAATAATGCAACTAAAACTATCCTTACAATATAATAAAATATTAAAATAAGCAACAAACTAAAATAATAAAAATTTAAATAATTTTTAATAGTCAAATTAATAATCAAAAAACATCATTAAATATTCATTACAAACATGAAATGTATTTTTCCTAAATTATTCCATGAAACTTGCCTCATAAAGGCACACTACTAATTCTTATTAAAATGATAAAATAAGGAAGTTTTATTTCAAGTTAAGCCAGAGTTAAGTCAAAACTGCTTGATTAATACATAATTATATTAGGTAAGATTGTGATTACCAGTGATATCAACAATATCATGAATTTTTCCGGAAATAAATTTATTCGTCCTTCATGAAGAGCATGAATTCAGGAATATTAACAAAAATTACAAGTTAAAATTTATATGTAATTATAAAAAAAATAAAAAAGTCAAATTCCTTTTCAGCAAATGGTTTCCATTTTTACATATATACATATAAGGAGAATAAAAACATTAAACACTAAAGAGCAAACTTTGTTTACATGAGCAACATTCTGACACTAACAATGTAAGAAGCTGTCTTAGTGATTTTCTGATAGATTTAATGCATATTTTAGGGATAATAAATGTAATACCTAAATTTATATGTAAAATTAAACTTTATAAAAGATACAATATAAGCAATGGTTACATTTATGCACATAGGAGTCTTTAGCATGGACAGAAAAACCATGCTAATGACACTGATATTGTCCATGCTAATGACAAATTTTAATTTAAATAAGATTATGAGCCAAAATATAATCACAATGCAATAGTCCTTTCTGGGGCTTTTTAAAACACAAAAGTCCTATGCAAATAAGTAAAATAAAAATTTTAATTATAAAATAAACATGAAAATTATTATCCATTCTAATGACATACAATTGATGTACGCCTCTAATATTCAACTTCTATTCTTAAAATATAATACATGCTTCTATTTTCAGGCTGGGATAAAATGGCTACTTGTTGCCACGGAGAAACGACATCTATTTTCAAACTATTGTCATATGTGAAAATGAAATTTTGATTAATAACCAGCTGTTACAGTATGACCTTCTTTTGAAAATAGAATATGGAGGACAAACTTTAATTCTTTTTTTATATACTATAATTTTATTTTTAAAAAGAAATTTATTGGATAAATCCTCTCCTTGATTGATTTAAAGAAAGAATAACATTTGTTTTATTCTATAAACATGATATTAACTCTTGAAAAAGCTAGTATATACAAGGCACAGCTGCAGTGGACATCCATGCTAATGACATTTTGAACATTTATTCTGTTATTTTAAGGTGTTTTTAACTAAAAAGTGAGTAATTCTTGAATGCAAATAATGAATAATATTAAGACAAACATATCTAAATATAAAAACATGACAGAAAACCTCTCAACTTTTTTTGTATGCCGAAAGACATAAATTGTCCCCTATTTTGAGAATCACCCATATAAACATGGTTTTTATTGAGAACAAATTAAATTTTTCTTCGATTTTTAAATGAAAATTTATAGTCGCCCTATGACAGGAAGTATTTGATTTTCATTTTTCAGTACTATGGCAGATGAAAGTACTCCTTTTAAAGTTACATTTTCCCAAATTATCTCAATTTTTTTGAAAAATGTGCCTTACCTGGTTATTACCGGAAGCCACAGAGATATACATATCCTTTAGTGTTAGCATCAAGCAAAATGTAAACAAACTCAGTGCTCCAGTTAGGGCCGAAATTCAGCCTGCTTCCATATCCATTATATCAAAAGATTAAAATTTAAACAAAACAACTAAGGAAAACAGGAGTATTGAGAGATCTGCCTTGCAAGTTTTTCACTTAAGAGTAGAAAACAATGCAATCATTTCACTGCACTGTTGTGGAACATTGTTCGAGTTTTCTTTGGAACTTTTTACAGTGAAAGTATACCATTTTCTTTAAGAAAAACAAAACGACATTAATACAGTTGAACCTCGAAAATCCGGAACCGTCGGGACCGCGGCGATTCCGGATTTTTGATTTTTCCGGATTTTGGAGGTTTGTTAAAAAATATTTTTTATGGCTATATAATACCGTAAAATCCCGTTAATCCGCTGTTCCCGATCAAACGACCCCCTCCCCACTTTATAAAGAATTTAAAATTTTCAAAAAATCCCGAGAAAGAGCCCTCCCTCCCGATTCTCAAAGGCGATTGAGAGTGAGACGAATCATTACGAAATGAATGAATCATGAATCTTTGATGAAATGTGCGTTTTTTCAAGATTTTTTAATTGATTTCATGCTTGTTTTGGCTTTCTTTTTTTTACAAATTTCTCCGTTTTTTCTGCATTTTTTCGACAGAATTTACGTTTTTTTTTTTTTTTTTTTTTTTTTTTTTTTTTTTTTTTTTTTTTTTAACCCAAAAATTTTTTAAGTATCACAATTCATGATTAATTCAACGATTCATTCATTTCATCATGATTCATTACTGTAAATTTTGTTGAACATTTTTTAACTTTTTAATTTTTGTAATAATACAGTCTTTAATTAACGGCAAGTCATTAGAATATTAACCCGAATATATCTATATATATTTTTTAGTATAGTTATCAGAATTTAACTGCAGTTGATGAAAATTACAGCTATGTCTTATTTAAAAAATTAATAAAACTGAAATCGGAAAAATGTCCGGATTTTAGAGATTTCCGGAATTTGGAGGTCCGGATTTTCGAGGTCCAACTGTTGCTGTTGCAGTAAGTAAAAAGACATGTAAAAAATCTTTGGCAATATTTTGTCTAAACATATTAAAAAATCTATCCATCCTTTGCATTGAAATTTTAAATTAAGATTCAGCAAAAAATAAATAAATAAATAAGATTACGGCACTTGATAAAAACTGATTGGTAGATTTTATACAGGGCAATTTGTGTTGATGAACTGCAAGTCAGCTTTCCATAAATGAAGACATTATTAAAATGTTATACAGTACAGAACCATTTATCTGGAATGGTTGGTGTCAGATGTATTCCGGATAACTTGTTTTTCCATTTAACTGGTTGGTCTGTAAAAACAGCATTCATTTGGTAAGTTTTATGTAATATATGTGGTTGTGGAATCATTTCTAATTTTAAATTAATTATTGGATTACTTGAACTAAGAATCAGATGCAAGTAAGCAGGGTCGTACTGGCATAACAGAGAGGGCGGTGGCAAAATGGATAACAAGGGCGCCGATCGTCTTACGAAAGGGCACAAATCCTTACACACACGCATATTTATATGTATATATATATATATATATATATATATATATATATATATATATATATATATATATATATATATATATATATATATACAAAGTTGTATAATATAAACGCACGCTGTGCGTAGAAAATTTTACGAACTTAGCAAAAAATTTTAGGAAAGAAACAATTTTTATTTTTGTAATTATTTTTTAGTACCAAAAAATAGAAATAGCCACCAATTTTATGTTGGAATTATTTTCTGTTAACACGAATTTCATCAAAAAACGTCGAAAAAATAGCGAATTTCAACAAAAAATCGCGTAAAAATGTGCATTTCAACAAAGAATAGTGTAAAAACGAACATTTCGACTAAGGACGCGCGAAAAACGTACATTCTATCCATGAATCGCATAAGAAACGCTAATTCGTGCATAATTTGCGTAAAAAACGCAAATTTCGTTCATGCATCGCATAAAATATGCAAATTACATCTATTAATCGTTAAAAAATAACAAATTACGTGTATAAATTGTGTGAAATGGAAATTACGTCCATGATTCGCATAAAAACACGAATTACTTCCATAAATAATAATAATAATAAAAAAAAACCCGCGAATTTTGTCGACAGATTGTTAAAAAAAAAACCGGAAATTAAACAATGAATCGCATAAAAATAGCGAATTACGTTCATGAATCGTATAAAAATAGCGAATTACCCTTATAAAACCACGTAAAAAATGCGAATTATGTTCATGCTTGGCATAAAAATAGGGAATTGCATCTGTAACATCCGTAAAAACGTAAATTACGTTCATGAATCGCATAAAAAACGAGAATTACGTTCATGAATCTCACAAAAAACACAAATTTTGTTGACAGATTATTCAAAGCACGAGAATTTCGGCGACAGATCGCTCAAAAAACGCAAATTACGTATTAGTCACATAAAAATAACAAATTATGCCTTTAAATCGCGTAGAAAATGCGAACTGCGTTCATGAATCGCGTAAAAAATGCGAATTACGTTCATGAATAGCAAAAAAATGCGAATTATGTCCGTAAATCGCTCAAAAAACGCGAATTTCGTGGACAGATCGCTCAAAAAACGCAAATTACGTCCATGAATCGCATAACAATAGCGAACTACGTTCATGAATTGCATAAAACCGGTGAATAACATCAATAAATCGCTCAATAAACGCAAATTACGACCATGAAATTCATAAAAAAGCGAAATGCGCCCATAAAACACTAAAAAACGCGAATTACATAATAAAAGAAAATTTCGTCCATGCCAAAATAACATAATATTTAATTTTTTTTTTAAACATAAATCAATTTTCAGAAAGTTTTTGACCCAATATTATGTGCGCAGAAAGTTTTTGACTTTATATAAGTGTGTATATATATATACATGAAAGGATAAAACCTAAAGCCTTTTTAAAATTTAAACTTAAAATTAAAATTCAAAAACTTAAAGGTCCCAAATTATATTTTTAACTTTAATCTAAAATTTTAATGCCCCTTCTTTTAACCTTAATTCTAATACTTAAAGCTATTTTGCCCCTGTTAATGTTCTTTCCCAACCTAACATTTATTACTTTCAGAGATCATTTTTGGATGTTCTTTAAGATTAAAAAAGCTGACGTAAACGCAATTCTTAATTTGTAGAATCAGCATTCAACCCTGGAAAACCGCGCCTAACAACGTCATGCTGCCCAGATATTTCTTAACCAATTAAAATTAGAGTAACACCCATTAGTTAGTATCGCGACCTGGTAGAAATAATGCGAATTAACGGCCTTTAAATAGCGGGAGCGCCTAAAACAAGCGGCTTTTTGACCTAACACTTGCCTAATAAAATGCTGCCCAATAAACGAACTTTTAAAAAGAAAGCGTCAAGTTCCAGGGACCTGGTTTCTCCCAAAGATCTGCCAAAAAGGATTAATAAACCAGGCCCCAAGTGAAAATACTGTGTCATTATTTGTATCTCAACCACACCTCATGATTCAACAAAATAACGCCGCATTGACGGTAGAACGCCCCGGCCATTCGGATGATTGATTCGGCGCGATCGCCAAAGTCTCTCCCCGGCACTTCCACGCTGGACGCGACGGATCTCTGAGCCTCATCGCCTGAAGTCACGCATCTCTCCACGACTACATCTCTCTCCTCGAATGATGACGGAACTCCCACGAACATATGCCAAGACTCGGGTTCCTTACAAAGAGTCGGTGAGGATAAAAACCTGACAAGCGAAACGAAACCTGGATGAGAAATCGCTCTGTTTCCAGGAACGTGATCGGCTGATACAAGCGGTACCAGATGTCCTCTCAGCGGAATACGGCATGATCTTTCGCCAAAACGCGATAACTACGGTTGTTTGGTGTGACGTGACTTTCGTTCTGTAACCCCTGTGAGTGCGCCGCGCTCCGACTCCGACCAGCTGTGCAAAGACTTTGTTTCAAAGGGAAAGGAGAAATATCTCGGATCAAACTCCGATAGTTTGAACATTTAAATAGAAAAAAGAAAGGACAGAATGTGCGCGTGTATTTTTATTTATTTTTTTTCC
Source organism: Maratus speculifer (assembly GCA_964019185.1). Lineage (NCBI taxonomy): Eukaryota > Metazoa > Arthropoda > Arachnida > Araneae > Salticidae > Maratus > Maratus speculifer. The sequence goes on from OZ025303.1 coordinate 40,395,880, forward strand.
GCTCCATTTGTTTTCTATCAATCGCGGATTATTGTTCAAGGTAAGATGTTTTATTTAATATGAAAATTTAGAAAGAGCAAATTCAGGCATTTTATTGAAAAAAAAAAAAAGTAAAGTTGATTTTTTTTTTGTTTGTACTTTGTGTTATTTTAAAAGTTATTTTTAGTATGTAGTTAAGATTTTAACCATAGAAAAAGAAGAGTGAACTAAGAATGAACATGATAAAATATTTTTATTTTATTTTTAATTTTTACTGTAAAGTTCATTTTGCATTGGTTTAGTTCTGCTCCTTTCAAGTTGAAAAAGATAAATAAAATTTATCTTTTAAATTAAGATTCATAATGTGAGTTATAAAAAATGATTTAAGTATCAGGTTACTATTATTTTACTATTATATTTGGAATTATTTAAAGTTATTTTTATGTGTTACTATGTTGGAATATATTATGATTTTGTGAGATTTTAGTTGTAAACATCATGAGTACTACCCCACCATCAGAGAAAGTAGGCGACCCCCCAAAAAATGATGATGTGGTTCCTGAGACTCCGGGAAAGGAAATTAATGCAGCAAATTTTCAGTCCTCAGGTAATAGTGAAGGCACATGTCGAAAAGATCCCGAAATTGTGCCATTCTCTCCGGACTCGAAGATGTTATGGATTCCTTGGCTGCGATACTTTGAGTCAGTTTGTGTAGAGGAACACAAGGATGATTTGTGGAAAATCCGCAACATCCAAAAGTATCTAAAAGATACCGCGCTTACCTTATATATTAACAACTGTCTTCATGTCCTCCATTGGTCAGAGTTAGTGTTATTGTTCACTGAACATTACACTACTCCTGATACACTATCATTGACAGATTTCTCCCAGATCAAATTTAAATTTGGAGGTGACTTAAATGAATATTACCACCAAAAAACTAAAGTAGGACGCACTTTAGGTTTAGATCAGCGTTTCATTTTGGACGGTCTTACTGATGGACTGCCAGTAGAGATGAAACAGTTGGTAGTGACAAATGCGCCTGCTGATGTCAATGAATGGAGAGAATTAGTATTTAAATTAAGTAAATTGCAGTTAGAGCAGAAAGATAAAACAGACAGGAAGACTGAGCCCAACCCTCAGCAGCCCCCTCAATATCGACAATGGAAACCTTTTAACCCTCTAAGCGTTTGTCCCGTAAAATTCCGTACACTAAGCTCCAGGTTTCACTGCAATGTAAGCAATGTTTAAGATATTATAAATCTATAAATTTAATGAATTTTCAAAGCATTGAAGAATGATTAGGACTCTCAAGGATTACATTTATATTCCTAAATAAGATTTTTTATGTAATATTGAAATAATGATATTTTATTAGCATTTAAAACAAAATGCAGAGAAAACAACATTACAATTTTACCCATTTGCAAGACGCTTGGAGGGTTAAATCCCACATTGACCATGGACAAAATTCCTACAGACCATGGAATTATCGTGTCCCAAACCAATCACCTCAATTTCGACATTTTAACCCAAACCCACAAAGAAATACATTCAGACCGATGCAACCAACTCCCTCAAGATCTATGCAGACCGATCAACAACGCCCAAACCTACATTATCAGGCCACGTTGCCACCAACGCCGTGCCGAGTTTGTCTAAATGTGGGCATTTCGAATGCTTATCATTGGGTGCGAGATTGTCCTTTTCGTAAACAAACGCTGAATGTTACTGCCCTAGCACCAAATCCAAGTGTTTCAACCCATAATCTAGATCAGACTAATAATGAGTTTCCACAAAATACAGAAGAGAGCCAATGACAATTAATAATACCCGGGTATATCAAAACACATAATGGATCCAAACAAAAAATGAACAATTGTCAAACAGCTACTCATGTGAAAAGTGAAAACTCATTACCATGTTTGATAGATACAGGTAGTTCTATCAGTGTGATGCCATATCATTTAGCCCATAAATTTAATCTAAAACTATCTAAAGTTCAAATGAGTATCTCAGTCGCACAAACTCAAGGTGTTCTAGCTTTGAAAGAAAAATGCCTTGTCAGTTTGCAATTAGGACAAATAACTCAAACCATTGAACTGCTTATAATTCATAACTCTTTACCATATGTTTTAATTGGGCTACCACATTGTGAATTGTTTAGATTAAATATTGATTGCTCTAAAATGCAAATCCATCAAAATAACAAAAAAATATCACTTATGCGTAATATTTCAAAAAAATCATCCCACCATACTTTGCATTTGTCACAACCATATATCCACCCGCTAAAAGCAGAGAGCCAAAATGCAGAGATATTTGAAGAAAATTTTGAACCGGAGTTGTTTGAAACCTCTGACCATAGGCCCAAAGTTCAGTTGGCTAAATAACAACTACCTGCTCTTCTCGCCAAATATGTCTGTATTTTTGCAAAAGATAAGTACGATGTAGGCTGTGTGAATATAGAACCCCAAAGAATCCATTTAACCTCTGACCTTCCCATTTCACTTAGGGCTTACCGTACATCACCCAAAGAAGAGGAAGAAATCCGAAACCAAGTCCAAAATTTGTTACAGGCAGGAATCATTAAAGAGAGTTGTTCCCCTTATTCGTCGCCTGTCACTTTAGTTTACAAGCGCGAAGAAGGGAAGAAAACTCGTTTATGTGTAGATTTCAGAAAATTAAATGCTATCACCAAGACAGACGCAGAACCGCTACCCCGAATTGATACCCTTTTGGATAAATTAGCACAAGCTAAGGTCTTTTCCACTCTCGATTTGGCCAGTGGATATTGGCATATACCTATCCACCCTCGAGACACCGAAAAATTGGCATTTGCGACCACTTTCGGTTTATTTGAATGGTTGCGATTACCTTTCGGATTAAAAAACGCACCTGGGATATTCAACCGCACACTCCGAAGAATCTTTAATAAGTACAAAATTAATTTTGCCTGTAGTTATTTTGATGATGTTATTGTATTTTCTCAAAATGAGGAAGAACATTTGATGCATTTAGAGACATTATTTAATATTTATGTCCAAGAAAACCTCAAATTAAAGTTATCAAAGTGTAATTTTGTTAAATCAACAATTAATTTCCTTGGTTATGAAGTTTCTAATGGATGTATTACCCCTGACAATCCAAATGTAGAAGTTATTAAGAAATTAAAACCACCTACCAATGTAAAAGAGTTGCAACGCTTTTTGGGATCTATTAATGTCTATAATAAATTTATTCCTAAGTATGCCGAAATTAGATATCCTCTCAACCAATTGTTAAAGAAAAATGTCCCCTATGTATGGGACCAAAATTGTCAATATTCTTTTGAGAAACTAAAACAGGCTTTGATTGAAAAACCTATCTTAAGATTGTTTGATCCCAAAGTGCCTTGTGAACTGTTTGTAGATGCCTCAAGTCTTTGAGTAGGGTGTGTTGTGAAACAGGTAGATGAAAAGGGAAAATTACACCCAATAGCATATCACTCTAGAAATCTTCGAGATTATGAAAAAAAGTATGCAATAACGGAATTAGAATGTTTGGCAATTGTGGATGCCTTGGATAAATTTTATCATTATTTACATGGTCAAAAATTTGTCATCCATACGGACCATGCGGCACTTACCTGGCTCAAAAATGTTAAAAATTTAAGAGGACGTCTTTTCCGCTGGTCTCTCAAACTTAGTATGTTTGACTATGAAATCAAATACCAAAAGAGCTCCACTAATGTTGAAGCTGATATGCTATCAAGACAACCTGTTTCAGAAAATGTACACCATGTTATACATCTCCTTGACTTGAATGAAGTAAGAGACAGCCAGAAAAAGGAAAATGTAACAGCAGATGGTAAAAAATACACTGAAGTAAATGATGTTGTTGTAATTAAAAAGAAAAGTTTGTATAAGATTGTTGTCCCCATGTGTTTACGGTTACCCCTCTTAGAAAAAACCCACACACAATTTGGCCACCCTGGTATTTATAAAATGATAAATTTAATTTCCCCACAGTATTATTGGCCTAATATCAATCAGGACATTGAAAACTTTGTAAAACATTGTCATACATGCCAAATAAACAAAAAATGTAAACAAAAAAGATTTGGCATGTTACAATTGATGCCCCCAACAGATATACCTTTTGAATGCTTGGCATTGGACTCTGTTGGCGGATTTAATTACTACAATTCTACGAAAAAATATTTGCATTTGGTGGTTGACCATGCAACTCGCTATGTGTGGGGCTTTCCTTCAAAAAGTGTAACTACTGAAACTTATACAAACATTTTGAAACAATTATTTCAACTACAAGTACCAGAAAAATTGTTAACTGACAGAAATGGAGCATTTACCGCTTCCAGATTTAAGAGATTTCTTCGTACTTACAATGTTAAACACAGATTGACAAGTAGTCACCACCCCGAAACGAACGGAAAAATTGAACGCCTAAATCAGACTATTGTAACCAGATTAAAGTGTAAAGTTAATTCTTCTTCTAAGAAAGTACCCTGGACTAAACTGTTAGATGAAGTCTTAGTTGAATATAATAATACTCCTCATTCTGTAACTCAATTTACCCCTAGTTATTTATTGTTAGGAAAATTGCCATATGATCCTCCTTTGCCAAATAATAGTTATTATCCTCCAGTTGATGAAGCTAGAAAATTGGCTAAAGAAAGAACAATTGCTTACCATAAGAAAAATAAAGTCCGCTATGATGCTCGTTTCCTTCCTGTAAAGTTTAAAGTTGGTGACCTTGTAATGTATGAAGAATTTCATTTTCCTAATACCCGTAAATTAACTTCCCCATATTCTGGACCATACACCATTCTGAAACAACTTTCTGAAGTCACGTTTGAAATTGATAAACCCAGCCCACATTTTAAGAGAAATTCTGAAATTGTCCATTCATCCAAGTTAAGATACTACCATTCTCCTCAAAATCTCAAACTCAACCATGAATAAAACCCGATCTATCTCTTTCATCTTTCAATTTTTTATTTTTGCTATTCTATCGTCCCTCTATCATTAGCATTTGGAAGAGGACCCAGCTGGATGTTTAACACTCAACCCCCAGCGGTAAAGGATGAAAGTTACAGTTTAAAAGCACTGTTAAATTTTTTTTTTAAATGTTATTAGTATATGATGAAATGTGTTACGTCAGTAAGGGTCCTCCGCTCCTTGACCACCCGTCTTTAGCCGGACTGTTTTCCCAGATTCTCTTTCCAGGTTGAACGGAGAATCTGGCAAAACTGCTCCGCTTGCCCTTTGTAGGTGAATGTCAGTTTCCCACTTTCCTTTTCTATAGTGCAAGTGGCATGTTTTTTTTGGGATGACCTTTCACCACAAAGTATTGAAACCCATCTCCCACTAACACTGGGCATGGTGAAAATTATAGCAAGTTTATATTTTTACTTAGTAGCTATAGTTTTCAGAGGTCTGACATTTTTGTATTTTGGAGTTAGCCTCGAATTAAGCCTAAAGCTGGATACTGTACATAGTTAGAAAAGGTGCAACCTAAGAATTAAGTAGGAAAAATAGAGTTTTATAGTATTATAATTAGTATTATGTTATATAGTGCTTTATTATATAGTGATTATATTATATAGTGTTAAAATTGTGTTGTGTTGTAATTACTTTTGGTGATATTTCAGTGTCAACATACAGTATTTTCAGAAAAATGTGCATTTATTATACAATTGTATTTTGCTGATAATATTGAATATCATATTTTTTGAGTATTTTGCTATTTTTACCCATGTTTAATGTCAATAACTTGTGTGTGTTTTAGTATTTTATTTTTGAATATTTTATTATATTATATAGTATTTCAATTTTGCATAAAGAATGTTTCCAAAGGACTTTCCTTCATAAAAACTTTCAACCAAAGGAAACATCACAGACATTTAGAAAACTGTTTAGTGGAAAAAAAAAATTATTTTTTAAATGTTATGTTTTTTAGTCAATATGTGTTTCATTATTTTAAGTGTTGATATTTTGGTTAATGTTTCTTTTTGTTGTCCTTCTCGAGAATGTCCCTTAAATGCTGCAGCATTATTCATAGCATTATTCATAGCATTATCCGTCACAGTATCAGTACCATTATCCGTAACATTATCAGTAATATTATCAGTAACATTATCAGTAGTATTAGCATTAGTGTTCATGTTATTCAATGCCAAAATATTGACAAATCTTTTGTTGTAATATAGTGTTTTTTATGTAAAGAATAATGTTTTCATATAACCTTTTTCATGTAACCTGTAAATAATGTCGAAACTAGGTCCAGCTGGCTTGACGTTGTAAAACTGAAAACCACTTAATAATAAGGAAGAAACCCAAACCCAGGTAAAAGATTTAGGGGAGCTGAGACCCACAGACCTTGCAAGCAAGATCTGTGGCTCTTGTTTTAGTGGGGGGGGGTATGAAAGGATAAAACCTAAAGCCTTTTTAAAATTTAAACTTAAAATTAAAATTCAAAAACTTAAAGGTCCCAAATTATATTTTTAACTTTAATCTAAAATTTTAATGCCCCTTCTTTTAACCTTAATTCTAATACTTAAAGCTATTTTGCCCCTGTTAATGTTCTTTCCCAACCTAACATTTATTACTTTCAGAGATCATTTTTGGATGTTCTTTAAGATTAAAAAAGCTGACGTAAACGCAATTCTTAATTTGTAGAATCAGCATTCAACCCTGGAAAACCGCGCCTAACAACGTCATGCTGCCCAGATATTTCTTAACCAATTAAAATTAGAGTAACACCCATTAGTTAGTATCGCGACCTGGTAGAAATAATGCGAATTAACGGCCTTTAAATAGCGGGAGCGCCTAAAACAAGCGGCTTTTTGACCTAACACTTGCCTAATAAAATGCTGCCCAAATAAACGAACTTTTAAAAAGAAAGCGTCAAGTTCCAGGGACCTGGTTTCTCCCAAAGATCTGCCAAAAAGGATTAATAAACCAGGCCCCAAGTGAAAATACTGTGTCATTATTTGTATCTCAACCACACCTCATGATTCAACAAAATAACGCCGCATTGACGGTAGAACGCCCCGGCCATTCGGACGATTGATTCGGCGCGATCGCCAAAGTCTCTCCCCGGCACTTCCACGCTGGACGCGACGGATCTCTGAGCCTCATCGCCTGAAGGCACGCATCTCTCCACGACTACATCTCTCTCCTCGAATGATGACGGAACTCCCACGAACATATGCCAAGACTCGGGTTCCTTACATACATACTACATAAATTATTCATATATATATTTATACACACATAAAAAAAAGTTCTCCGCAAAACATTGCACTTAAAAAAATCTTGGTATTAAACAAGCGTTGCCAATTTAGAGAGTTTCTACATAATACAATCTCTAAAATGCAAATAATAATTATGATTAACAATATTCCAAATCGTGGTAAGAAGGACGTCTATTTTATGTGAATTATTATTATTTTTGAAAGGATTTTCTTTCTTTCTTTTCTTCAATAATATATAAATTAGTTTCAAATTAAACACGAGTACAAACTATACACGCACACGCGCAATATATATATATATATATATTAATCTTAAAATTAGTTAATAAATGACAATGTGAGTTAAAATGTTTCTTTTTTCTTGTAAACTATTAAAATTAAAAAAGAAAAGAAATACTTTGTTCGAAACACGCTACATAGAAATTTTTTCACAGTACAAATCCCAAAAAATATAAAATATTATGACTATTTAATAAATTAATATTTATTTAAAATTATTTAAATAATAAGAAGTAATATTTATTGAAAATTATTTGACTAGTAAGAAATACAATTTGATTTTAAATAAATATTACGTTTACTTAGTTAATTCAAACTTTATTCCGGATATCTGAATATCAGACTCCATTACATCACTATTTCAAAATAAAAAATGAATTAATAAATAAAACGAATTGAAACAATTTTATTGGCCAAAAATTAAAAAGTTCAAAACATTATTTTATACAATTAAATAATATTTTATGTTATGCAATCACTAGGATATAAATACTAATTATGGTGCAAAAATTTTCCAAATCATTATAAAAATGACGTCTATTTTATATGAATTACTTTTTAGAAAAAGGGATCTTTATTTTTCTTCTTTTGTTCAACAATATATAAATTAATTTCAAATTAAATTTAGACTATATATATATACATATATTATATATACATATATAAAAAAAAATTCCTATTATGAAATCAGTTAATAAAATGACAATATAACTTAAGAAATTTCCTTTTTTTTTTAAACAATTAGAATTAAAAAAAGAAAAGAAATTACTTTTTTTTCAGAAGCGCCTTATAGAATTTTTTTCATAGTACCAATCTCAAGAAATGTGGAATGGATTAATATTTATTGAACAGTATTTAATTAATAAGAAGTAAAATTTGATTTCAACTATATTTTACATTTACTTATTTAATTCAAACCTTATCCCGAATATCTGAATAACAATATCCATAAAATTATTTCCAAATAAAATTTAAAATAAAACGAAATTAAAACATTTTCATCGGCTCAAAACTCAAAATTTCAAAATATTATTTCATAAAATTCAATAATATTTTGTATAATACATTCTCTAGGATACAAATACTAATTAAGGTGTAAAAAATTTCTAAATCGTGGTAAGAATGGCATCAATTTTACAAGAATTATTTTTCAAAAGTTTGTTTTTTTATATAACATGTAAATCAATTTCAAATTAGTAAAAAAAAAAAAAAAAAAAAATCTACTTTAAAAAGTTGATAAAATGATAATGTGACTTAAAAAGTTTTTTTTCCCTTTGTAAATAATTAAACTTTTAAAAAATAAAATAAGCTGACATTAAAATATTATGTTAAAATATTTTAATATTATTTATTAAAAATTATTTAACTAATAAGAAGTAAAATTTAACTATATGTTACTTTACTTTGTTAATTCAAATATTACGCCGATTATCCGAATAACAATCTCCATACAATTGTTTTCAAATCGAAAATAAATATTAAAATAAAACAAATTATAACAATTTCATTGAATAAGAACTCAAAAATGCAAATTATTATTTTACACAATTCAATAATATTTTATGTAATACACTCTTAAGAATGCAATATACTAAAATACTAAATATGGGGTAAAAATTTTGAGATAAGTTATTTTAGCTCGGGGTAAGGGTGTCAATTTATGTAAAGTATTAAAAAAAAAAAAAAAAAAAAAGTTTTCTGTTTCTTTTTTTTTAACAATAAAATGATATTATACAGCAGTTTTGATTTGAATCCTACTTTTTAAACAGTTATATAGACATAAACAATCTTGTGAAAGTGATACAAATATTAATAATAAAAAAGTGATAATAAGTAATCTTACCTTATACTGTTTTTCTATGGACAAATCATACACTATTTAAAAAGTATGAAGCACAAGCTTTTTAAAAGAAAAAGCTTTAAGATTACAGCAGCAGCAGTACGAACGGTTTATACCGGTGCCTAGGACCGGATTACAACTAAATAGGTAAATAATTCAGGACACAGGCAAATATTGTAAAGATGGAGTTGTTCTTTGACACTGGATGGAACGAGAAAAACAAAGCACGTTGCACCCTGCCCCAGGAGCACTTTATTATACTGTACCGGCTTATCGGTTGAAAATTGGAAACACATGTATTTCCAATTTCTGTAGAGTGTACAATAGATGCAGGGATGAGATTGACCAAAAAGCAAAAAAGCTGAAAACTGCGCGAACGACTTTTGAGCAATGACAGGAATGTCAATCGCAACAAATATAATTGTATTAATATATAACATACAATTTAGCTTTTGGTAAATTAAATTAAAAGGAAATTATTAGCGTGAATTGCAGAAATTATTTATACTTACTCTAATGAAAATTTAGTTTATCAAAATACAGTACATTAATAAAACCCTGCTATTGGCATGAATATTTTTTTTTAATTGAAATTTTCTAACAGTAAGACACTTTTGGTTAAGTATTAGGGGGGAAAAAAAAGAAATTTTCTTTGTTTTTTAGCTTTGCTCTTGCACAAGGTAAATTTCTTTCTCCTGCTTTTTTCTTGGATATTACACATTAAAGATATCTAGTGATGTCGCTGGACTTTAAAAATCCTGGGTCTCCAGGACCCAGAACTTAAATTCTGGGTCTCTTTTTTACAAAAGTGGGTCCTAACTGATAAGTCATTTTTAGATGCAAAAATTGAGCTTGTTCATTTGGAAAAGACTGAAATGCAATAATTTTTGTTTTAACAATAATTAATGGATAATTAAAATAAATTTTTTTTTTAATATTGAGAAAAATTTTATTTATTTTTAAAAAAATAAATGTGCAAGATACAAATTTAATTATAAATTAATGCTTATTTGAGTGTAGAAGATAACATGTATCACTATTGTTTGCATTTCTTTTTAAAAAGGGCAAGACAGATTTATTGAAAAAAAAATTTTGTTGAAAAAAAGGATACTTTTGTTGAATATAAGGGTATTTTTTGGTCAATGAATGGATGCTTTCAGAAGTCACATTTATTCAGAAAGATTTAGAGGTGTCAAAAATGGATTTTGGAGTCTGTATTTGGAGTGGCAAAAAAATAATTTTGAAAATTAATTTTTTGGTTAGTTTTTTTCAGAGTCCCTTTGATGAAATTTTTAGTTTTATCACTATCTCTTCATGAAATCTGTCATTTGTTGGAATCTTTTGGCAAAATTTAAAGTTTTTTATTTTATTTTTTTTATTTTTTCAAAAATTTGCCATTTTTTGCGAATATTTTGACGAAATCTGCCGTTTTTTCGCGATCGTTTGACGAAATCTGCCGTTTTTTCGCGATCGTTTGACGAAATCAACCGGTTTATTGCGATCGTTTGACGATAACTACCGATTTATCCTGATTTTTTAACAAAAGTTGTGATTTTTCGCAAAACATTTGCCGAAATTCGCCGTTTTATCGCGATTTTTGGACGAAAATTGTCGTTTTATCGCGATTTTTGACAAAATCTGCCGTTTTTTTGGTATTTTGTGACGAAATTAACCATTCTTTAGCGAATCTTTTGACAAAATTGGCCGGAAATTAGTCGTTTTTTGGCGATCTTTTAAGGAAATTTGCCGTTTTTTTCGCGATTTTTTGACGAAATTACGCGTCTTGTATTTTTTTGGTAAATCAGAAAATTTGAAATTTGAAAATAACAAAAAAGCTGAAAACCGTGGATCCGCGGAAGAATCTCATCCCTGAATAGATGACTGATTTCGGTACTCTCTTTTCCCTCGGAGGGTAGTATTTCAAATGGGCAGACTTATATTTACAAAGGCTGTGCTGATCAATTGATTTGTTTCTATTTTCCCCAGAAAGATATACAGATCCAGAAATCTCAGAATACGGTATAATCAATAAAAAACGACACATCTGGTATTAATACAGACACCAGTGGTTACCTTCAGAATCCATATCTAGTTAACTTGAAACCCCCCTGAAATGGTAATTTGTCTTCTTTGGAACTCCCACGTCATTGACAAACAGCTTTGAAAACACAACACAAACACATCTGCGTTTCTATTTACTTACACTCAACCATACTTTTGTAAAAGACGTTAATGATTTTCAAGGGTTTATATATATATTTTTAATCACATATATACTTTTCATTTTGTTACTTGCGGTGGTGTTTGAATTTTAGAGAGGTTAAGCAGATCAGATCCAGTTTTAAAATAGTTTTTAGATAATGGCATTTTTGATGCTAAAAATTATCGAATTTTCAAAGATATATAAAAAAAATTAACCTATTCTTCTTTCAAAAGCAAAATTAACATAAGTTTCCATTGCAAACTCTCCTCAAAAATTATTCTTCGTAATCTGATGCATAATATCATTTAAGAAATTAATGATAGTACAGGTCATTAACACATATATTAACATTCAGAAATTATAGAGCACTTCAGTTTATTAGAACTAGGGGCACAAATTTATGTATGTGTATGGGGCGGTGCTATTACAGAAACAAAATAATAATTTTTTTAAGTTCTTTTTATCGAAGAGCTGAAAAAAAAAGATCAAGGGCGCCACCATTACAAAAATATGACAATAGTTTTTTGAAAGTTATTTTTCTGTCGTGCTGAAAGAAAAAAAAAATTCTGACCAAGGGATGCATGATTACAAAAAGACGATATTAGTTTTTTGAAAGTTATTTTTACATAAAACATGGGGGAAAATCTAACCAAGAGTGCTGTGATTATAAAAACATGATATTTGTTTTTCGAAAGTTATTTTTAAAGAAACACTGAAAAAAAAATCCTGCCATGGGCGCCATGATTACAAACACACAGTATTAATATTTTGAAAGTTGTTTTTACAAGAGGTGCTGAAAAAAGATGATGAAGGACGCCATTATTACAAAAACTGGTATTAGTTTTTTAAAAGTTATTTTTGTAGAGGCACCGATAAAAACCTGGCTAAGGGCGACACGATTCCAAAAACACGATGTTAGTTTTTTAAAAGTTATTTTTAAAAAGGCGCTGAAAAGATCTAAACAAAGGCGCCATGATTACAAAAACATGATATTAGTTTATTTTTGGTTACTTTTACAGAGGTATTGAAAAAGTCTAACCAAGGGCTCCATGCTTCCCAAAACACGATATTTGTTTTCTGAAAATTATTTTACAAGCGGCGCAAGAAAAATTTGAACAAGGGCGCCATAATTACAAAAATCGATATAAGTTTTTTAAAAGTTATTTTTATAGAGGCGCTGTAAAAGATTTAAACAAAGGCGCCATGATTACAAAAACATGATATTAGTTTATTTTTGGTTTCTTTTACAGAGGTGTTGAAAAAGTTTGACCAAGGGCGCCATACTTTCCAAAACATGATATTTGTTTTCTGAAAATTATTTTTACAGGAGGCGCTAGAAAAAGTTGAACAAGGGCACCATAATTACCAGCGTTCGAAATCCTTGGTGGTCCGCTGGTCCGAGACCACCGATAATTCAATCGGACCACTAATCTGAAAAATTTAGTGGTCCGCAGGACCAGTGCCTGTGCAGGCCCTGAGAAAACAGCAACCGATCGCACATAAGATTTTTTTTTTTTTTTTTTTTTTTTAGCGAATCCGCAGACGCGCCATAGCGCGTAAAATATGCAAAAAATCGGCGATGGGACGCAAAAAAATAGTTCTTACGCGTCCCACAAGACGAGTAATTTCTTTAAAGGATCGCGAAAAAACGGCAAATTTCGTTAAAAAATCGCGAAATAACGACTAATTTCCGGCAAATTTTGTTAAACAATTCTCGAAAAAATGGCTAATTTCATTTCAAACCCGAAACATAAAGCAGATTTCTTCAAAAAACCGCGAAAAAAGGCAAATTTCGCCCCAAAAAATCGTGAAAAACGGCAGATTTTTTCAAAAAATAGCGAAATAAGGACAGATTCCTTCAAAAAATTGCAAAAAAAAGGCAGATTTCTTTAAAAAATCATGAAAATACAACAAATTTTGCCCGAAAATCGCGATAAAACGGCAAAATTTGAAAAAAAAATCGCAAAAAACGACAAATTTTGTTAAAAAAGCACTAAATAACGACTAATTTCCGGCAAATATCGTCAAAAAATCTCGAAAAAAAACGGCTAATTTCATCCTAAAACCCAAAAAAAGGTAGATTTCTTCAAAAAATCACGAAAAAACGGCAAATTTCGTCAAAAAATTGCGATAAAACGGGAAATTTTGAAACAAAATATCACGAAAAACGGTATATTTCGTCAATAAATCCCGAAAAAACAAAAGATGTCGTCAAAATAACGCGAAAAGACGGAAATTTCGACAAAAAAGAACGGAAAAAAAAAGTGAATGCCGGGAGAGAATTTTTCTGTTTTAAAAACTAATTTTCCTGCTTAAAAATTGTTGTTGCTGCTCCAAAAACTGATTTTCCTGCTTCTCAATATGGATTTTTATTGCTCCAAATCTTTCTTCAAACGAGCAAGTTTGTTCAGAAAATGCTTCATCATTGAAATTTAAATTAATAATATTAAATAAATATTATTTCAAACATTTTAACAAATAAAATTCTGGATTAAAACAGGCATTTGATATTGAGATCAAAATAAAAATCACATTTTTTAAATACTGAAGCAGTAAAAATATGTCTTCTGGGGACATTTGTTTTCAGAAATTTCAAAATAAGACAGGTTTTTAAGTTGTTTGAGATGCAAATTACAACTTATAATATTTCAAAATTCGTCAATTCAAATACAGTCAAACCTCGTTAACATGAACACGCTTAACATGAATTGGCTTAATTCATTATTGCTTTAATATGAATTGTTTTTACAGTACCCTTTAAAGACGAATACAAATAACTGATACTGTTAACATGAACAAAATTTTGATCTCCTTGAGGTTCATGTCAACGACCGTCGACTGTACCACTGGCTATGTATATAAGATATTTTTAGAAAATTCTCCTGAGTAACAATTCATCTTTTTTTATTTCACAATGAAATTTGTGAAAACAAGCAAATGTATTTTTAAATAAGGATTTTGTAAAAAATCATTAGAGCAAAGACGATGTCTTTACATTTATGCTGGTGACATCTTTCTGAAATTGCAATTAACTGAAAACCATTTTAAACGTATTTTAAAAGCAAAAAAGTTTCTATGCGAGTATTCATGCAAGTGTTCTTTTAGATGACTACTTCGTGCAAAACCCTATATTTCCTGGATCATATTTTACAAACAGATGTTTTTCCTTTGTATAAATCTGCAAATGTACGTTTAGACAGCCACATTGCAAAAAATCTTTAAAACGTATTTCGCCATCAAAAAGTATTTACTTTGCATGGGTAGACATATGTTTTGTTAGATTAAAATTTTGTGAAAATCTTTTGGAACATATTTTACATACATAAGGTTTTTCCTTTGTGTGGATGCGCAAGTGTACTTTTAGATTACTACTTTCTGAAAATCCTTTAGAGCATATTTCACAAACAAAAGGTTTTTCATTCGTATGAATGCGCAAATGGCTTTTCAAAGTACCACTTTGTGAAAACCCTTTGGAACATACTTCGCAAACAAAAGGTTTTTCTTTGGTGTGGGTGCGCAAATGACCTATAAGATGTTCCCTTTGGGAAAAACTTTTGGAACATATTTCACAAACGAAATCTTTTTCATTTGTATGAACACGCAAATGTGTTTTTAGAGTACCATTTGTTGAAAAATGTTTGAAACATATTTCACAAACAAATGGTTTTTCCCCCGTATGAGTGTGTAAGTGTTTTTTTAGATAATTACTAGCTGAAAATCTCCTGCAACATGTTTCACAAACAAAAGGTTTTTCTTCCATATGGATGCGCAAGTGATTTTTCAGATTACTACTGTCTGAAAATCCTTTGGAACATATTTCACAAACAAAAGGTCTTTCTCTTGTATGGGTGCGCAAATGTACTATCAGATGACTAGTTGTTGAAAATCCTTTGGAACATATTTCACAAACAAAAGGTCTTTCCTTTGTCAGGGTATGCAAATGTTCTTTCAAGTCGAGACTTTTTGAAAAAAGTTTCAAACCCATTTCACAAAAACATGTCTCTTCTATATGGGTAGTCATTTCGGTATGAGAGTGAATATCAGGTACTGACATTTTTCCGAGAGAGAAGTTTAATTTGATAGGACACAGAAGATAAAATGTCTACAGTAAACGAAACTTTGTGAAAGTTTCCTAAAATAGTTTAGAAAAATTTATTCATATTGTAATCTTAAATGTTAAAAAATAATAATAAAGCAGTCATAAAAATGAAATAAGAAATAGTTGCAGAAACTACTTATTTACATATCAACCTTTTTAAACATTCATGGTTTTCAAATACAAAAAAACATCTGCAACATCTTCGGATACCCTACACGTTTTTAAATCTTATTATTAAATGTATTCTTTTTAAAAGTAAATGCAAGTATAAATATTTCTAACATTACAAATTTGAAATTAAGAAAAAAATAACAAATAAATTCAAAACGGCAAAAAAAATTGATATTACTTGGTCAACTTTGCTTTATTGAACAATTGTTGCTTCTCATGTGGATATGATTTTCGTATGTGCTTAGCATGTACAGCTGAAATAATCTTGTGACAAATTCTTTATTCCAGCGATGATTAAAAAAAGTAATGAAAAGGCGGTGTAAAATAATTGAAATTTTCTATTTGAAACATTGAAAGGTTATTCAAAAGGGACTAATTAAAATTTAGGTGTTGAACACACGGTTATTTTCAAAATAACAGCTGCCTTTCACAAAACATTATACAATATGCGATATCATGCTCCTAAATTTTAAAGAAATCTATCATTTACAAGGTTTTAAATTCCAATGCTTCTCAGATAGTCATTTACTTTAAGGGGGCAAATCACGTTGGCGGTTAAAAAAATGATTTTTTGCAAATTTCTGAATAGAAATCTTTAAAAGTTACTAATTCAGAGCAAAAAGAATTTTATAAAAACGCAAATTAGATCAGAAATTATTGCTAAAAATATATTGCATAAAAGTATTTGCTGTAATTCGATAAGCCAATTATAAAGCCGTTTTTCTGAAAACTGATTTGCTGGTATTGCATGCACTCACATTTAAAAATTAATCAATATAGAATCTTTAAATTATATATATTCTTAGTTTATATGTGTTAAGTCTATTCTGAACTTCAATCTAGTCTGAGTTTTGTCACAGAAATTTGTGGATTGAAAAAGAAGCTTAATTTTTTTTGTGAAATTTAGTGAGAGGGTAAATATCATAAAATGTGAAATAATGAAGACAAAAACTATTGAAAATTTAAAACATATCAAAATTTCTCATTTATTTTAATGTTGATTAAACAGCTTCTAGTTGTTTTCCTTACAACAGTAGTGAAGTTTGAGAGCTCTTAGATATAGAAACAATATTTTTAAAAAAAATCATCAAATATTTGAGGCTAGGATAATCACATGGATACCAAGACTATCACAAGTTTTACTTAAGTGTTAAAACAAAATTATGATTTTAGTAAATTCTGTTTTGATAATTTATTATCGTGTGTTTATACATACTAAATATTTTTACAAATTTGTTAGATAACCTTTTCAATTGTTAAACAAGTAAGAAAAATCATGCGTTAAGCATAGATTATAAAGCAATTTACAACACTTCATGAAATCTTGAACAAAACTTTGTTATTTAGGTAAATAAGGATATAAAGCCAG
The DNA here is from genome assembly GCA_964019185.1 of Maratus speculifer. Taxonomy (NCBI): domain Eukaryota; kingdom Metazoa; phylum Arthropoda; class Arachnida; order Araneae; family Salticidae; genus Maratus; species Maratus speculifer. Next base: position 40,413,078 of record OZ025303.1, read on the forward strand.
ATATAGCCAAATATGTATTCCAGTACTATTGAATAGCCCTGTATTTGATCTGTCAGCTAATATACATACTATATAATGGGAAAATTTAGTTAAGCAAAAAATGCCTGAGAGCTTGAAATTTCTCTATCAGCAATTTATACTAATAGATGGAAACATACTTGAATACTTTGTTTTGCCTTGTAATTTGCCTGGTACTTTTATTACACTTCAGTGTTAAGATAAAATTTATTTTAAACTAAAACACTCTTAAAACAACTGAAATCACTTTCTCATAAATTATCATTCATAGGCCCCATGTGCTCAGTTCTTTGCGTGGCCCTGTATATCATTTTATCTATATTCTGCAAAAATTTCTTAGTAAATGTAATGCAGTTCAGCGTAAAAATGCATAATTTTTTAAGAATCACCTATTAGTAATTTATGCTCATATTCAGTTACGTTGGCGAGCTCTTTTGGGTAGCCCTGTATATTAACTATAGCATTTATAAACACCATATAATATGCATGTATTTAGTGAAACTTATACGCGCATATCATAATTAAAATGCATTTCATCTATCCATCAGCTATCATTGGATACATTCGGAAAGAATGTACTATTTGAAATCTTTTGTGTGTCCATGTAAATACAATGTACTTTATATTAGGGAAGACAGTGTCGTATAATTTATACTATGCCTCATTGACATATATCAATTTTATTATACATAAAACAGTTTAATGTGCTTAAAATATGTCACACAGAATTCCCCCTTTTACCATTATCTAATGGAATTCATTTGTGGGGCCCTGTAAATGAATAATAGCTACATTTTCACCTTATATTCTATAAAATGCATATTTTAATGCACCTCTTAAAAGCATATAAATTTTAAAATGTTTGAGAGGATATAACATCTTTAAAATTCCTTAGAAACGATTTTTCCCCCATAGGCCGTAATGTAATGAGAAAATTTTGATTCTCCCTGTAGATAAACTAATCATGGCAGAAACTTCATTTTCAATAGGGTTTGTGGTATGGTAAACGTCAATAACGTCCTAAAATTTCATTGCAATCAGAGTATATTTACGTGAGTTATAGAGCAGACAGACGGACAGATGAACAGACAAACCGAATACATAAGCACTTTTCAATTTTCTTGGAAAGTGCTAAAAAGTGATAAAAATATTAATTAAAATTTCATCTTGAAAAAAAATTTTCTTTTTTTTAATTACAAATTGTACTTTAATTTGTAAAGTAATAATAAAAAAAAATATATTTTTTCAATGAACTGTTTGAATAACTGAACAAACCAACTTTCAGCCTTACAATAATTGCATGATGAGACATAAAGATAATAAAAGAGGTAAACTGTAAAAGAATTTTTGTGAAAATAGTGTAATATTTGAAATCTAAATACATTTTACAAGTTATTATGAGAAACAAATGAATATTTAGGCATATTAAGAAATAGTAATGAAGTTGTGCCTTGAAATTTAGATACTTTCTTTAAGTCTCTATAAACTTGTACTCTGTGTTCTCTCTCTTTTTTCTTACTTGAATTCTGTATTTCATTGACTGCTGAAGCTGAGGGCAATTTTTAATCTCTTAGGCATCTTGTTTAAAAATCCATGTTTGTTTGAAGATTCATAAAATAATAGTGATGATCATCATTGATATAAGAATCTATATTTTATTACCTTACTTATTTATATTTATTTTAAGCGATGACAAATTTACATTGCTGTCAAAGTTTTGTTAAATCCGTCTTTGAATTAAAAAATAACATGATAGAAAAAACGATTAAGACGTTAAAGAGTTAATGGCATCAGGGGTTTTCAATTGTGTAAGAGCTTGAAAAATCTACTGTTTTTAAAGGTGCTCTGATATTTTTCATCCACTATTTATGCTGTTGACGCTCTTTTACATCGATCATCTTTGTAAACTGATTTTATAAATCTTTTTTTTCTTTTTAACATACTTTAATATTTTCTAAATTTTCTTAATGAAATAGTACTCCATTTTTTAAATTTCTGTCTTGATATATTACTTACCCATCATACGTAGTATAGGGTAAGTCTTGCAATCGTTTTGAAAATCGAAAATTTTTTTTGACGGATTTACACGTTTTAGATAGTGGAGATTCCGAAAAACATATTTTTAGAAAAAAAATTCTGCCGTCCCTCTGTCTGTCTGTCTGTCTGTCTGTCTGTAAACGCTCTATCTCCCGAACAAATTGAGACAGAGACTTGAAATTTTGTATGTAGTTAGTATGTAAGAATGGGACGAACCCTATTTAATATCAGCAACCTCGATTATCCGAAACTATTTTTTTCGGACCCTCGAAAAATTCGTTCTGATGAAAGGTATATAAAAATTTTCGAATTTTTTTGTTTTAAGAAATGGACGTAAAAGGCAATAAAATAACACATATTTTGCATATAGAACGAAGTCGATCGGATTATTAGTTGCCGAGATATTTGTAATCCTGTTTTCCACATTCTTCGATTTTTCATGACCCTGTATTTCATTCAAATTTCAATTCAGAGGTATATTTTAATTGGAAATGAGACGCTTAATCCGACGCAGTTAATTGTTAGTTAATAGAATTATTATTTTTGGAGTTATAAGGATGTTTCTTTTACGCAGTTCGGTACTACTTGAGTAGTTTGGCGTTTTATATAATTTGTCGAAATTGGTACATCGGCAGTTCTTTAATAAAGCTTTACTATGTATATTAACAATATTTAAATTTTGTTTATGAATTGCAATGCATTGTATAAATAGTTTTCACATGTTTTATTTCCATATACGTATCCATGATGGGTAAGTATTACGGTGGCCCCCAACGACTAGTTTTTTCTGCCTCACACTTATAATTAATCTCGCCACTTTTGACTCATTTTCTACAACACGAAAACAAATTTCTCAATTCTCTAATGATAAAAAATATGAAATTATTATATGCATATGCTCTGTATACAAATAAAGGATTTCATATACATCTTTTTAACATAGGGTACATAACATAACTCAGTGATTAGTATCTGTTTATGCATATGTTATGCAAACCGCCTAATAAATTAAAATTATCCTAAGAAAGCGATTCAAAATTTCAAAAGATAAATGCGTTTTTATTAAAAAATAAAGGATTTTCCATGCAAAATTATTAAATTTTGAGGAGTTTAAATAATAAGGTTATTTTTATGTAGTTGTAATTATATGTCATTTTCTTGGTATTATGTCAGAATAATGACACTTTTATTTTAAAACATTTTTCACATTCTTATTACTCTCTTCTATCTTCAATAGAAGAAAGTATTGGTATCGACATTTTTTTCGACTGTCGGTTTTCGACGGATTTACATGTTTTAGGGGTCAGAGATTAAAAAAACATGTTTTTACAAAATGTCTGTTTGTCCATGTGTCGCAATTTTACCATCAAAAACTGTATGAAGATATGCATAGTATTTTACCAAATTTTTTGTGAATGTGGCAAGCAGATTCTCCTTCAGTTTTGAAGCATTCTGCCGGAAGGGGGCGTTGAAATCGTGGTTTTTGTGCCATTTTCAATATTGTGCCGACCAAAAGTGTATGAAGTTATACATCGAATTGAACCAAATTTTTTGTGTAAGTGTATGGCTATGGCTCGCGGGTCCTCCCTGAATTTGAAAAAAATCCGCTGATAGGGGACGCTGCAATAGTCATTTTTGTGCCATTTTGAATATTGTACTATCTAAAAGTGTATGAAGTTATACATAGAATTGAACCAAATTTTTGTGTAAGTGTTTGGCTATAGCTAGTTGGTCGTCCCTGAATTTGAAAAAAATTCGCCGGAAGGGGGCACTGCAATAGCGATTTAAGTGCCATTTTCAATATTGCACCACCTAAAAGTTGTGAAGTTATGCCTAGAACTGAACTTAAATTTTTGTGCATGATTATGTTTTGATATGACAAGTAGGTCCTCCCTGAATTTGAATTGACTGAAGCAGAAATTTAAGATGAAAATCAAATTTGGTACAATGTTGAATTAAAATTATTAAAGCATTAGCATGAGTAACTATTTTTTTAAATATTATAATGTACATATGAGATAGAAGAAAGTTTTGGGATTGGCACATCCAAGTATTTTTTTTAATTTTTAGGTATAATATTTTAATTTTGTAATTTTATCTTTAATTTAATGAATGACACTGCAGATGATGTGCCCAGTTAAGGTTCGAACCGGAGAAACCACGGTCAGAAAGCGAGAGCTTAAGTGCCGAGCTCAATCGCTTCCTGCGAGAAACTCGTTTTACTGACCTCGCAAGATGGCGCCGCTACAGTACTCCACCCCCTGTGAGAAGAACGTCGCGTTGACGTTGGACGAGCGATATGCATTGGTATTGTGCTGGCGGTTGCCATAGTGATATGTTGTCGTTGTTGTGCTGCCGCTGAGCGTATGTGTGCCCCCTAGACGATGCGCGGCGTGGCAGGCTTTGTGCTATAAGAGTTGTCATAGGCTTTGAGTGCTGTGAGCGTTTCACAGGCTTTGGTCGTGTGCTGTGATCATTACACAGGCTTTGGGTGCTGGGGGTGTTTTCAGTGCTGCCATCTGTTGTTCTAGAGCGAAGGTGGTGAAGTGCGGGTTCGATTGTCTAAGGTCAGCAATGCAGGTGATGTGCTCCGACAAGGTTCTAACCGGAGAACCCATGGTCAAAAAGCGAGATCTTAAGTGCCGAGCGAAAGGCTAGCTCGATCGCTTTTTGCGAGAAACTCACTTTACTGATCGCGCTAGATGGCGCCGCTACAACACAATAAAAGTCTTCTTAATTTTTACAAAAATTTTAAATGCATAAATTTCAAAGAAATATCTAAAGTTTCTTGCTTGTATGCAATGATTTAACTACTTCTGAATTAAACTAGGTCAAAAACAAGACGAATTACTCTGCTAAATCATTTTTTAACCTGATAAAGTATAAAAATGAACAGGCCAAGAAAATTATATTCATTTTCAGTGACAATCATATTTTAATTATTGAAAATTATTTATTTATTACACAAGTCAAAATTATTAATTAAAAATTAAAAAAAATAATTAGAAAAAAACTATAAAGATATTTGTACTGTACAACAGAAATCCTTTTACATTGTACAGTATGACATGTCAGGTAAATGACAATATGAAATCTCAAGCCTTTAAATTATTTTATTTGTGTTATTATGAATGTAATATCGCTTGAAAATATTTCTAAGAATACTTTTTATTAGAATGTAAAAAAAAGGAAATTGCATTATGCAACATTTAATAGAAATTTTATCATGTGAACTGCAATTTCTATATTTTGTGATAGTCTTCCGAATATGATTAGACAAGCCGTTAATTATGCTATAGAATTTGAATGTATTTTCAAATTTAGGTAAAGTGTAAAATATAGTATTATATGTCGCAAAACATTAACCATTTAACACATATCTGCAATGAAAAATTAAACATACATCTGCATTAAAATGTTAAATGCGTGTGTGTGTAAAATGCATATTTCAATATTCATATTTTTCAAAATCCACGTTTGTCATTATGATTTATTTAAATAATATTATTCAATATACATGCATTTGAATATTTTTCTCAAATCATAAAAATGCGTGAAAGTAAAAAAAAAAAAAAAAAAAAAAAAAAAAAAAAAAAAAAAAAAAACTTGTTCTGTTTTTTTATTGGCAGGGGTGGATCTAGAAATTCGTTTTTCTGGGGGGGGGGGGGTATCGAATAACACATAATTATCACAGTCATAGTATCTGTCGGTTAAATCATTCTTTGCAGTTATTCTTTGCAGAATATTAAATACTTAATGTGATTTTAAAATATTATGTATTTTAGATTATCCGATGTTCAATTAACCGACACACTTGGTTAACCTAGCTTCTTATTAAATAAATCTCTCTTTTTCTCAAAATATGACTTATTGTTTGCATATTGTGTCCAAAACTTTAAAAGTTACAAAAAAACTTACTTATTAAATGTCTTAGTTTGATTGTTTTCTTTTTTTTTCTGTTTTACTTAGGTAATTATTTATCTAATAAATTTGTTCAAAGAAGAAATTGAATAAAATCTCAAAAGGGTTTAAAATATCTTTGAAAATTCAAAACGGTGCATATACCTCTTCAGAATCTACTACTCACTTTTAGTCCATCAAAATTGGCTTTTCTTATTGATGCTCAGGTCTTTTCGCAACAGGTAGAAAGACAGCAAAAAATAATAAACCAAATAATGAACAGTGGATGACAGTAGAGCAGCATTTTCTATTCATATCGCCTAGAAGGAATTTTATGAAGTTAATACATAATAAAATAATGATTTACCAAGTTGGCTTTGAAGAAATTAACACACCATAAGCATCTTAGCTTTTAACCGACTAGAATGTAATGCATTTTTATTCATTCATAAAATAACTCTTGAAATTCCCCAATGTGGGTGCCGAAAGCAGTAGGGGATATTAGAGCACATTTGAACATGGAACAGATGTGGACGTTGCAATTTTTCACTAGTTATTATTATTTGTTTTGTTTCTTTATTTGAAAAAAAAATTACCAACGACGACAGCACCTGTAGACACATGGTAAAATTTTTTGACATTTTGTTTGTCTTCAATAGCCAAAACACTGTTTATAGATCTCAAAAGTAAAATCATAGTTCCAACTTCTTAAGCAAATAATTTTATTTATTAATTCATTTATTTGAATTTTAAGATTTTAACATATACCATGAATACTAACAAATATTTTGATAAAAAAAATTTCTTCTAAAATTGTGAAATGTTAATGATTTTTCAATTTAACTCTAATGGCCATGTGGCTCACTTGAGAACAGAGTAAGTAGTTGGGACAGATATGAACAGTTCATAAGTACCCCAATAATTATTCTGTTCCTTTCAATTAACTTAATGAGGAATAATGTCAGTTCCAATATCTATAATTTTCCTGAAATAAAAGACTTTTTGTCTCAGTTCAAATATAAATTTTGGACCTTTACGTAAAACTTCCGAAGAAAGAATTGGAGGTTTTACATAAAGGTCTAAAATTTATGTTTGAACAGAGACTTGATGAGAAAAACTTAGTGACGGAATCAGAATTTATTAGAAAAGGTTAATAATGAAAACAGAGAAGAAAATAGAAATATCATTTTTTCAAAAGTTAATAAATACATAAAAAGATCTTTAACCCTTTGCGGCGCAGTAGAAAATTCATTGCTTAAGTGTTGAAATTAATGTCTGACACAGGATTTTGAAAACAATTTTTTTTATAAATAAGAAAAAGCTATATTTCACGCATTCAATAAATCGTAATTTTCTTTTATAAAAATTCCGGTGCTAATGTGGCGTTTGGGAATTAACATTAAGTGGTTCATAGATATACCATCGCGCCGCAAGGGCAGCTTATTAATATTGATTTAAAAAATAGTTAGAAAGTTGAACAAAAAAAATAATATTCTGTCCACACAGGCAGATAAATCTGACAGAATAATGCAGCAATGGATCTTGAGGATTATTCTAACAAAATGCTTGAAGCTACTATGAGATTAAATGTTTTTTTTTAATCATGAAATGCCCACTGGATAAGATTAACAGTAAATTAAAATGTATTATAGAGAAAGACCTGGTCATATGAAAGAAAAATTAAGCATTAATAAACAGGATGTCATTCCACGCCTTTTTGGTAGAGTAAAGGATCATAAAGAAAGGTATCCATTGCACCGCATAGTAATGAGATGTCAAGCGCCATATTCTTTTTAAAAGACATTTGTTTCTTTGTTGACTTTGTTTCTTTGTTGTTAGTATTTGTTTCTTTGGACTTCGTTGTTAATTTGTTGAGCATATCAATATACTCAAGATTTCTCAAGATTGTATTTTGGCAAATGTCAAGTCACTGTTTCCATCAATTGCCGTTACTGAAGTTAGTTCCTATATTAATGATTTGAAACATACTTCAAAAAAGTTTAGTGGAATTATGAAAATGACACTGAAAAGTGGCTAACAATTGATCATTAATAGTAACTTCCTTATGCTTGATGGGAAAATATACAGGGTGTCCAATAAATAACTGACCCATTTTGAAATTAAATAACTAAAGAACGGTTTGAGATAAAAATGCGCGGTTTGCTGCATTGTTATTACAAAATCAATACATTTTTAGATATACACTTTCTTAAAATAGTTCGGAATTCGACCAACAGATGACGCTGACGGCGGCAATAAGCTGTCGAAATTCAGACATTACTCTAAGTTTCACAAGCATGAGATTTTCGGCTGATGTCGCAAAGTTGATTCTCAGACGACATGTTGAATACACGCTCCACTCACCTGCAGAAAGAGAGTTTGTTGGATGGAAAGAGATTTAAAATAATGTTTATGCTTGAATAATGTATATTTACTTAATAAAAAACAAAAAAATAATCATCAACCTTTCACACATTTACTATAAGTAAATTGCATTCAAAAAATGTCTTTGTAACCGGTTAACTGATTCTCTTTTTACGTACAATAAATCGAAAATATCAGATAAGCACAGCTTTTTTAAATTTAAAAAAAATCTTAAAATTTTATCTAAACATTTCTTCCATTAAATAGTATGAAATTGTATTTAAAAAATTAGAGATGTCAAAAAGCTTTAAGAGATAGATCAAGCAATCTTTTCTTACCTATACGACATTTAGTGAAATCAGACATTAAAACAGTAGTACACAAATAGATTGGCAAGTTCCCTGTCTAAAATAAAAGCAGGGCAGTGACTTATTATAAATCAGTACATAAAAATATATTAAACATTAAAATAAAGGTTCGTCTATAACAAATCCTGTCTTAAACACAAAAAATTATTAATCAAGACGGAGAAAGTAACATACAAAACTACCTGCTAAGACGAAAACCTCTCTAAAACGAAATATTTTTCATTTTATCGCAAACCGAATTTATCTCTACGTTATATTCATATTTTTACATTTGACATATCTGAAAATATTATTACGAAAGCCACGACAGATTTTAATATGCTTTTTACACATAATCCATCCCTCTTCTTCCCCTGATTGCAAACGCATCTACTCTGAAATGGAAGGATGCTTAAAAAGAGAAAAGATGCTTAAAGAGAGATTTTAAAATGACTTTTACAACACGTCTCCCTCCTGCCCCAACTGAAAACATAATCTACGCTGAAATAGAAGGATGTTTAAAAAGAAAAAAAGCATTGCATCTGTTTTTACATCCTGCGAGTCATCCCTTTTCAAAATTTCATCACAAAAGGCATAATAGATCCTGAATCATCATAGAATCATCACAGGTCTACTTATTTTAGTTCAGTTTTACAAGTATAAATATTACCAAATTTTTGGAACATTAGTGTTTTTCATATATAATTTTAAAAAAGTTTTTAGAATCATTTTTTTAAAATAATGTTCTTTATTTCAAATCAAGTGAAAGAGGAATTTTTAGAATTATTCTTTCCTTTCTTTTGCTCATGAAGAATAATTAAGGAAAGAGGGGAGGACAAAAATATATTTCAGGATCTATGATGTTCTTTGTAATGAAATCTGCAAAAGGGGTAACTCGCAGGACATAAAACAATGCTTTTTTTTTTAAAAAAAACATCCTTCCATTTCAGCGTAGATAATGTTTTCGGTTTGGGGGGAACGAGACGTGTGTGTAAAAGTAATCTTAAAATCTCTCGTGGCTTTCGTAATAAAATTTTCAGATGTGTTATATGTCAAAATATGTATAAAATAAAGGGATGAATTCGTTCTTCGGAAAAATTAACAATATTTCGTTTTAGGCAGGTTTACGTCCTAGCATCTGATTTTGTATTTACATTCTCCGTCGAAATCAATATTTTTTACGTTTAAAACAGGATTTGTTATAAATGGATTCCTTCATTTTAAGATATATATTTTTATGTGCCAATTTATAAGTCACTGTCCCGCTTTTTTTAGATAGGGAACTTGCCAATACTATTTCTGTACATCTGTTTTGACCACTTAACTGATTTCAATGCACGACGTAGGCAAGAAGAGTTTGCTTCATCCACAAATTAACACTATTTAACACCTTCTAATTTTTTAAATACAATTTCATACTATTTAATGGAAGAAATGTTTAGATTAAATATTAAGACTTTTTTTAACTAAATAAAGCGGTGTTTATCCCATATTTTCAATTTATTGTACGTAAAAAGAGAATCAGTTAACCGGTTACAAAAATATTTTTTGAATACAATTTACTTATGGCAAATATGTGAAAAGTTAATGAATATTTTGTTGATTTTTATTAAGTATAATAGACATTATTTAATTATAAATATTGTTTTAAATCTCTTTCCATCCAATAAACTCTATTTCTGCAGACGAGTCGAATGTCAATTTAACATTGTCAACTGAAATTCGACTTTGCGAAAGGAGCCGAAAAATTCATATTTATGAAAACTAGAGTAATGTATGAATTTCAACAGCCTGTTGTCGCCGTCAGCGCCATCTGTTGGTCGAATTTCGAACTTGTTGATTTCTTAATAACAATGCAGCAAACCGCGCATTTTTATCTCAAACCGTTCTTTAGTTATTTAATTTCAAAATGGGTCAGTTATTTACTGGACACCCTGGATAAGCAAAACATGGAGGCTCCAATTTCTACTCCTATTTCGGATTTTCTGGATGAATTCAAGTTGAGACCATATGAAAAAAGAATTTTCAAAACTTTTTTATAACTTTCCTATGTTTTGGAAAAAGTATGTTGATGATGTTTGTTTGGTTTGGAAATGGGGGAAGGGGGGAGCTCTTTTCTTAATTTTGTTGATGAAGTTAATAAATTAAATAAAAAAAACTCAATTTACATATAAATTAATAGTGAATTGTAGTTTGCCATTTTTAGATACTTTTTAATAAAAAAGGGGGATTAGCTGTAAAGAACAATTTATATAAAGGAAATTAATAGCCAACATTTTATTTTGAATTCTGCATGTTCATCTTTTTGTTATAAATTCTCCACTTTTCATTTCGTGGCTGACAGAACTTTTAAAGTTTGTTCTGAAAACTTTTTTAAATAAGGAGTTGGCTATTATCAGTGAGATTGCAGGTTCTACTAAGTGTAAAATAAGTAGCATCAATAAATTAATATAGGAAAGAGAAATCTAAACCGCAAAGTCGAGAATTAATTAAAGTTATAATAAAGGAGGGGGGATTTACAAAATTTAAAAGAGCTCCTTTTCCTTATTTGAAAGGTAGTTTTGAGAAGTTAAAATTTAAACTAAGAAAGTTCAACTCTTGATTGATTGAGACGCCGCCACCAAAATTAAAGAGTTCACTTAATAAGTAAATTGACACTATAGGACAGGAGAATCGGAACTTGCAGGGTTACGAAACACCTTATATTACTTAAAAAGGTGATTAAAATTATTACACAGCCATAGCTGGGTTTATTTATTTTATTTTATGTTGGCCAATTATCTACACTATGGGATAAAGTCCCTAAGAGGAAAGGTGCTTTCCGTGGAGGGTCTTTCTAAGGGAACTTAACCCGTATTTACGCACGGAAATCGAAGATTCGAATAAAACCTTGAAAAATTTAGAACGGTTAGGCCGACGGTCGAGATTGGGATCGAACCTAGCACCTACTTTCTACCAATTTGGAGGTCAGAAACTCTCAGTCACTGGTGGGGCCACGTGGCCTGGAGAAATCTTGGAATGGGGAAAAGTAAACACGAATACGATATTAATTTTTTTTTTGTACTAACACTGTTTTATTTAGATTATATTTGAATGGGGGGATAAAAATTCTGTTTAGTGAAAACAAATTATGTTTTGTAGCAAATTGTTGTACGTCCATTAAAAAAGAGTCCAATGCAATTTATACGCATTAAAAGTTTATTTGCAATGATACTGTTTCTTTTATTATTCCTAAGTTATGGTTAAAGTTAATGAATAAATTCCCTGTGAAAGCTTGAATGGGATGAGTTACGTTGGAAATTAATTTTAGAACATGGTCTATTTTTAATTTAATTTTTTCCAATAGAGCACGTGGTTTTTGTTTACATCTCATTGTCCCGCGTCATTTGTATTGATCGTGAGATGATTTACAGTTTTATTTTGTTTATGATTATGGTTCTTATCAGATTAGAATCGAAACATGTAAACATTATTTTTAATATTTTTTGTAATACTTTTCTCAAGTAATATAAATTGCTTATAAAAAAAATATGATTATTAGATTTTGACTCATAGGTTTACCATTATGTTTTCCTGCACCCAAAAATAAGAAAACACAATGTTAAACCTACGAATCGGAAAAAAATCATGAAAAAAGGACTTGGTTTGGGTAAGAAGATAGTTTTACACCAACATCAGGATAATTTTTCGACGCCTCATTTGATTTCTTCTGACTTCTGACTTTCATCTATGCCCACGAATTAAACATTTTATGATTGAAAGCAATTGTACACGAAAGCAGAAGGAAAAATGGATGTCAACAGCTATTTTGGGGGTTTTGGAAAATCGCTATTTCGGATGGCATAATGGCTTTGAAATGATGTTGATGAAGTGCATTGAACCACAAAGAGATTGTGTAAAAAAATAAACATATTTAAAGAAAATTCTCACTTTCTATTCCATTTTGAGAACTTTTCAAATCACACTTGTATACCTAGTAGAGTGAGGGACGATCGCCTCAATTCCTCCGTGGATCCACGCTTGACAGTAAGAGATCTTCATAGAACTGCCAATAGTTTGATTTATAATTACATAAAATCACAATTATATTGATTTTGAACAAGGCTAGTTTTAACCATGGAAAAAAAGGGTTTTAATCTTCCTGATTGTAAAATCCGTTTGACCATCAGTGATCAAAACTCCTTTTATGTTAGAAAATATTTTTTTTTTTTTTTTTTTTTTTTTTTTTTTTTTGATGAATTTAATACGCCACTTGGAAAGGTTATTTTCTTTAAAATCATTATTTAATACAACTGTTGGAAGGGTTTCCAAATATTTTACTGAGGACTGTGTTTCAATTTTATTTGTATCACACACATCTTCACTTTCTAGATCATTAACCAATATGAAATTAACAAATCTTTTTCTCAGCTGTAAAGATTTCAATTTATAAAATAATAAACAATTGTTACTCCAAAGATACGCTCACTGTTATACAAAATAATATTGTTAATACAAATTACATTGTCATTTCTGATATTTTTATGACTTAACTAACTAGCTTTGTGACTTCATTAAATGGTTTTGTGATTTCTGCCATTACGGATATTATTTCCATGTAATCCCCCCCCCCCTTTCCGAAGGTCCACTCCATACTCAGGTTGGAAACTGTTACTCTGGAAGAAAAACATGTTATTAGAGCTGTGAAAAACCAAAGTATACATTTCTCTTATAACAAAAATTGTTTTATCACAGATATATGTGCAAAAGCTCAAAAGCAAAAAATATAAAATTGATGAATATGTAAAACACCCAATTAAATAGAATTTTCGAATAGTTCTACGCTGAAGGGCTTTCGTAAGATACAAGAAATGATCTTGGAAAAAGGAGAAAATGCTTTATATGTATATAATGCTGTCCCAAAAATGACTGATGGATTTTAAAATTCAATAACTTGCAAACGGTGACAGCTGTTTAAAAAAATTTTGCAGGAGGGTTATGAATAATGTCAGGAGTTTTTTTACTGTAATTTTTTATTTTGGTTCGAATTTCAAACTATAGATGGCGTTGACGACAATTGAAGCCCAGGTTGACGCCAAAACTGACCTCACTCAGCATTGATCACCTGGCCTTCAATCACCGTCAGCACCATCTATTGTTTGAAATTTGAACTAAAACTCCTGACATTATTTATAAACCTCCTGCAAAAAATTTTTAAATAGCTATCACCGTTTGCAAGTTATTGAATTTTAAAATCCATCAGTCATTTTTGGGACATCCGGTATATATATATATATATATTGCTAAATTTTTTACTGTTACATACACACAATACAAGTAATTCTTTTTAATATTTATACACTTATTTAATACAAAGATACTATTTTTTAAACAAACATAACTAATTATTTATGTATATATAATAGTAATAATACAGTAGATTCCCTCAAATCCGCACAGCTTGGGACCAGAAATTATGAGGGTTTTAGAATTTTGCAGATTTCTAGTCATTGTTTTGTATACATTTTTTAAACAGTAATTTGAATGTAATTAATAATAGAATTAAAACTATAATGAATACTGACTATATAATAAAATATTAAAATAAGTTACAAACTAAAGTAATATAAATTTAGATAATTTTTAAAATGATTAAAATACTGAAAGCAAAAGTCATGTTAATTATAAATAATATATGATACTATTCTTTATAAAAATAAAATGTATTTTTCTTATATTCAATGAAACATCACTTAAAAAGGTACGCTATTAGTTCACATAGAAATCATAAAATAAAGAAGTTTTATTTTAGGTTTATCCAGACTTAATAACCACTAAGCTTAATTAATGCTTAAAAAAAATTTGATTAGAAGATTGTGATTACCAATGATATCAGCATTGTTTTGAATTTTTTCAGAAATAAATTTATTCTTCCTTCATAAAAAAAAAAACATGAATTCAGTAATATTAATGAAAATTCCAAATTAAAAAATATGTGGAATTAATATAAAACAAGAAAAATCCAATGTTGTCCCAATATCTGAACTGAATGTTTCATTGTTTACATCCATAAATTATGTGTGGACCTTGGGGTTGCATATTTGAGGGAGTCTAATGTATATTAGGAATAAAATGTTTATATATACATATAATCTAAACAAGTAGCTGTCCGTACCTGTTATCTAATCATTATTCCTTGTTTCTTATAACTCTTAATAGATTAAAAGCTCATTTTTGGTTTTAAATCTTTCTGCATTATAGCAAAAAATTACTGCATACACAGACAATAATTAATAATTATAGTTATAGACTTTTGTATTGACTTGATTTTGATTGATTATTGATTGATTTGATTATTGATTTGATTATTGTAATGACACATTTGATTAATGGAATTTAATGATAAATATATACTGAAATTTACTGGTTAATTTATTCGTATTGTTTTGAAATTTTGTCTACGCATTTGTCAGATTTTTTAAATTATTACTGTAAATTTTGGAGATTTTTTATAAATGTGTTCTAATAATATAGACTAATTTGTTTTAGAGATTTACTTATTTCAAATGTATTTATTTCATTTTCTTTATTTTCTCCTATTGGTTGCTAAGCAACCATTCATCCTAATTCTTATCCATAATTTGAAAACGTGTACGAAAATTTAAATGAAGTCAATATCAAAACTGATGAATTAATTAATGTCTTTGTATCTTTACGTATAAATATAACATAGCCCAGAAAAGAACATAGGTTATGTTTTATTAATTTTATTCAAATATTTTCCTTAATAATTCAAAATTTCATTCTTTTTCATACACAATCAATAGAGAGTTTTTAGATACAATTTAACCAATTTCCTTTATCGTTGCCAAAAAAAATTAAAATCTGGAATAATTATTTTTCAATTGCAATAAGTTTCAATTGAGCAATTTCCATTCAAGAAATTAAACTAAGAAAAAATAAATAAATATGACGTCAGAATTAAAATAAAAATAGATATAGTACTTTTTGTTAAATATTAAACACGGATATTTGTTTCATTAATAAGAATTTTTCTGACAAAAATGGAGATATAATTAGAAGTAAAAGAAATAAAGAAGAATTATATTTCTAACAAACAATTCACTTGGTAAAATATGAAGTCATAGTTGAAATAAAACAGGTATTTTATAGTAGGTGTAAAAAATACAAGAAACATGGATATCAATAACTTATGAATAATGACGTCATTGCCAAAGCTTCAATGAAGGGTTACTTTGATAACTCGAAATTTATTGTTTATGAAATTGTTTGAAATTTGTTGTTTATTCCATCTGTCAGTCTGTTCTTCTGTCTGTCTGTTCCGCGATAACTGCAGCAAAATGCAATCAAACTTTTGTTTTTGAAAAAAAAAAAAAAAATTGTAAAACCCTAGATTACTAATTTTACACTTTAAAAAGTTCCTTATACATCAGATTTAGGTGTTTGTGGTTGGCAGGCATGTAGAAGTATGAGGTTAATGAAAAATGCGTGTCCAAACTGTTACTTATCCTTATAAATCAAAATGTATAAAGAAATGCAAGATATACGATACCATTAGCACAATTAATAGAAAGTTGAAAATTTAAATTTAATGTGACTGTGAGGGGTTCAGGGGGGCGGAGCCCCCCTGAAGACATCTACTATGTTATAATAAAAAAACAAAAATAATATAGATCATGAAAATTTCAGAATTTCCTAACGTAAATAAAATTTTAACTTAACAGATTTGATGGCTGAAAACTTCTTATTGAGGTTGAATTTTTCCCAAAGTGTGTTTTTAAAAAAATGATGTGCAAAGCTGACGTTGAGGCTCATGATCTGCAGATTTACTAGTCTAATAATTTAAAATGAGAAATGAAAATGGTGCCAAAACCATATATATTCCACAAAACTTATCAAATGGATGCTGCTTTTATGCCCAACCTGTTATCCAGAATACATCTGACCCCAAACATTCCGGATAAATAATTCTGTTCTGTACATATATGTATATTTATATGTGTACATATATATGATTGTGTAAAACACCAGTGCCAAGCTAACCAAAAAGTACTTCCCCCCCCCCCCCAAAAAAAAAAAAGAAAGGGAATTTTATGAGAATTATACATGGTATTAGAAGTTTTTTTTTCCTAAAGAATTCAATATGGCTTATTCAATTAGGTAAAAGCCCAGCTGTTTAATTGTCACAAAGCAAAGTTATTATTTATATGTTAATATTTAATCAAGAAAATGAGTAAATTGTTTTAAAAGTAATATAACTAGTGGATTCCAGATTTCAGAGTGTCAAAATGTCACTATGGTAAAAAAAATATATAATAATAATAATAATAAATATGAAGATATCCTTACTACAACATCTTAACAACAATCCTTTAAAACTGCTGTTTAATTTATATACATTAGACTCCCTCAAAATCGCACAGCTTGAGATCAGATGTTGTGTAGATTTTAGAATTTTGCAATTTCTGGTCATAGCTTTGTTTACATTTTTTAAACAGTAATTTCAATGCAATTAATAATGCTATCAAAACTATAATTAAAGCTTATGATGTAAAAACATATTAAAATAAGTAATAAATTTAAATAATAAAAATTTAAATAATTTTTAAAATGATTAAAATAGAAAAAACAAAGGTCATATTAATCAATAATGTATGGTTAAATATTCATTATAAAAATTAAATGTATTTTTCCTAAATTACTCAATAAAACTTGCCTCATAAAATGTTTTATTTTAAGTTTAGCGAGACTTAATAACAAAAAAAACTTGATTGATACATAAATATATTCGACAAGAAGATTGTGATTACCAATAATATCAGTAATATCTTAAAATTTCAGAAAGAAATTTATTCTTCTTTATAAAAAAACACGAATTCAGTAATATTAACAAAAAATACAAATTAAAATATATATGGAATTGATATAAAACTAAAAAAGTTAAATTTTGTCCCTATATCTAAACTGAATGTTTCGTTGTTTACATCCGTAAATTATGTGTGGATTTTAGAGAGTTATGGAATTTAGGGTTGCAGATTTAAGGGAGTCCACTGTATTTCTACAATAAATTCATAAATATGTGGTAAAATGGGTATACAGTAGGCTCCCTCATATCTGCTGAGTTTGGGACCCAGAAGTTGTGCAGATTTCAGATTTTTGAGGATGGCTAATCATTGTTTCGTTTACATTTTTCAAACAGTAATTTGAATATAATAATGTAATCAAAATTATAACAAATGCTGGCAATATAGTAAAATATTAAAATAATTAAGTAAAGAAATAAACTAAAATAATAAAGATTTTAAAAAATTTAAAAATGATAAATTTTTAAAACAGAAAGTAAAATAAATAATTAAAACATGCATAATAAAGATGAGATACATTAAAAAATATATTTAAGGCAACTTAAAAGACATTTCATTAATTCATATAAAATTTATAAGGTAAAGGAGGTTTATTTCAAGTTTAGCCAGTCTTAGTTACAACAAGAAGAAAAACTTGATTAATAAATTAATATATTTGGTAAAAAGATTGTGATTGCCAGTAATATGAGCATTACCTTGATTTTTTTTTTTTCAGAAACTATACTTCCTTTATCAAAAACAAAGAGTTCAGTCATATTATCAAGAATTACATATTAAAATACAGACAGAATGATATAAAACTAAATAAATCTGTAATTTTGTCTTTGCACAGGAACTGAAATCTGTGATCATGTGTGGATTTTAGAGTTGTAGATATGAGGGTTATTTACTGTAACACCTTCTTGTCCCAGGCTTACAATGCCTTTATGCATATGCACCAGCTGGGCCTTGTTTACTCAAGTACACTGAACAGGTAAATTAATCTGGGTCTTTTGAAAGTATACTTTTGCTTCTTTAGAAAATGTGAAGACAATGACATTGTTCTTCAGCCATGGTTGCTGAATATTAGGCAAATTATATTTAATTGGATGTATATAGCACCAGTCGCATTTAAAAAAACATGAGATAATTTGGTATTAACAAAATATTCAGAAATGTTAAAAGATAACATTGCTAAACTGGATGAGTTTTGAAAAATTCATTATATGTATTGTTTGTGAGTTTCTTCTATAATTTATTTTTGATAAAATAGTTATACTTGACATTAAAAAATATAAATGCCACTCATAGCAAGGAAAATCAGTGAGTTCATTTCATAAACACCGAATGTGTGACTAAAACAGTTTGTTTAGATAACTTATAAAAACACTTAATTTTAAAGAATCATCATAATAACCGGATTATATAATCATAAAAAGAATACCTTTTAAATGTAAGTACAAAGAAACATGATAGGCTAAAGGAATGATTCACTTTCAATGACTTGTAAATTATAATGAATGAATCCTGAATGTTGGTTGATATGTAGAAGCAGTTTGCAAATGGAACAATGTAAGCAGGGCCGTAGCTAAGGGGGCGCTATGGGCGGCTCAGCCGCCCCCCCCCCCCCCCTTTGGAAAGATTCCAAGGTCATTCAATGAATTTCTGTTTTGAAAATTCAAATGAAATTTCATTCAAAAATCTAATTTAGTTTTGAGACCCTTCCATAGTTCTGGAGAAATACTAAATTGTATCTAAAACAAGTGTTTCAATACTTCCTCATCCTAATTGTACGTGTGGAGCTGTACGTATGTTTAATTTTGCAGCAGTTATACACTCAAAATTTTCATCATCATATACTTTTCTTAGCATAAAATGAAGTTATTATAACAGTTTAATAAGAAACATAGTACCTACAATGTGAATAGGCACTAATTATCTTTCTGCGTCAGAGAGAGAGAGAAAAAAAAAATATGAGCCCCCCCCCCTATTGTTCACTTCTAGCTACGGCCATGAATGTAAGGCTTCACAATGGATTTCCTAGTTGCAGGGCAACTTCACATCCAATTTATAGATAAGAGTCTGAGACATTAGGGAGCCATATAAAAAAAAAAAAAAAAGTTTTAATTAATAATAATAAAGATATTTAAAAATATAATTTCTGAAAAATAAAAATTTATAGAGAAGTAAAAAAAAGAAAAAAGAATATTCCATTAGTTTCTAGCAAGGCGAAAGATAAATTCAAGGTTATTCCAAACAGGAAACAATAATAATAATAAAAAGGGCACTGTATAGTGTCCATACATTAAGTTTAAATATAAAAGAGAAGTTACAAGTGTAACAGATTAACAGTTTATTTTTAAATTATTTATTATTATTTTTTTTGGGGGATATACAGAACAAAAGATAAAGAATAAAATATGAGGTAAAAACAACTCAGATTTCTTCCTAAACCATCAAAGCAAATCTAGGGCATTTTCTATTGCGAGGGTTGGCAACCTCGTAATCAGGCATCTGAGCAATAATTTCATTTGGGATATTGTTGACATTGTTATAATTTTTTTAGTAAGTTCATGCATTCTTTTTTTAAGTGAAACAGTGCAAAGGTCTCTGAGAATGGTTGAGTTTCTAAGATATCTATTGCCATTGTGGAAGTTGCCTATTGGGTCATTCCATGTCAAATCAACCAAAAAAATTCAATATTCAACCTGACCGTTTCTGATTTCAATGAAACTGCTAGGGATCATTCTCTATGATGATATAAATAAGAGCATACTTTTATTTTGTGTTTATCGCTTTAAATTTTTATACAATTAATTATTTAAATTTTGAAAAATCAGCATTTTTTGACTTGCATAAATATTTTCAATTTTGAATTTCTCAAGTTCTATCAAACATAGAAAATTTTATGACCACTCATTTCAAAGAGGAGTTTATAAGGTTTAATTTGATATGCAAGTCGACTATGTATAATTAAAATAAATAAAATTTAAAATTTTTGAAAATTTAAAATTTTTTTATATAGTTATTTTTAAAAATTTTGAAAAAATTGTACGTTTGTTGCAATATTATAAGCTTTAAATTCTGAAATTTTTAGAGTGGGATCTCAATGGGATCAGGAATTATTAAATAAAAGCTAAAAATTACCATACAAATCATAAATAAATAACAAAATAGACAGAAATAAATTGCTAATTTAATGGTAATTTTTGCTTTTATTTAATAACTCCTGATCCCATTGAGATCCCACTTTAAAAATTTCAGAATTTAAAGCTTATAATATTACAACAAGCATACAATTTTTTCAAAATTTTTAAAAATGACTATCTAAAAAATTTTCAAATTTAAAATTTTATTTATTTTAACTATACATAGTCGATTTGCATATCAAATTAAACCTTATAAACTCCTCTTTGAAATGAGTGGTCATAAAATTTTCTATGTTTGATAGAACTTGAGAAATTCAAAATTGAAAATATTTATGCAAGTTAAAAAATGATGATTTTTCAAAATTTAAATAATTAACTGTGTGAAAATTTAAAGCGATAAACAAAAAATAAAAATATGCTCTAATTTATATCGTCATAGAGAATGATCCATAGCAGTTTCATTGAAATCGGAAAGGGTCAGGTTGAGTCACTGGTTGATTTGGCATGGAATGACCCTATTGTGAGTTTTATAAAGGTAGCTAAGATTACTTTGGAAAGCAAAACCCCAGACTGGACATGCATAGGTGAGAATAGAATGTAGGCATGCATTGTAAATTTTACGTTTATTTTTTATTGAGAGAGAATTACTGCTAAGAAGAGGATAGAGAGATTTGGATATACCGGCGACTTTAGCTCTAGCGTTAAGAATATGTTAATTCCAGGTCAGTCTTTTATCTAAGGTGACACCTAAATACTTAGTGTGGTTAGACCAGGGAATGGTGACATTGTTCACAGTGATGCAGTCAGGGTTAGTACGTGTGCAAGAAAAGTAGACAGCTGCAGTTTTATTTTCATTGAGTTTAACGCACCACAAGGTACACCAGCTAATGAAAGTGTCAATGTGTCTCTGGAGATTTTCATGTAAGAAGAGTGGATGGTGTGCAGAGAAATATATTGCCGTGTTGTCTGTGTTTGATGCCCTCAAAGAACAAGTAGACTTGCTCAAATCCACACATAATTTATGGATGTAAACAATGAAATATTCAGATCAGATATAGAGGCAAAATTTTAGCTTTATATCAATTCATATATATTTTAATTTGTAATTTTTATTAATATATTTCTGAATTCATGTTTTTTTCATGAAGGAAGAATACATTTACAGTAGACTCCATCAAATCTGCAAAGCTTGGGACCAGAGGTTGTGCAAACTCTTAGGATTTTGTAGATTTCTGGTCATTGCTCTGTTTATATTTTTTCAAGTAATTTGAATGTAATTAATAATGAAATTAAAAGTATAATGAATGCTTACAATATACTAAAATAAGTAATAAACTGAAATAATAAAAAGTTGGATAATTTTTTAAATGATTAAAATACTAAAAGCAATGGTCAAGTTAATAATCAATAATGTACAATTAAATATTCATTATAAAGGTGAAATGTGTTGTTCCTAAATTATTCAATGAAACTTGCCTCTTAAAGGTACATTACTAATTCAAATTAGGATCATAAAATAACAAAGCGTAATTTCAGGTTTAGCCACACTTATTAACTAAAAAAGCGTGATTAATACATAAATATATTTGGTAAAATTGTGATTACCAATTATATCAGCAGTATTTTGATTTTTTAAGAAATAAATTATTCTTTCTTCATGAAAAAACATGAATTCAATAACCTTAATAAAAATTATGGTACTTACGTATTAACGCCACTGCAGTTGAAGTTGCGGTAATGCGCCAATAAAGAGCAATCTTTTTGTTTGTGTTCTTTTAGTGCTTTCTTTTGTTTTTTGCTCACTTTTGATGCCATTTTTTTGTGCTTTTTTTTTACTCATTTTTTGATGCCATTTTTTTTGTACGCGTGCAAACAACAAGATTGCTCTTTATTGGTGCATTAGCGCAGTTTCTGTTGCAGTGGCGTTAATACGTAAGTACCAAGATTACAAATTGAAAAATATATGGAATTGATACAAAACTAAAAAATCAAATGTTGTTCAGATATCTGAACTGAATGCTTCATTGTTTATATCCATAAATTATGTGTAGATTTTAGGAGTGCAGATTTGAGGGAGTCAACTGTTTTTCCCATTAGAATACTTGTATGTCATTCATAGCAAGAAAAATCAGTGTGCTGATTTCATAAACAAAGACTGTATTACTAAAATAAATTGTTTAAATAACTTAACATAATTTTAAAGAAAATTTTTCACTTAATTTTAAGAATCATTTTCATAACCAGGGTATATAATGATATATGTTTTGAAAATCCTTTTTGTTTTAAATGTAAGGGACCGAAATAATCTAAATTGTAAGAAACACAATCTTACTCAAAGGCAATTGGTATTGGAATACCTATGTGGGCATAATGTTCACGTTAACTTCCATCGAACGAGAGACTATCTAAGCAGAGTTCATCTTGATGATAAAAAGAGTTTAATGTTCATCTCGCAGGCAGCTGTGGTGGGGAAGAACAGATGATGCACAGTCGAAAGATGTGCTGTGGAAAGGTGATCTTTGAGCAGGTGAGTTAGAGACATGTCAGAGCAGGGAGTGGGAAAGGACTAAACAAAACTGTAATATATATATTTTAATATAACAGAAATGTGAATTTGTCAATTGAAATATTAAATTCAAGGACAAAGTATAAGGGTAACACAATGCAAATGATAGAAATAGAATACATGGTGCAAACAAATAAACATTTTGATGCAAGCAATTTAAAATTAATTATATAAATTTTGATGAACAAAACCAAAAGCTAAATAAAGATAACAAAAATTATCTCTCACATTATTAAATTTTTATTTATTTATTTCCCCAAAGTAACTAGGAAGGAAGTAGTTACTACTAACTAGGAAGTAGTTAGGAATGTGAATATTACCTGGTCTTGGTGCCAAAAGCCAGGCAGGAAGATGTCATCAGCTAAATTAGTGAAAGGATGCCAAATAGAACATAATGAAAACGATTTTTTTAATTTGGAAAGTCCACAACGAAACGTTTAAGTTGGTTCATGCTTTCTTCTATTGGGAGGAGATGCGAATCCGTCACCTCTACTAAGGTTGACCATCAGTCTGTTCTTTCTTTATGTGTCGTTGACACTGTAAGGTTGGATGGATTGTAACGCATCATTGGGTATAAGAATGCGTCACAAGACACCAATTCGAGAATGATTCATAATTTTTTTACATTATGAATCATATAAAATGATTCATTCACTGATCCCGAGAATGGTGAATTGCCGTGATTAAATAAACTGTTGCAATAGCAATAATATTAGAACCTTTTTTCACCTTTGTTTAATACTGAACAGAAACAAGCTATACAAAAGAATATATGTTAAATTTTTCTGAGTATTCAAAATAAAATTGCGTAAATTTTATACCCGAGGGCATATTTAAGTGCTAGATTCATAAAGTTATACTAATACTTTCTGTTCGTCTTTTATAATTTAATGCTTTGTTTTATTAATTAAAAATTTTCAGATTCAATTTGTTTATTGATTGATTAGTTAGTCATAAATGACCTCTTCCTTTGTGATTTATTGATTCTGTTAACATCTCTAGTTACCAATTAAACAGCTGCAAGCGAAATATGGCTAAAACTTTTTTTTTTAATATTTGGTCTTAATACTAGTTACCAAACAGTTATTATACAAGCTTTAACAAGGAATCTAAGCAAAATTTTCCAGAGTTTCCATTTGCATCCACGGAGGGCATATTTAAGTGATTCATTTAAGAAGTCATTAATAATGAATGAATTCTTCCTTTACGAATCATTCAATTTGGTGATGTCTGTACTAAAATAGACAAAATTATGAAACTCAGATTGTAACAGTAGATATATATTTTTTAAATAAATTTAATGTAAATTTAATTTAATTTAAGCTCATCTTCATTACGGATATAAATCAATGGTAAGATACTTTTTTTTGTTATTCTCCAACTGAAAATTCTGGAACTTGTCATTTGATCATATGATGACACAAAAATTTGTGTCACAACTCATTTTAAATATTCCGAGAGTATTAACAAAATATTTTGCATTCTGAATAGTAATTATTGGGCCAAATACTTTATTATTTTAGAATTTAAAAGTATTAAAAAAACAAAATTTATTTAATATTTAAAACGGATACTTTCATTTACAGAAATAAGATTGTTTTTCTTTGAGTAAAATACTTTATATGTAATTAACATACACTATAACTAAAATACACTAAAAAACTATAATTTGGCAACCTATTCACTGTTTCATTTACACAAGCTTTTTTTTTTTCTAGTATTTGTACAATTTATGTATCGTTATACCATTTATTTATTTTATTATATGAAAGAAGTAACTTGTGTATAAAAAACAATCATAATGCATTCACATGTATTTATATACACGTGTAAATACAGTATTATATGGAATTATTATAATTATATGAATATATATGAACACACATAAGCATACATTAGGATTGTTTTCATAGCTGTTCGTATCAGTTGTCTATAAATCTCATTTTATAAATCCCAAATTGTGTGGAAAAACGAATAGCTAAAAAAAAATGTAAAGGCCTGTATAATAAAAAAATACCACTCTTTTTTTTTTCTTTTAATCAATCAGTATAAATTGTCAATATAAATTATTGACATATAATAATTATAAGTTACATTTGACTAAATATATATTTTATTGTATGTCATGCATTTTAAAATTAACTGTTATTATTTTTAATTATTTTATTACAATTTATAATGTATTATCCTTGAACAATACAATGTTAAAGTAATATTAATAATAAAGTCTTGATTCAGTAAAATATTTAATCGTTCAACATTTTCCTATTTATAAAAGTAATTGCAATATTTTGTGCTTTATATGTAATTTATCTACACATTTTTTTTTCTTTAAGTTATATAAATTTGTAATTAATATGAATTTTATATAAATTTATTATTTTTCTTTCTCCAAAGTAAAAGAGAATTGCCTGACTTTCAATTTTAAAATTACCGTAAAATCCCGTTAATCCGCCCTTCCCGATCAAACGCCCCCTCCCCACTTTATAAGGAATTTGAAATTTTCAAAAAATCCCGAGAAAGCGCCCTCCTTCCCGATTCTCAAAGGTGACTGAGAGTGGAATGAATCATTTTGAAATGAATGAATCATGAATCTTTGATGAAATGTGCGTTTTTTCAAGATTTTTTTAATTGATTTCATTCTTGTTTTGGCTTTTTTTTACTAATTTCTCCCTTTTTCTGCGTTTTTTCGACAGAATTTACGTTTTTTTTTTTTTTAAACCCAAATTTTTTCAAGTATCAAAATTCACGATTCATTCATTTCATAATGATTCATTCCTGTAAATTTTGTTGAAGGATCGCGAAAAAATCCCGTTTAAGTGCCCCCCTCTAACTATTGAACGATTTTTCGTTTCGTTTGGGGGGGGGGCGGATTAACGGTATTTTACGGTAATGGCAAAAGTTTGCTGTGTTTTTCTAGTTTTCACATGATTTTAATTATGCTATGCTGAGTGGTCTGAAATTTAACCAATTAAAGAAGGTTAATAGAAATCACAAAGAGGATGAAAAATCATCCTCTGACTCATCATCAAGGGGTGGGGAAGTTTCCAGTACTTGTGAACTTTGGAAATTCTAGATTTTTTAAAAGTTTTTTTTTTACATTAGGGAAAAAAAAGCAAAATGTATATGATTTCTTTTTGTTTTGGGGATTTGTTTTCTAAATGTAAACAAGTTAAATAATCAAAATACAAAAAGAAAGCACCTAGACTCAGTGTGTCACTGTGTTTCTCTGATCTATGAAAATATCATACATCACAAGATCTTAATTTCTCTATTAAAATTTTTTTTTTGCATAATTGTTAATAAGAAATTAAATTAAGAGCACTGTATTTATCATGCATATTGTTAATATTTGCATACATTTATTTGGATTTTTTGGAGTTAAAGCAAACCAAGCCAAAATTAAAAGTAACTATTCATTACAAATTTTTAAAAAAATTCAGCAAAAACTTTGCGAAAATAAATTCCATGATCAATCAACTGATTCTGGCAGAATCCCATATTTTAGAATCTATGTGTTTGGTTGCTCTTTTTTTTTCATAATGGCCAGTATAAACACTCTAATTTTATACTAACCATAATTATAGTTGCTAATCTTATTTGAAAATACACATTTATAACATCAGATAAAATTTTACTAAAATGGTAAGATTAAATTTTTTAAACTAAATATTAAATCGTAAAAAATCTTATAGATAATTGGATGTGTATCTATTGGATACTTATGTTGAACGTGGCTTGACTTGAGTCTAAAAAGTCAAATTAATTAGGATGAGCGAAGCGAATCCTCTACTAGGCCACTCAAATTACATTTTGTCGTACACTTTACGAAAAAACTATTCGATATTTTGACTTCAAATTAAACACAAAAATAAATTATGATCTGTAGATTTGCACAATATAATTCTTTTTTACAGTAAAACGTTAAAAAAATATTATTTTAATTAATTTATTTTACATGCATTTCCTATACGGATGCATTTTAGCAAATAAATAAAAAATGAAACGCGTATATTTTAAGAAAAAAAAAATATAAATCATAGAGTAAGTAATTATAGATAGAATCATGATTAATTTAATAAATAAAACATGTTTTCATTATTCCGCAAAATCGTTTGCACAGATGACACTTAAACATTTTAAAAGAATTGTATTATGGATTTTTTTTTTTTTGTAAAGTGGCAACAAAAGAATTGTAAACAAATAAAATTAATTGTTAAATTTGTTATATAAATGAAAAATTAAAAGAACTGCGTAAAGTTGTTGCCTCGATTCAAGCTCTTTATAAATGCACTAAAGCAAAGTTGGCCGATTCAGAAACGACAAATGGACTTTAACCATTTCTTACTTTACCATTTGGATCTAAAATAATGTTACGTTCTTATATGTGGACCGAAAAAGATTTAGTAAACGGGACTTTAGACTTTGTTGCACGTATTAAAGAAAATCACAAGCCACCATATCAGATATCGTGACTAATCATGGATAAATTTGAATATTACAGTAATTTAACTTATAAGAATTGGTGTGTACCAATTTCTCCAATAATTAAATTCTGGAAAATTGGAAGCATAAATTGCTCAAGGAAAGAATTTCTTCTACAGTTAGCTTTTGCTGTTACAATTCATAAATTTCAAGGTTTAACATTAGATGAAGCAGTTGTAGATATTGAGGATATATAGACACCAATTGGCTTACATACATAAAATGTACGTAACGTTGTCGAGAGTGAAAATCCTTCAAAATTAAGCATTCAATAGAAATTTTCCTTACGAAAAATTCTACAATATCAAAAATTCTCGTATGCTAACATGTATAAAAACGAAGAAATTAGAATAAAAAGTTTTACAGTTAAAAATTCATAGTATCAACGAGAGCAGATTTCAAATGTTTTTCCAGAAAACAGGATTTTGAAGAAGTAACTTTCTTCAAGCTTCCTTCAAATATATTATTCTAAAATAGCTATCAAATACTATTTGATGTTAATTACAAAGATTGGAAACATAAATATTTCAAACAACTTTAAAAAACACCAGTGGCTACTGGAAATAGTAAAAACATATTTAAAAGAGCTTTTAGTTGAAAATTTAAAAATATTTTGTAAACGTTTTCTTCGAAAATAATTTATTATGCCAGTCTTACATCGTAAATAAAAAATTAAAATGCGCCAAAACATAAAATAACGTTTTTGTTTAAAAAAAGATGCAAAAATTATATTAAAAAATATTGTTATTTTCAAATATCTGTTTTGTAAAATAATGCTTCGCGAATTCAAACAAAACATGGCTTTTGCTAGTGTACATAAAAATACATATATGTATATGTAATAAATATATGTAAACATAAATATATATAAAAAATACACATGCTCTTAATTTAATTTCTTAAAAATAATATATTTTACTTTGTAATAGTTTTTGAAAAAGGTTTTATTTTTAATAAAAAAGAAAGAAAAATTATATTCATTTTCTGACGATCATAAAGTATTTTGCATTAAATAATTTCCTTTTAGAAAAGTTCTGCTACAGAGAGGTTACATTTTATAAGGGATCTTCTTTAGGCAGGTCCATTTTATCAGTATTTGCTATATTTAAATTACTTAAGATATAGATTGTTAAAAGATGTTTGCCCACAAGAAAAATTTCGGAGCTCCTCCCTCCTCACGCTGGCATGACTTGCTGGTTACAGCCCTGTTCTGAATATGTTTGGAAGGAAAAAATCAGAAGGCAACATAATATTAAATAAGTGGTGTTACATAACAGATACTTCCTCAACTGTATTTAATGTGGGAACTATATAAGATTAAATATGACATTACAGAGAAAAAAATATGCTGTAAATAGTAACAATGTTGTCACAACATAGCTTCCTAGCATGAGAATAGAAAATTACCATTTTTCTAAATACAAGGAAACAATAAGACACTTATTTTTTCCTTTTTGAATCTGTGCAACCACAACACTTATTAGCAATGGATATAATATTATGAAGACACTGAAATTTCAGATTCTTGGTTTCATAAATTGTTTAACATTTTATGTAGTTTTTGAGGAAATTTATATAAAAACTTCAGCATGCGATCACTGATTTAACAAATATTTACTCTCAATAGGAAGAATACAATCAAATTCAGTCTATGAACAACACAATACAGTCAAAGTTCTTTAATCCGCATAAATTAGGGCCAAACATTATGCGGATTATGGAATATTGTGAATTATAGAGTATAATGGAATATATGTCATTTGATTTTTCCTAGATAGCATTCTTATTCTTAAATCAGTATAATTTGAATTCTAATAATTAATTTGATATGCTATCTCAAAAAATTTATTTTAAAAGTTTTTTAATGAAAAAAATGATATACATGTGCATTTAAATAAAAATAATTACATATGTTCCATAATACAGTTTGATTTTTACTGTTAATAAAATACAAGAGTTATATTTTTAAAAAAAAGTAGATGTTTTATTATGATTTTTTTCAATTTTTTATAATTTTTTTAAAAAATCATTTTTGGGTCACGAATTTGTAATTTTTCTTAACTGCTTATTTCACTGTTTACATTTGTAAAGTAACGCACAGGGAGATATAAGACAGGCGCCTCAAATCTGGTATGGTCAAATCCGCAGTCTGAACATGATTGGTTTTTCATAAAACGTCCCACAAGGCTGCTTACTATCTAGGCGGCGCCATATTTGGCAGTTATGCAGTATTTGGCAATCGCCAAAGTTATTTGGTTATCATTTCAACGTTCAATGAAGTGATATATGATAGAATAAATCGTATTGTGAAGTGAAAGTGACTATTATGATCTCAAAAAATAGGCATAATAATAAAAATTGCTAAAATTCTACAAAAATTTTGCCAACAAAATACAAGAAATTTCAAAAGACATCACACGGCACCTCACACATCCCTTCAAGAATCCCCTCATCAAGTTTCGTATTTCTACTTTTAAAAATGTGTCTGAAATTGTATCGGAAAATTTCGAGCTGTTGAAGGTGGAAGAGCGTTTTTTCGAATACACCCTTAAGGATGTATTCAAACAACAAATCGGTTATTTTATGACTCATTTTTAAATTCAATTTTTTTCTCAAATGCATTCAACTGACAGTTTTTTGTTATTTAGGAACTGTATAATGTACTGTTTTGCTCGATTTTTTAATAAATTCAGAATTTATTTCAAAATATGTTGTCAAAATGGGCATTTGCGCTGAATTTTTCTTAAGATGATTCTGATAAAACCATTTTTTGCAGAAAAATGAAATTAAAAATTTTTCATAAACGGTCAAATGAAGTTATTAAACTGGGTTTATCTCTAATCATATATATTTTTTTTGTTGAAATGAGCACTCTTCGAAATTTACCTCCGCCTATAGGCGCAGCCTACAGGGATTTTTTTTTTTCTTAGACTTGTTCCTTTTTTTTGGACTCGTTCCATTTTTCCTCGGATTCGTTCCTTTTTTGGGTTTGTTTCATTTTTTTCGGGTTCGTTCCTTTTTTCGGAACGTAGCCGATAGGAATAACTTTAAAGACTCGTTCCTTTTGATGAACGATTTCTTAAAAGGTACGATGTTGCCCATCTCTAGTGGGATGTATATAATAAAACAAAACACAATAACTCATTCTTAGAATCCAATTTTTTTTGTAAAAACAGCAAAATAAAATTTTAGAATATTTATTAATTTTACTTTGCAAAATTTCCTTTCCTCATTTGGAAAATCTTTCAAAGTATTATCAACTGTAAAACTTACCTTTATTTTTTAATAAATAAAGCATTGACATTTATTATTTTTATCAGTTTCATTCTACTACTAATTATATACATCTTGCTGTAAAAATAATAATAATAATAATAATAATAGTAATAAAAAGTACAAAAATAATTATTAAAATACAGATAAACTGCTACAAAAAAATCTAAAAAAAAAAAAAAAAAAAAAAAAAAAAAAAAAAAAGATTGATTAAAGCAATTGATTGTTTTTTTTTTTCTTAAATAAATTGCATCTAAACAGCATAAAATAAATGAGCTTAGTAAATCTCACATTTTAAAAATATCACAAAACAAAAAGTTAATAACAAACATATTTTTTGTTAAAAAATGAAAGATGTGCAAAAAGACATGAAAAATTGATGTAACTCCTTCTTTTCTTTTAAATAATAAAATATATGAGTTTAAATTTGTAAATTTCAAAATATATCTCTTAAGTGCTTGTGCAAACTCTTTATAAATAGAAAGTTTTTTTTTTTCCCTTTCCAAATTTGATCTGATTAAAAATAAGTTATGAAATTGTGTTAACACTGCAACATTCGTGATTTGTTATCAGTTTTTGAGTTTTAAATTAAAATATAAAAAAAAAAATCTTATATTTAATGCAATTTAGTTTCTTTTGGTCTTCATGTAGAATTGGATTTACATTGAAAGTTTTATGTTTAAATGTACATAACTTTAAAGAATTAATCATCTTTTTTTTTTCAATATGCAAATAAATTTTTCAAAATTGATTGGATTTTTCATACTTTATGGAGAGTAGATGATTAAATCTGCATAAAGAAACACATTAAATAACACTTCCTATAGAAAGACTTCTTACTATTTGAACTTGTTCAAGAATCTAACTTTCATATTTCAGATTAAAAACTTTTAAATTTCCAATGAAACCTTTCAAGTTTTTCTATTTTTTTTTATTAATGTTTATTCGAGTGTAATTCAGTGACTTTTTTCAATACTCTTTATAAAGTAATTAGAATTTTCTAAACTGAATACTAATATATTACCTCTCTTTCTTTTATCAAAATTTTAAAAATAACTGTTTAATTTATACTAAAAACATTTTTTTTTCACTTCAAAATGTTTAACTAAATATTGAAAAAGTATGTTTAATTGGTGAAAATTCACTGCCATGAATAAATTAACTGGGTTATTCAAGTGCAGGGGCGTGCAAAGAGAAAATTGCACCCAGGGCAAAATTAGAATTTGGCGCCCCCCCCCCCCCTCTCCCAAATTTTTCTTGTAACAGGCCGGAAATGACGGTGGTAGTATAAATTTGGCACGCCCTAAATTTCCATGCCTGGGTCGATCACCCCTTCGCCTCCCCCCTCTTTCGCACAGTGCTGTTCAAATGAACATGACATTATCAGGAAGTATGTCATAAAAGAATCTTTCATTGCCACATTGAACAAATCTTTGTAAATAAATAACAATGAAGTTATCTGACAGAACAACTCCAAAAATTTTCTGTTCTGATCATTATTAACTTAAATTTATTAATTTAAAACGTTTATGAAAAATATAATCACCATGAAGGGTCTGTTATGCAAGTTAATGAGGCTATACATTTATTATACATAATGTTCTATAAAATAATTTTTCATTTGCCCTACTTTAATGAGTTTTATTCTTTATCTGTTCAGATAACTGCTTGACATTCAGATGCTGATGGTCTCCACAAACTTACCTCTGATTGGGAAGTATACTTATTAACTATACCGCATTCAATGCTTTCAAAGCTTTCTTGATTCTTGACCTCTCCTTCCGAAGTTATAGTTTGATGACATTAGCCAGTGAGGCAAGGTGCCTCATATACTATTAGTAAACAGTTTTCCTAGGAATAAAGAATTGGATTA
The DNA here is from genome assembly GCA_964019185.1 of Maratus speculifer. Classification (NCBI taxonomy): domain Eukaryota; kingdom Metazoa; phylum Arthropoda; class Arachnida; order Araneae; family Salticidae; genus Maratus; species Maratus speculifer. The sequence continues at coordinate 40,445,933 of OZ025303.1, forward strand.
CTGTAGCACTGAAGTAAGTAAATAAGTTTTTGCAAAAAACATGGTTTAAAGTAATGATTCTAACAGATGTTGAAAGAAAAAAAAAAAACATTAATAAGTGAATTATCACATTGCTAGCTAAGAGTAGAAACGACAGTGCGTAAAATGTCCAAGTTGGGAACTGAATCTAGAACCCTTGGATTAGTGCTCCAAGTGCTCTACCATTTAAGCTACAAGGACAATGCCCAGCTTGGCACCTCTTACTTACATATATTGGTAAAGCAGCAATTGCAGCACAAGATACAAAAGTCTATATGAGCACACAAACCTGTGGCAAAATCTGACACAAATGAACCCAATATCGGAGTACACATATATTAAATTAAAAGCGGCATGTTTGTGTGCTCATGTAGATCTTTCTGTCTTGTGCTGCAGTTGCAGCCTTACCAATGTATGTAAGTGAGAGGTGCCAAGCTCGGCATCGTCTTTATAGCTTAAATGGTAGAGCACTTTAAGTGCTATTCCAAGGATTAAATATTTGATTTATATCAAGCATAATTTCATTATTGAAAATTAATTGAAAAATTAATTAAAAGAAACAGCATAAAAAGACAATATTTTATTTTTTTACATTAAAGACACTTAATTTTTAATTTATTTATCTTCATTATTAAGGAATTAAAAAAAAAAAATTGTAATTTAAAAGAAAAGAAGGAGTTACATCAATTTTTCATGTCTTTTTGCACATCTTTCATTTTTTAACAAAAAATAATATGTTTGTTATTAACTTTTTGTTTTGTGATATTTTTAAAATGTGAGATTTACTAAGCTCATTTATTTTATGCTGTTTAGATGCAATTTATTTAAGGAAAAAAAAACAATCAATTGCTTTAATCAATTTTTTTTTTTTTTTTGAGATTTTTTTGTAGCAGTTCATCTGTGTTTTAATAATTATTTTTGTACTTTTTATTATTATTATTATTTTTACAATAGGATGTATGCAATTAGTAGTAGAAAGAAACTCATAAAAATAATAAATGTCAATGCTTTATTTATTAAAAAATAAAGGTAAGTTTTACAGTTGATAATACTTTGAAAGATTTTCCAAATGAGGAAAGGAAATTTTGTAAAGTAAAGTTAATAAATATTCTAAAATTTTATTTTGCTGTTTTTACAAAAAAAAAAAAAAAAAAAAAAAAAAAATGGATTCTAAGAATGAGTTATTGTGTTTTGTTTTATTATATTTCCATATTAAATAAAATGTCTTGAAAATTTTTTGCATTACTGCCCTACAATATCTTGTTGAAAAATTATTTAGATATTATTTTTTTTATTTGTTAGTACATATGATAATAAGTACAAAAATTATATATGTATAAGTTATTCTAATAGTCATATTTACTTATTTTTAATTCTAATTTTAAAGTATTTAATAAATATTTAATATTTATAATAATTTAAAAATTTTTGTCTGTTTAAAAATCTGTACAACTCTACTTTAATTAAGCCTAAATTGAGGTATAATTACTTTGTTTATATACTTTAAGGTTTTAATTAATATTATCAGTTTTTTCAAACAATCAAAAATATCTTTATATTATCAGAATAATTAAAAAAATGGATTTATTGACATCCTGATTTTTAAATCTATATTAAAAATATATAATGAACTCCTGCTGATGTTGAACTTTAAGTATTGTTTTTATGTGCTAACCAAAGTCGGCATTGAACAGTGTAAATATGTAAATTGTCCTTTCACTGAATAAATTTGGTCAAATTAATTAAATTAAATGTATTATTAACATAATGCTAAAATAAACAACATTTTCTTGATTTAGTAATTTTATTTAAAAAGCAAGTTTTTAATAATAGTCTGTGAATATGAAAGAATAAATCATTTGTGACAAGAAATTGTTGCATGCACATGTTGTTTGGTAATATATGTGAACAGATATTAGCAGTTCTTCAAATCTATTGCTTTTTTTAAGTGGTAGAGCTATTTCACTCTAATACATGTATAATTTTTTATTAATTTTCAAATAATTAAAAAATTAATTAAAATTACACACATATGTGTTTAACTATGCTGGGTTATATTTCATCTCATGTCTCACTGCAGGGTGATATGCTCATGAAGACACTTTCATCTTGTGCTGCAGTTGCAGCCTTATTTATATGTTTGAAGCAAGCGATACCAGGTTGGGTATTGTCTTCATAGATTAATCGATAGAGCGTTGAAGCATTTTTACGAGGATTCGTGTTCAATTACCATCTTGGATATTTTTCAGTCTACCTGTTTTTATGCGTGGTGCATAGAAATTAAGCCTTTGAGGATAAGCATCATGTATATGTGCTGCATAAGGTCTTCAGTATCCATGATTATTCCCATCAGTTATTTTTTTACTGTAAATGTTTCCTTATTTAAAAAAGGCTCTTTCCCGAATAAATTTGAAAAATATTTCAATTTTGAAAAAACGATAATGAAAGATTTAATATATTCTGTAAAAGATGCTCATTGTGAAAGGGTTAAATTTTCTTCTCTTCATTATTTTTACTGAAAATTTCTTAAAATCTCAATAACCAAAGTTAAACCAAAGTTGCATTTACGATTCCGTTCAATCAGTTTGCGAAAAAAATTAAATAGTCTGAAGGGTACAATATTTACAGCAATGTCTTTAATCTTAACCACAAATAGGAATAAATGGAGAATATCAAATTGGCTTCATTAATTGGAACTTAATGGAATTAATTTACGACCTAAGCAAAGACACATTACTCAGAGTCTACTGCAAATGTTATGGATTATCAATCTTAAATAATCAGTTTGCATAGAATGTGTTATTTTATCTTAAATAAATATAAAATAAAATTCAATTTTAAAATTAATTGCAATAGTTTACTGTGTAAATAAATAAATAAAATACCATGGAATGAAAACTTTGCCTTGCTTTTAACATAAAATATATAATATGAACATTAAAATATTCAGGCTTACTTAAAAGCCGATTAAAATAATCAACTATAATTAATTTTATTTAAAAACATCTTAGTACTTTCAAACCTTTAATGAGGTTCTTCTTAAGAGAATATTTTCTTTATAAATACAAATATAAGATTTCATTTTGAATTTTGAATGCTACTAATTCAATCTTCAAGCCACGAGTCTCATTCATTTTCAAAACATTTGTATTTATAAATGAAAATATTTTCTGAGGAAGAACCTGATTAAAGGTTTTAAAATACTAAGATGTTTTTAAATAAAATCAACTATTAACATCTATAGTTCATTATTTTAATCGCCTTTTAAGTAAACCTGGACATTTTAAAATTCATATTATACATTTTATTAATCGTAATCGTGTGTTTCTACTTGTCATGGTCAAACAAATGGCATGAACAGAGAGAAGTTTCTGCAAGAAATATTTCTTTTTCTGCGTAGCAGTCAGATGACGATATAATTCATATGCAACATTTGAAAAAAATTCTCTCCTGCCACACCACAAATTTTAATATACCTTTTTTTTATCCATTCACCCAAATACTTTTTTCCTAAACTTGCTCTTTAGTCATTTTCTGATCGTTTCTAACTTGAAAATCTACCAAACAAGAGCAACAATCATCCATTTAATTTACTGGTATCTATCATTTTATATTATATGTTTTAATATGTTTTTATAATAAAATATTTACGATATTTTGAGCAATTTGGGCACCTGCAATTCTGAAAATTTTATACTTATTACATCTTATATTGTTATATATTACATATTGTGTTTGATTTTAATGAATATGTGTAATACTAGGGGGACTCCGCCCCCCTGCTTGCTAAGCTCGCCAACCCCCGTGTAATCGCTTCACAATTCCAAGTTGTAAGCTACCCCTACTTGCTGCGCCTGCCAATACCACATGGCATGAATAAGCAGTTCTAGACCTTTCAAATGATGTGTCACATGACTGGTCTTGTAAAGAAATTAAAATGTGCCCCCCTGAGGGCAGAGTGGGGAGGGTGATACGCAAGACATCCATAATATGAATAAGCAGTTGCAGACCTTTCAAATGATGTGTCACACGACTGGTGTTGTAAATAAATTAAAAATGTGCCCCCCCTGGGGGGGGCAGAGTGGGGGGTAAAACACAAGACATCCATAATATGAATAAGCAGTTGCAGACCTTTCAAATGATGTGTCACATGACTGGTGTTGTAAAGCAATTAAAAATGTGCCCCCCCCTGGGGGGCACACAAGACATCCATAATAGGAAAAGGCAGTTTCAGACCTTTCTAAAGATACGAAACACGAGTGCTGTGGATAGAAATTTAAAAAGTTTCCCTTTTGGCGGGGGACATAGTGCAGTGCCCAAAACATGCATAATTGGAATGAGAAGTTACGGTTCTTTTAAGCTATAGGGGGGCTCCAGAAGGTGAATGAGTAAATAAAATAGTAATTTTTATTATTATGAATAATGCAGAAATACTTTCAAAAGATTTGGTTTTAGACTACACGACTGATTTTTCACGCCAGTCTATCATCAACATGGTATAAAATATGGCTGGACAATATAACGATGATATATCATTAGGTAATTCATTTTTATAATCTGTCTCAATTTGAGTTTCCTTTAAATCTTGATATATCAGCTTTGAATATGTCCATGTATTTGTCAGCATTATTTCTTATTTTCTTATCTGTAGAATAAAAGCAACTAAATTAGCATAAAAGTAGATAGATTTTTATTTTAGTCCTCCCCCTCCTGCGCTTTAATCCTAAAAATGTCCTTTTATGTGTGGAAGCAGGCAAGAGGGAAGTTGAAATGATTATTATATATTTATCGTTACTATAAAACAAAGGGTAATAGATAGAACATGAAAACTATTTTCAAACTTCCTGTGCTAATAATCAAATCGATGAAGGGAAATGTTGGGATGGATGTGAGAAATTCAAAAGATCTTAATTCAGCTCACATAAAAAAGAAAGTCGTATATAAAAAACTAACTCTTTAATTATTCTTATTTCTTTTTAATTAAATTCCTAAGTTTAGGACAGCTCTAAAAAAATATTTTTCAACATGAAACCTTTTAACACATTCATGAACTTTTTTTAAAACATAAAATAGGAAAATGTCATTGAAGTGTTTTAGAAGTAGATAGATTCTAAATTTCCTAATAATTTTTTTAAATCTTGAGTCATAAACTATTGTTGTCTCATAATGAATAGATTTGTTCTGTCACATTCTTAAAATCAGTTCAGTGCATATACTTTTTAAATACATTCTCTGAAAAATCTCTTCTCTTTATCCAAAAATTGAAAATGCTGTTTGATTTTAATGAATTCAATAAAATTACCTTCCAAATTAATGTGTCTAAGATTAAAACCGACTTTCCAAATGTGTCAAAAAATTGCAAATCTAGATTTCAAAATTGCTTTAACAAATATTTAAAAATAATCTGTATCTGGAATTTCTGAAATATAGTTCCATCATAAAAAATAACAGTATATCTTTCTAATAATTTATAAGTTATAACAGTTTATGCTTTTTTATTTTAAATTGGTTGTTTTAAAATACATTAAAATGGAATTTCTTAATATTTTTATGCACTTCCTGGTATGCTAAAATGATAAAATAACAGTACACTTACACAATAAAAAGGGAAAATAAAAGTAAAATGCGATATTTTTCATTGTTGTTTTAGAATTTTGTCTGATACAAGTTTTTGAAGAGTGCTGAGATCATTCTTATTTTAAAATTTTGTGTTAATTCTGAGCATTGCACTATTAAAGCTATGTTTGAATAAAGGCATCTTGTTTAACAATTTTCTTTTATTATTTCGATGTTGTATAAAAAAGGAAATAAAAAAAATATTAATTAATATTATATTTCGAATTACTTCTTTTGCAGTAGAAAAACAATCTAACATACACATAAAAGAAAATTGATTTTTACTTGTGATCATATAAACCCAATATTTACTCTTCAACAAAAAGTTTTTGTTAAAAAGGCACAGTATTCTATAAATAGCATTCTTGTGTCCTATTCTAAAAATACATTTTGAAATGGTTTGTTTCAAGTCCACTGTTAGCAGTAGACTTTTGCAATATTTCCACGAAAAACAGGCAAATTTTACGATATATTTTCGAAACCAATTTACGAATTTCGTGATTTTTTCCGGTCGCAGGTCAATGAATTTTGCAATTTTTACCCCACAGTTTTCAACATGGCGATTTTTTTTATTTGCCTCTGCAGTGGCAAAACTCGCAGAGTTTTTCTTTTTTTTTTGTGCAACTGCTGGAAGAATTTTAAAGTTTTCCTGCGACCGAATGAGTTACAATTTTCCCCTCAAAATATACTTAGAAATGTCATGGCTTTTTACTCGTGACCAGTTATCAAATTTTTTATAATTTTTCATGGCCAAATGGGATATTCTGTCATTTCAACTTACAATGGATTGATAATATTCCTGCTCTTTTTATCTGGACCAAATGAAAATTTTTAGGATTTTTTCTGTGATGGATATATGGATTTCTATATATTTTCTGGTCAACTGTAATGAATTTCTTTTTTGTGTTCTTTTGCTAGTAATCGACAATTTTCAGTCCCCCCTCCACCTCAAACCATCGACTAATTTCGTATTTTTCTGCCCCTCGATTGATTGACGAAAATCACAATTTTGTTTCTTACAGCCGACATATGTATTTCGCCAGGAAATTGACGAAAAAGATGCATCAAAATGATCTGAAAAGGAATACATGTCGTAGTCAGGAGAAGCTAAAAAACACATAAAACAGCCAAAAAGTGCTGCCAAATTGAATCAATACCAAAAGCTTGAATCAAAAGTTGTACATTTTAAATTTTTGTGCAAAATACTATTTAAAATAAAAATGATGTCAGGAGTATTTCTTCCAAATGCTGATTTTCTCATTTTGAAGTTTTTACTCATACTATCTACACATAACTAAGTATTTCTGAATGTATATTTTATTCTGCAGTTACTTTTACAGGATTATATTATGATTTATTAAAAAGTGTTTTTTTTCAACAGATAAAATTATTGAAGATTTGGAATGGCTGAAAGATTTAATTAATGTACATTAAATATTTATATACATGTGTGTGCGTATACAACATTTTAGGATACTCCTGTAAAAAGTAAAAAACATTCTTAGTTAAAAAAGAGCTTGTTTATATATATATCAAATAATTTGTTTTGATCTTTTAGTTTTATCGAATGAAACATAAAAACTATAAGTTAGAGGGAAAATTTCTCCTAGTATCTGTGTATATGTTTATGCTTTTTCTTTTATTTATAATTGATGAAAATTAATTTAACTTCAACAATTTTCATAAGAGTTAGTTGTATGGTGTAAAAAAATCTCTTTAACTTAAAACAATATATGCATTTAAAAATGTACAAAAGAATGGATGTTCAACAGATTGACACAAAAACAAATTTTTTCATTTGTAAAATATGCAAAAAAGCTTTTCTAGCAAATATAATTTAAATAGGCACACCTTTGTTCATGCTGCTGTTAAACCTCATATTTGTGAAGTATGTAATAAAGGATTTTCTAGCAAATTTTGTTTAGATAACCACACCTTTGTTCATACTGGGAAGACGCCCCATATTTGTGAAGTATGCAAGAAAGGATTTTCTACAAAATATAGTTTAGATTGCCACACCTTTATTCATACTGGGGAAAAGCCTCACGTTTGTGATGTATGCAATAAAAGATTTGCTACTAAATTTCGTTTACGTAATCACACCTTTGTTCACACTGGGGAGAAGCCTCACGTTTGCGAAGTATGCAATAAAAGATTTTCTAATAAAACAAAATTGAAAGTGCATGCTCATATTCACGCTAGAAATAAGCTTTATTTTTGTGGTGCATGTAGTCAAGGATTTTCTGTTAAATATGAATTTATCAGGCACCAGCTTACTCATGCTGATGAAAAGCTTCATATTTGTGAAATGTGCAAAAAGGGATTTTCTAGCAAATCTGATTTAAAAGAGCATTTCTTGATTCATACAAGGGAAAAGTCTCATTTTTCTGTGGTATGCAATATAGGGCTTTCTAGCAAACTTCACATAGATAGTCCATCATTTGTTCATACTGAGGAGAAACCTCACATTTGTGAGATATGCAACAAAGGATATTCAATACTGGAGAGAAACGATTCTACTTTAAATCGGGAAGACGATTTTCTAAAAAAAATTGACTTGAATGAACATTCTCCTACATCATACGGTGATTAGAAACTCACCATTTGTAAACTATGATGCGATAGGATTTTTCAATTAAAACGTGTTGAAATAAACACCTCTCATATGAAGCATTTTATTTGTGGAAAACTAACAAACTCTTTCCTGAAAAAGAAATATCGCATGGCATCTTTTTACTAATTTTAATGAAAATATATATTTTGTAGATTTACAATGAGTTTTTCAGCATTTTCTATTTAAACATTTATTTTTTATCTGTGTACAAAAAATTACTTGAGATACTCTAATAAAGGATTTAATAAAGAAAACTGAAATTCTTACTTTAATGCATGAGTAATTAACGATTATTTCACAAAGTTAGTGCCGATAAAATCCCTCTTTATAGACACAATTTTCCACATCTCAGGTATCCAAAAAAGGAATTTGTTCAGAAATCAGGAAAATCCCTTTCCTTATCACTAAAAAGGCCAACAAATAGTCATTTCATCAGTACCGAATAAAAATATTTTGATTTGAACAGGAAATTTCTGCAGAAGCTAAATGAAATATAAATTACATCGATAAGATAAAAAGTTTCGAATAAAGTTCTGATGGAAAATATTTTTATAAATCTCACGTAAAACTTTTGATATGTTTAGTGTTCAAACGTGTGAAATGAAAGATTTTTGTTTGAAATCACATTTCAGTGATATATTGTCGTATTGTGCAAAATATTCTTGAAACTAAACTCAGAAACATCATAGTGAGAAGTTCTTCATGTATTTACGAAACTGCATATTACTGGAGATTAACTCACAGAGAATCATCAATGTTCGTGACAAATAATCAAAGTCATCGAAGTAAAGTGATATGTTTCATTTATAAGTCATTGTTTTAATTAAGATGTGCCTTTAAACTATAGTTTTTGAAAACGTTTACAGAAATCTTTTATGACGTACAAATTGCACTTAATAATAACGTGATAACTTAAAATGAGCCAATTTAGTATAGTAAATTTATGGAAAAACAAAGAAAAATCTGTATAAGCATACCTTAGAGTGCCTTCTTCTTGTAATTTAATAAGAATATGCATTTCATTAAAATATAGTGAATAAGAAAGGAAAGGAATAAAAATTCAAATGAAAGATTTACAGGTATTCCGAATGTACACTGGTGTCCAAAAGTTAAGCATAATTGGTATATAAGTAAGTAATGAAAGAAATATAAATCGAAATGTGGTGAAACTCCAGGTGTGTAAACAAAATAGAACGTGTCATATATTTTCGCGAAGAGTTTTTCCCGAAATCGAACAGGGGACCGTCAACAAATTGATAAAGAACGAAGATCTTTTGGATAAATCTGTCAAAACTGATGTAGCAAAAGCGTTCAAACTGCACATTATGATTAAGTGGCTTATTGTAATGTACTGTGTTTATTTTTATAAGGATAGCATGTATACTTGTAGAGAAATTAAGGTTTTTATAAAAACAGTCCTAAATTTTTCCAAGTCTTTTGCTTATAATTTGCAGAGTTCTTAATATAAAATAATGTTATTTTCTGAAAATATGACAAACATCATTATACACAATACTCTGTCATCAGAATTTAAAAATAATAAAAAATCTATAAAAAATGAGTAGTTTTAGTAAATAATTTTTCATTGCGCATGCGTCAACGATATCAAAATTTCATTTGCATATTGTGTTAGCTAAATGTATAGAGCAACTTCTGGAAAAGTTTCAAAAACATAGCTTGAAAATTCTGAAAATAATCGTCTATAGAATCAACTCAAAATCCGTTATTCCTAAAAGGAAGCAAAAAAATCAGGGGTTTTATCCAAATATATTTGTACATGCAATATTGTGTAGGAACTAAACAATGGAATATGAATACAGCCCCTCATCTTTTTGTTTCATTTAGGGAATAAAGGATTTTGATCTCATTCTATCAACGATAATTTTCAGAATTTTTAAGCTATGTTTTTGAGATTTTCACAAAAGTTGCTCTATACATTTAACTAACATAATATGCAAATGGAATTTTAATAGCGATCACGCATGCGCAGTAAAAAAATATTTAGTAAACCTGCTCATTTGTCATACAATTTTTATTATTTTTTAATTCTGATGACAGGGTATTGTGTACAATGATGTTTGTCATATTTTCAGTAAAGAACATTATTTTATATTAAGAACTCTGCAAATTATAAGCAAAAAACTTGGAAAAATTTAGGATTGCTTTTAATAAACCTTAATTTCTCTACGAATATACATGCTGCCTTTATAATAAACATAGTACATTACAATAAGCCACTTAATCATAATGTGCAGTTTGAACGTTTTTGCTACATTAGTTTTGACAGGGTTATCCAAAAGATCTTCGTTCTTTTTCAATTTGTTCACGGTCCCCTGTTCGATTTCGAGGAAAACTCTTCGCGAAAATATATGACGCATACTATTTTGTTTACACACCTGGAGTTTCACCACATTTCGATTTATATTTCTTTCATTACTTACTTAATTACCAATTATTCTTAACTTTTGGACACCAGTGTATTTTCATTAAACTTATAGATTTTCTTTCATTATATACTATTAAATATGATTTAAAATATGTGACATTTAAAAATAATAATCTGTTTACAAATGTTCATTTTTCATGAACAATACTGAAAGTTTAGAAAGTAATTTTAACACCATTAACACTTCAACAATTAATCCTAGAGATAGGTTCAAAAGTTATATTAATGTTAATAAAATATTACAATAAAATATTACAATCACATATTTTATTATAAAGTTGATTCCTTGTTTTAAAATACAATTTTTGAAAATGTATAAATCCAGTAATAGGATTCAGCCATTATAGTAGGAATGTTATTTATTTTTTCCTTGATTTCATTGAACTAGTTGTTAATCTAAAAACCTAATTCAATGCTGCTCTAAAATATCAATAAACATTTAAACCCTAAGTAAATTACAGTAGTTATAACTTCTGCTACTCATTCAAAAAAAAAAAAAAAAAAAAAAAAAAAAATCTGGTTTATTAAATAAATACAAAAAAGAAAGAAATTAAAACACTTCTTATTTTGCACAAAAGAATCTTTAAATTATAGTCATGTAATCAGCTTAAATAACAATAATAATAGAAAATATACGTTTTTGACCTTATTTTTTTTCTTAGTTTTTGCATTATTGTTAAAATAAATTTGCACTCGGCAGTGTAATGAGCTTAAGAAATTTTTATATGAAGATTGTTTAAGTGTAAATTTTAAAACACAAATAATTTTTAATATATTTTTGAAAATTCAGTTACCTTTTTATATATATTTTTGTATAATTGATGTACATAAAATGAACTTTTTAGAAAGTTTGTTTTATACTTATATTACTTTTAATATTATTTTATTTTATTTATTTATTTTTATGCTTAAATTGTTTCATTCATATTTCATATGTCCTTCATGTAATTTGATGGATGCATATTTTTATATGCATTTTTATATGTTCTTTCTTAATTCCCTTTTTTATTAACTATCGATACACTTTATTTTATATATTTTTAACATTATCAAGTATAATTTATCTGTTGCTTTTCAAAGCGGAATAGCTTATGCTTTGATAACACTTCTTTTGAAGAGTCCAAAACATAAAAGTACATGACTAAAACATTTGAAAATTATTAGAAAATTTGATGAAATATTATCTGAATATTAGTTTTGTGTTTCTCATTTTCATAAAACTGTAATATATATAATTCAGATGTTTGACTATTCTTTTATGCAAGTGTACTGATTTATCAACTATTGATTCTGTTTTTCAGTGATATGTTGGGAAGATAGTTGATTTATTTTTTTTTAATGTTTTATAATGTATGTATCTTCATTTATTGCCGAAAATCAACATAAAGAGGTTTATAACAGTACCTTCAATTGTAAAATTATCATTTTAAAATAAAGATTTAATTTTTTAAAAATTAGTTGATTTTCTTTTCTTTTGCTATGCATCACTTATCTATAAATGAGGAATTTTTCTTTTAATCTCATTCATAATATTGCTTATATTATTTATATGGCATATATTGTAATAGGGACAAATCCTGTGTTTATGTGTGGAAATGAAATTTTTATCTAAACAAATAAGAAAAATCATGCGTTAAGCAAGAGATTATGAAGCACTTTCCAACACTTCATGAAATCTTTAACAAAACTTCATTATTTAGGGAAATAAGGGTTTTTAGCCAAATATGTATTCCAATACTTTTGAACAGCCGAGTATTTAATCTGTCAGTTTGTATATATACTATATAATAGGAAAAATTAGTTTAGCAGAAAGTACCTAGTAGCTTGAAATTTCTTTTTCAGCAATTTATACTAACAGATGGAAACATACTTGAATACTTTTGTTCAGACCTGTTGTTAAATTTGTATCTTTATTACATGTCAGTATTAAGCTAAAATCTATTTTAAAGTAAAACGCTCTTAAAACAACTCAAATCATATTTTCAGAAATTATCATTCATAGGTGTCCATGCACCCAATTCTTTGCGTGGCCCTGTATATCATTTTATCTATACTCTGCAAACATTTCTTAGTAAATTGTATGCAGTTCAGCGTAAAAAAGGCATTACTTATTTAAGAATCATCTTTAAGTAATTTATGTTCATATTCACTAACGTTGGCGAACTCTTTTGAGTGCCCAGATATCAACTATAGCATTTATACACACCATGTAATGTGCATAGATTTAGTGAAACCTGAATGCACATGTCATAATTAAAATGCATTTCATCCATTCATCAGCTGTCATCGGATGCATATACAGTACTTCGGAAAGAATATACTATTTGAAATCTTTTGAGTGTCTCTGTAAATGCGATGTACTTCATTTTATGCAAGATAGTATCGTATAATTTATATTAAGACTCAGTGATACATAATAATTTTGTTATACATGAAACAGTTTAATATATTTAAAATATGTTTCACACAATTCCCCCTCTTTACCATTATCTAATGGAATGCTTTTGTGTGTCCTTGTATATGAATAATAGCTATATTTTCACCGCATATTTTATACAATACATATTTTAGTCCATTTTGTGGATGCATACAAATTTTAACATGTTTGACAGGGTGTAACATCGTTAAAATTTTTTTGAAACGATTTTCCCCCATAGGCCGTAATGTAATGGAAAACTTTTGACTGTCTCTGTAAATAAACTAATCATGGTAGAAACTTCATTTTCAATAGGGTTCGTGCTAGGGTAAATGTCAATAACGTCCAAAAATTTCAGGGCAATCCGAGTATATTTACGGGAATTAGAGCGCGGACAGACGGACAGACAAACCGAATGCATAAGCACTTTTCAACTTTGTTGGAAAGTGCTAATAAAAAACGTTAAAATGCTTTCGTCTAAATTTTGCATCCTACCGATTTGTGATACGAGAATATCACTAGGCCTAGGACTGGAAATGTACTGAAGAAAACCGGAATAATATTCAGATTTGTGAAATTATGGCCAAAAATATTGCTCCGCTTGCTGGAATATCCTTCTTTTTCATGCTCTTATTAATACACATTATTGCTGTTTTATACTTTCATTTTACTTCTATAGATGTCAGTATATGTTCGACTCTCGTCATGATAGAAAGTGAAAAAAAATCAATAAAGGCGCAGTCGTGTCCCGTGGGCGACGCTGCTGACAGAGCAGGTGAAATTTTCGGCAAAAAATATCGTTTTATTATTTCTAAAACGTAAGGAATATTTCGTATTATAGTATTTTTAAGCATATACAAAGTAAAAATGAATATAATAACACCGTTAATCTGATTTAAGCTACTATCAATAGTTTTATTATTAATATCCATTTTTTGGAGTTTAATAAAAAAAATTGCGGAGGTTTCCATTATGGCCAAGGTACTATTTCAAATTTTAAAGTTTATAGTGACTTCAAGCGTATATATACTTTTGGCAACCATAATTTTATTTTACTTATGTTTTTCAATAAATATATTTCTTAGTAAAAATAAATATATATAGGGTAACATCCCCAGTAATTGGCATGCACCAGTGATTGGCACATCCTACAAACATGTCCTAATATAAGATTTATATCCAGTCTTTTAAAAATGCAAGACCATGTACCAGTTATATGCTCATTTACGTTACAGATTATAACTTTGATTTATGCTACTAGATGACAATAGTGCCTAGAAAAGAGGAACAATTATGGCTTGTATGAAATTAGCCATTTTTGTTGCAAATGCTTCTTGTTTGGCTTAAGGAAGGCATGCTTTTCAATTCATTATTATCTGATTTATAATATATTTTAAATTTTAATTGACGACAGTTTTGTTTAGTTAAAAAGGGTTACTTTAATTGTGTAAAAGTATTTTCGACACAAATATTTGGATTTCTGAATTAATGATAGATGCTAATTATTGGTGCTTCAATTTTGCTAGTTCCAAGTAATTGGCACCTATTCCAATTACAAGGAATTCGAAAAAAATTTCAGATTAAACAATTTATTTAGGAAGTACTTTTAAAGTTATAGACTAATTTTTGTTTATCATTTGTTTTTATTTGAAAATATGAAATATTATCAGTAACTGGAATCCATTAAAGCTTCACATGACAATTACTGGGTATGAATATAAGTATATTGTATTGTTTTAAAGTGTTCCCATTTCAGACTAATATGCTGATTTCTTACTCTCAAAAACCTGAAATATAGCATCTTCATCTACAGTAAATTCATTTAAAGCGATTAAACCCAATGCAAAATGTAAAGTGCCTTTTGAGTGCCCAGATATCAACTATAGCATTTATACACACCATGTAATGTGCATAGATTTAGTGAAACCTGAATGCACATGTCATAATTAAAATGCATTTCATCCATTCATCAGCTGTCATCGGATGCATATACAGTACTTCGGAAAGAATATACTATTTGAAATCTTTTGAGTGTCTCTGTAAATGCGATGTACTTCATTTTATGCAAGATAGTATCGTATAATTTATATTAAGACTCAGTGATACATAATAATTTTGTTATACATGAAACAGTTTAATATATTTAAAATATGTTTCACACAATTCCCCCTCTTTACCATTATCTAATGGAATGCTTTTGTGTGTCCTTGTATATGAATAATAGCTATATTTTCACCGCATATTTTATACAATACATATTTTAGTCCATTTTGTGGATGCATACAAATTTTAACATGTTTGACAGGGTGTAACATCGTTAAAATTTTTTTGAAACGATTTTCCCACATAGGCCGTAATGTAATGGAAAACTTTTGACTGTCTCTGTAAATAAACTAATCATGGTAGAAACTTCATTTTCAATAGGGTTCGTGCTAGGGTAAATGTCAATAACGTCCAAAAATTTCAGGGCAATCCGAGTATATTTACGGGAATTAGAGCGCGGACAGACGGACAGACAAACCGAATGCATAAGCACTTTTCAACTTTGTTGGAAAGTGCTAATAAAAAACGTTAAAACGCTTTCGTCTAAATTTTGCATCCTACCGATTTGTGATACGAGAATATCACTAGGCCTAGGACTGGAAATGTACTGAAGAAAACCGGAATAATATTCAGATTTGTGAAATTATGGCCAAAAATATTGCTCCGCTTGCTGGAATATCCTTCTTTTTCATGCTCTTATTAATACACATTATTGCTGTTTTATACTTTCATTTTACTTCTATAGATGTCAGTATATGTTCGACTCTCGTCATGATAGAAAATGAAAAAAAATCAATAAAGGCGCAGTCGTGTCCCGTGGGCGACGCTGCTGACAGAGCAGGTGAAATTTTCAGCAAAAAATATCGTTTTATTATTTCTAAAACGTAAGGAATATTTCGTATTATAGTATTTTTAAGCATATACAAAGTAAAAATGAATATAATAACACCGTTAATCTGATTTAAGCTACTATCAATAGTTTTATTATTAATATCCATTTTTTGGAGTTTAATAAAAAAAATTGCGGAGGTTTCCATTATGGCCAAGGTACTATTTCAAATTTTAAAGTTTATAGTGACTTCAAGCGTATATATACTTTTGGCAACCATAATTTTATTTTACTTATGTTTTTCAATAAATATATTTCTTAGTAAAAATAAATATATATAGGGTAACATCCCCAGTAATTGGCATGCACCAGTGATTGGCACATCCTACAAAAATGTCCTAATATAAGATTTATATCCAGTCTTTTAAAAATGCAAGACCATGTACCAGTTATATGCTCATTTACGTTACAGATTATAACTTTGATTTATGCTACTAGATGACAATAGTGCCTAGAAAAGAGGAACAATTATGGCTTGTATGAAATTAGCCATTTTTGTTGCAAATGCTTCTTGTTTGGCTTAAGGAAGGCATGCTTTTCAATTCATTATTATCTGATTTATAATATATTTTAAATTTTAATTGACGACAGTTTTGTTTAGTTAAAAAGGGTTACTTTAATTGTGTAAAAGTATTTTCGACACAAATATTTGGATTTCTGAATTAATGATAGATGCCAATTATTGGTGCTTCAATTTTGCTAGTTCCAAGTAATTGGCACCTATTCCAATTACAAGGAATTCGAAAAAAATTTCAGATTAAACCATTTATTTTGGAAGTACTTTTAAAGTTATAGACTAATTTTTGTTTATCATTTGTTTTTATTTGAAAATATGAAATATTATCAGTAACTGGAATCCATTAAAGCTTCACATGACAATTACTGGGTATGAATATAAGTATATTGTATTGTTTTAAAGTGTTCCCATTTCAGACTAATATGCTGATTTCTTACTCTCAAAAACCTGAAATATAGCATCTTCATCTACAGTAAATTCATTTAAAGCGATTAAACCCAATGCAAAATGTAAAGTTTTTTTAAATATAAACTTGTGCCAATCACTAGATCACAAGGTGTCATACACTGGTGCTCTAGGTGCCAAATACTGGTGATTTCAGCAACTTTTTATAAATATATTTTTATAAAAATACTGTTTCAATTCTTTTTGCTTTTAGTGGGCAAAAATAATGCACGTATATGCATTCTTTGATTTAAAAATATTTCCAAGTAAATATCTTATTTCTTTGTAATGAAAATTGAAGTAATTTTAATGACAAATTCTTAATGTGCCAATTACTGGGGATGTTACCCTATATTTTAATTCTTTTTGTGATTTTTTCCAGAATTTCAAAAATTGGAATTATTTATACGTAATATAAATATTATATAACATATAATAATTTGCATTTTTTTTTTACAATTTTTTAAAAAATCACGAAGTTTGTCACATTGAGAACGAAATGTTCCCACCCAATATGGAACTTTATGTGACACATTTTATATTTCAGTCTACATAATTTTTAAGAATATAATTTACAAGTATAAAATCTTTTTTTTTCCATTTGCCTCATTAATACCTCTAAGCAACAACATAAATTGTTTCCCGGAAAAATAATATTAACATGGGGGAAAAAGCAATCAAACCTTAAGTGAATCACAATGGGGCCAGGTACCTTACTATAGCTTATTGTGTTCTTCTTAACTTTCTTTATGATTATTTAGAACTAGAAGATAGCCCGTCAAAATGACGTGTTTTCATTTTTAAAAGATTGATAAAACATTACAACAACTTTGGTCAATCATAGCCACTTTAGGCTTAAACAATTTTGAAAAATTCAAAGATTGAACATGATGAAAAAATCTAAAAAAAAAAAATCAATCGAAATCTGCATTTAAAATTATAACAAAACTATCTGGTGGATGGGGAGGGATTGTAATGAACAAATGGCAAATGCATAAATTTTAAAAGAATAAAGTAAGGTAAAATATCAATTATAAAAGAATACATTGTGAAACTACAGCCAAAAAATATTTTAAAATACTGAGAGAAAATAATAAAAATATCCAAAATGTATAAAATTTTTTCCCATTTTGGTCATTTCCAGACGAATATGAGAGGGTAGTCAAATTATTAATTGAATAGGTAAAGTAATGGCATAGAATATGCAGCTAATGAATTTCACTCACAAAATTGCAGTAATCATTTCACTAAAAACATGCAAATTAACATGCATTAGTAATGCAAAACATGCACTAATAATGCTATTTTAAAACATTTGCGAATTAACTATTTTATACCATTAGTTAATACTTAAAAGAAAATACTTTATCAGATGGAAAACAAATGTCAACAATAAAGAGTAAACAATCGTGATTCGTTATGTGGCAATGAAGTCATTCACGGCTGTAAAATAAATAAATAAATAAATAAAGCAACACGAATATAAAAATTCTAACAGCATTGTATTTAAAACGCACTTTCGCTTTTCTGAAATAAAAAGTTTTAATTAAACACTGTTAAAATTTTGATTGTTTTGCTGCATCGTCATTACACAGCTTTTATAGAAAATGATTACTTTACCGTACACTGTTAAAAATTTGACCCATTTGCTGCAGCGTCACTCCACCGCTTTTATAGAAAACGTTGGTCATAAAAGAAATATTCTATAAAAGCTTTGGAGTGACGCTGCAGCAAATGGGTCAAATTTTTAAGAGTGTATTACACTGTTAAAAATTTGACCCATTTTTTGCAGCGTCACTCCACAGCTTTTATAGAATGTCTCTTTTATGACCAATGAGAATGCTCCATAACACAGCAAAGTAATCGTTTTCTATAAAAGCGGTGGAGTGACGCTGCAGCAAATGAGTCAAATTTTTAACAGTGTGAATATTGTGTTTGAAATAGGAAAAATATTTCAAAGCACGGTAAAATGTAGTGATGTCATTTACAGCTCAAACTGTAAATCTGACAAATGAGAACGCTTCATTACGACTCTGGAACGTTTGCATTGGACAAAAAATTGATAGCCTTTAAAATCGGAAATAACTTTTCAAAATGGAATTTGTCATTGGTCACAATAAGTGCTTTTTCTCGTGGATGGGTTGACCCCGGAATCGTTATACACGGAGGGATTTTATATGTATAATACTGAAGACATTTTTCAATATGTTTTTGAGTAGCTACATATATGTGCGTCTCTACCGCTAAAAAATTTTGTTGGTGATCATTAATTTTGTAATACCTTTTTTTTCTATTTCGAGGCCTAATGGTCACATGTGTGAGAAAGCTTTATTATTGACATTTCATTTTAGGGCAAACTACGTATCAAAGCATTTCAGTGCGAATGAAAGTCGAAACAGTTATGTCGTTGACAATGTTGAATTCAGGGGGCGGCCCGCGGGGGGGGGGACATTCCCCCCTCCAGAGTAATGAAATGTCTCTCAAGGAAATTTTGAGATTTGTATTTTCAATGGTCAAAAAGAGCAATTTTTTTCCCCCCTGGAACTCCATAATGTCCCTCCCCGAGAAAAGTGTATGAATTCAACATAGGTTTTTGAACAGATGGTGGAATCCTGCATTGGGTCGGGTCTCCACTTTCACCCGAACCGACCCGCGGTTCAGGCTAGGTTGGTGCTATATTTTAAGGTTCGTGACGGAGTAACTTCTTCTTCTTTTTATTACAGACCAGGTTCACTTTCATTGTTTCAATTTCGCGTTGACATTTTGATTCTTGCAGTGAGATTCGGGTTTATCTAATTTTAAAAAGAATTTAAAAAATATATTTTTCGCATTAAGCGTCCAAATAAATCACAGATCAAAGTTTCACGAAAGCAAAATTGCGTTCCTGTCTGTTTTGTCTATTTTCATTTTTGTTCTCATTTCTCAAATTCGTTCCTGGATGTTAATTTAAACATATTTTTTTTCAACTACGGGTACGATAATGATTATAATAAATACTCCTGTACTTTTGAAGCATTTTTGTTGAATAGTTACATTTCTTTAATCATAGGCGTAGCGTGACCAAAACTTTTTTTTTTGGGGGGGGGGGGCACCAGCGAAGTAAAAACTGCGCCCCTTGGAAAATTTTCAATTTGGCGCCACCCCCCTTAGCACCAAAAAAATAACAAAAAATCTTTTTCTTTTAATAGGCGTCATAAAACTAACAAACATAAATTATTTCTATTAAATAATTATTTAGCGTTTATTTTGGAACTTTAAAAGGTTTAATTTTAATTAAGAAATTCAGAACTAAAACATACAGAAATTTGCATTTTTTTGTCAAAGAGTTCACAATGTTTTAAAACAGGGAGGAAAACGATCAAGAGAGATAAAGAAATAGAGTTGAAAATGATTATCGGTCAAAAAATGGCTCGCAGAATAAATTTCGTACATGTGGTGACCGTCTCTTTAGCATGTCCTTGCAGTGGAACATGCTAGAGGTCTACATTTACAGGAATTTCCAGGCACGGGCTCAGCACGGCCCGGCCTGGGTATTAAAAGTTTCACCCGAGCCCGGCCAGTTTATATTTTCATAGTTTAAGGCCAAGTATTAATTGGATAATTTTATAGTATACTTTAAATTACTATGTGTTCACAAGCCTGAAAATACTCAATTGCAGCATTAACAATTACTTAGACATTTCAGACTTTTCAATGTTCAAGTAAAGATTCATAAAACTTGATGCAGGTTAGAATTTTAAAAAAAGTTCGTTAAAAAAAATCCTAGCCTTTGAAACTATAAAAAAGTAGATTTTGGAATACGAGGGTTATCGAAACACGAGTTTTCCACGGAATTAAAAAAAAAATTAACAAAACATAACTACCCGGACTAGATCCTGTTGAAGTACTCGTTGACCTCAGCGTGGTATCGCTCTAAACAGCGCGAAAAAGATTCTCAATGCAGGAAACCACCTCGAAACACCTGTTTATCTGGAAACTGTGCTCCAGGTGGGTGCTTAATCAACTTGCACTTTAACCAGTGTTCTCGCTGGCATTTGACCAACGTTAGTAATTTTGTGACGGTGCACTCATGCTGGGTGTCATTTGTAACGTTATATGCAGACATACTCAGGAATTTAGGTTAAAACAACACAGTTTATTAAAATGATAAGGGCTAAAGGAAAGTGGAGCCAGTCTATAATTTCACTCACTGAGAACACTATGAAAAGCTAAATCATACTCACAGGCGTCGGTCTAGCTCAGTCGGGGCACCGTCTAACACTTGACACTATTTCCTGGCTGATCTACTAAACAAATCTTAATTTCACAGCCCGTGGCTGTGGATATTCCTTTATTTCTCAAATAATCAAAACTAAACTTTCTTACCAAGGCCGAGTCTTTAATCCACTATCTGAACTCCTTTCCGCTTTACTGGAGGCCGTAGCTATTTTCTAATCGTCAGCACCTTACTAAACAATCATCAACTTCGTTGTCCAATGACGCTGGCTGCTGGCTAAGGCCAGAAACACACAGACACTGGCTGCTGGCTAAGGCCAGAAACACACAGACGCTGGCTGCTGGCTAAGGCCAGAACACACACCCCACAAACTCACACCCAAGCTTTTATACGCGACAAACTGAGATACTTCTCATTAACATAATACTAATAACCGCGAGCTAACTGCGGAATTCGAAAGAGCACACACACTCTAGAAAGTTAAAGTAAAAGAGAGGATAGATGTCACTTTTACGCCTACAAAATGTTAAATTATTGACGTCACGATCTCAGAAACACTAGAGTGCCTTTATGACTCAAGGTCACTCCCTCACAACCCCCCCTCGAACTCCGCAGAGAAAAAGGGCTGGGCTAAATGCATGCCCAGAACTTTTTCTTGTTATAAATTGAGAGCCGTAATAAAACACAGTGATGGGTGAAATTTAACGCCGAAACATAACTTTTAAAATATTAACTTTAACCCATCACAACCAAAAAAACTCAGTTTGCCTCAAATAATCACATATTCAATCCAATCATTCTTCTATCTTACAAATAGCCTCCGTAAAACTTCCAAAAACTCGTAAAACTTTCAAAACTAATTACTTCTTCTCTCAAAACAACCCACTCCACTGGGAGTGCTAAAATTTCTCAAAACACTAACCTTCCGAAATTTTCCTCAATATTGCAATGCAACTATAACTTTACCCAAAAATTTCTCCATAACTTTTAATATACTAGAATTCGCACCAAGTCCAAAAAACCCAATGCGCAAAAACTTTCCTCATCCAAATTCCGACTTCATCTAAAATTACATTTACTTCATACTAAACTAACTCTGCTACTACGTAATACCTACATCCCCATTAGCCAATGAACTAACTCCCAAACTTCTTCAGACTTAACTCCACTTGAACAATAATTGGGGCACATACGTACAGCGGCATATCGCTGTGCTTATGCAACAATCAAAAAATATCAAAAATTTACAAAATGACGTCATCAATCTCTTCATCTGTATTAACTAAAAGAAAAATAGCAGAATCAATACATAACAAAAGGTATACTTCCCTGCAAGAAAATCACATTAACATTCAATTTTAATACAATACAATTTCAAATTCAAATGCAGCTTAAAACTTCGCAACTTGCGGAAACCATTCTCAACTAAAGTACAAAACGCAACTCATAAAACACGAACGATAAGAAGAAAGTTAATTCATTAAATGTTAGTATAAGAGATAAAAACGCGTGTCAAGGACTTCTTGACCGCAAAACACGTGCGCGTCTGAACCGCGGCGCGTGTACAAAATAACCCAAACTACTATCTGTACTTTCTGAAAATTTAAACATACATTAACATACATTTTATAACACATGAACAATAACAATATAGTAACATTTTAAACAAATAATATAACAATTTAACAATAGATCCAGAATTTTTAAAAAGCAGTTAAGACCAAAATTTTCAACATACATAAAACTAACAATTTTGCAAACAAATTTTGAACACAATTAAGCACTAAACGTGAGTCCGTCAAAAAAATTCCAAAAATGGCCAAAAGTACCAAACAGTCTTTCTGCTTTCTATTCCTTCACATTGCTACCACATATATGCACTCTAATAGAAATTTAATAAAGAACATTATCACCCAATCATAGAGATGATTCACTGCTAGCAGGCTTCATACTGCAAGATGGCTTTCTCCTCCTGTCCCAAAAGGCTTGTACGAAGGATCTCTCGTCATCAGAACTGTACGGTGACGCCACAGTTGACTGTCGTGCCTGCAGCCTGGTTCTGAATGGATGCCGTGGAATACTCGTAGGTTCCACTCGACGACTCTGCTCCGGCCGGTTCGCTGGGTTCACTCCATGGCGAGGTTCACACTGTTGTTGCCGGTAATCTGAGAGTTGCCTCCTCTTTCTAGACGCACCCGAAGTTACCGAAGATCCTAGGCCACGTTTCTTTCCGGACCTATGTAGTTTCTTGTTAGGCAAAAATTCAGAATTTAAACTTCGCTTAACAGTTTTACGAGTGTCCAAACGAAATCTTTTCTGGGGATTAATCACTGAAGATGGTGAACTATTAGTTAATTTATGCTTGTGAGGTTGTTGTCTAATAGATGGAGGAACTGGACAATTTATAATTTTTTGTCTTTTATGACACACAGAGTCCGATGTATTTGACACAGTTCTCTTATTTTTATTATACTTTGCTCTCGGATTGCTAGGCTTTCGACTTTCAATAACAGTCTTTGGAGCTGTTTGACCAAATTTTCTTCTTGAATATTGATGAAAAGAATTAGACGAAGAAGTGCTGGACTCGGGACACTCATTGGATCGGGAATTTCGCGAAACACCACTCGACATATGAGAACCTTCACTACCATTTTCTCTAAACTTATACACTCTAACCTGATCCAGATTAACAGTCATTCTTTCACCATTGACATCAACAACCAAATTATTATTTCGAACTTCCAAAACCTCGAACGGACCTACAAACTTCGGACCAAACTTAGCTACTCTCTTTTGACGACTTGAACTTAACCAATGCTTTTCTACTAACACAAAATCTCCAACTTTCACTTCTAACTCCCTTCTACGCATATTATAATACTGAGCTTGCTTTTCCTGCGCTTTTCCCATTTGAACCTGAGCTTCCTTAACCAACCTCTCAATATCCTGACACATGTACTGACTTTCTGCATCTGACACCATAACTAACCTTTGGAATGGAGTAATAACTTTTCTACCCAAAAACAATTCAGCAGGCGTTTTCCCCGTTGACTCGTGAACTGCCGTACGAAGTGCGTACGCAAAATGCTGAAGAAACTGGTCCCAATTTGCATGATGAGAACCAACATAAGAAGAAATCATTTGAATTAATGTACGATTTACACGTTCAGCCATATTAGACTGAGGAAGTTCCCTACCGCCCTCAGTCTGCAACTTTTCACACAAAGACTTAAAAATATTGAATATAAAATCATAACGAAATGGTTTACTAGCAACTAGTGCGTCAAAACCAATATAAATTTCATTAGTTAAACTCGGTCTATCTGAAAAAACCTCTCCAAATTCATTTAAAAACTTATTAAATTCCTCCCTCTCCATTTCACTTAACCCCGACTCCTCCAAATTAACTGACACTAAAACAGGCTCTTTCTTACTCACATTCTCATCATTATTCACGATTAACGACTTTTTAAAGAAATCCAAACTAATTCCTCTATCCTTCATATAATCCACACCAACTATACAATGCACTGTTAATCCATCTAACACACAAAACTCCCAACATGTCTTAACCGAACGAATTTCAACTTCCAATTCTACTGAACCTTTATTATCGCAAGCTACTCCCTGTGCTGACTGAACCACCAGACTTGACCTTTTCAACTTCTTATACGAAAAATATTTCCGATAACAATCAAAAGAAATGAACGACTTATCTGCCCCTGTATCGAAGACACTTTTAACGACAATACCATCTAACACAATTAACACTTCAGGTAACTCAACCGGATTAATAGTAATTTTATTCAAACTCACAGAAGACTTTTCCGATTTCTGAACACATTTGCTTTGCATTGACCTATTTTCAACATTCTCATCCGAAGTTAACCTCCTTACTTGCGAAGAAACATTCCTGTCCCGTACTCCCCCACTACGATCATAACCACTATTCTGTCTATTTCCATGCATATTTCTCTCACCACTTCTAAAATTATTAGCACCACCACCATTCCTATTACCATTACTCGTATTCGACATATTACGACCAAATCCATCACTTCTATTACGCATATTATTATCCGGAAATCGCTGCCCCCCTCTCACAAAATTACGTTCCCCCTCATTTCTTAAATTACTATCCGTGACAGGCCTCTGCCGAGGGTTACGCAAATCCCGTTGATCCGAGCTATGCCGAGACTCATACTTCGATAATATCTGGTGCATTTCTGCAAAATTCTTCGGTGCTCTAACTTCAATAAAGTCCTGTATATTTGGATTAAAAAGAGGAAAAACAATGTCCAACAATTCCTCAAATGTAATATCTAAATCTAATTTATTTTTAAGTTCAAGCTTACGAAGATAAAATTTTGACGCCGACTCATATATATTCTGCTTATTACAATAGAACTCTTTTCTCAAAATACTTTTATCTTTAACGGGAGGAAATGCCTTCTTTAACTCAATTACAGTTTGTTCAAATCTTTTCGCTTCCTCAGTAATCAAAAACTTTCCTATATTTTCTAACCACAAAAGTGCTTCGCCCTTTAACGAGCATTTAAGCACTACGTACCTGTTTTTCTCAGGTATATTATTGAACAAAATATAATCATCTAATTTCACTAAAAATTCACTAATATCACCCTCACCGGTGAAATACACCCGTGGCACAATCTCAAAATGTCCGACATTTCGTTGGGCGCCATTTGTGACGGTATATTCATGCTGGGTGTCATTTGTAACGTTATATGCAGACATACTCAGGAATTTAGGTTAAAACAACACAGTTTATTAAAATGATAAGGGCTAAAGGAAAGTGGAGCCAGTCTATAATTTCACTCACTGAGAACACTATGAAAAGCTAAATCATACTCACAGGCGTCGGTCTAGCTCAGTCGGGGCACCGTCTAACACTTGACACTATTTCCTGGCTGATCTACTAAACAAATCTTAATTTCACAGCCCGTGGCTGTGGATATTCCTTTATTTCTCAAATAATCAAAACTAAACTTTCTTACCAAGGCCGAGTCTTTAATCCACTATCTGAACTCCTTTCCGCTTTACTGGAGGCCGTAGCTATTTTCTAATCGTCAGCACCTTACTAAACAATCATCAACTTCGTTGTCCAATGACGCTGGCTGCTGGCTAAGGCCAGAAACACACAGACACTGGCTGCTGGCTAAGGCCAGAAACACACAGACGCTGGCTGCTGGCTAAGGCCAGAAACACACAGAGGCTGGCTAAGGCCAGAACACACACCCCACAAACTCACACCCAAGCTTTTATACGCGACAAACTGAGATACTTCTCATTAACATAATACTAATAACCGCGAGCTAACTGCGGAATTCGAAAGAGCACACACACTCTAGAAAGTTAAAGTAAAAGAGAGGATAGATGTCACTTTTACGCCTACAAAATGTTAAATTATTGACGTCACGATCTCAGAAACACTAGAGTGCCTTTATGACTCAAGGTCACTCCCTCACAATTTGGCTAATTAAAAATCAAAGACATTCGCCAAATGAAAAAGTAAAGTTAAAAAAGTAAAGTTAAAGCAAAATAAGTTCGCCGTGTAGCCAAAAAAATCTTTAACCATTTAATGTATTCCCCTTTTTTCAATATGTTCTAAAATAACCTAAGTTTTTATAACTGCGACAATGATTGGTTTTAATCTAATTTGTACTATCTGCTACACATATATTAAAATATGTATACACGAAAAATCTGTATATATGCATATGTATGAAGAACGAAAAAGAAAAGAAAGAAAGAGCAAAAATTGAGCACTAGCAATTTGGCGAATCTAATCGCTTGTTTATTCGCCAAATGAAGAATTTAGTCGTAATTTGGCGCAAAGGCGAGCGACAGCGAGAACAGTGACCTTAACACAAAACCAAACGTGGGAAAGCAGCATTAATGTTTCTGTAGCGATATCACGATGAAGGAAATGAATACCTCAACAAGATTTTAACGGTTGATGCGACGTGAGTTGACAACTGTAACAAGTTCCTGCCTCCATTCCCAGGTGGCAGACTTGTAAGACACTGGACTCAAAAACTTATCCCACGTTGTGACAAGCGTTTTAATTCCGTTGGTTCTAATGTGGATTTGTAGTTAAAACATAGCTGTATCTTTTGTAATAGTTCTTTTTGGGTAATTATATTTTGTTTCTTTCTAGCCACGGAAAAATTATTTTATGGATGACCCCCGAATTTTTCAGTAAATTATTATTCTGATCCAATTTAGCTACTTTCTGATACGTTTCTGAATTCATTTCTTTTCGGAAACACATAAAATTGGCAGACGTTCTTATTCGGAAACTGTGTAATCGAATGGAATTTTCCATTTTTCGTAAAAGGCAACAAATCTTTGAGAAAATACTGCCAAAGTTGTCATTTTGAATCGAAATTCAAGACGCAATCGTACTAGGGAGAAGAAAAACTTGTCATCAAGTGATTAGAATAGGTTATAAATCAAAAAGCTATTTATTTATTAAAAAAATGGAAAATGCTAATCGATTACAAATTACTTCAATCATCAACCTGTTAATTTTATGCCTTTATAAAGAAAAATGAGCCAGAAATTGTCAAATTTCCCGTTGTTGAGCTGGGAATTTGAGAATAACCTTAAGTTGTACTTACAAAGAATCTATACTAATAAAAGAACAAAACGCTCTGTCTGCATGTGTGTGTGTGTGTCTGCGATGGTTAGCAAAATCTACAGCACGTACGAAGCTCAAAATTTTTTTTGCGAGTAGCCCAATACCTCTCCTGATGCACCTGTGGCTCAGAATTTTAATTTTTTGATTAGTTTCATAGATATTAATTATGAAGCGGAACTCACTCTCATCAAAAAGTCATTCTTTAAATGTTCTGGGAAAGAAAACCTTTTCACATGCGCAGAAACTCAATTACGCATCTAATCTGAGGAAGAACCTTTTTCCCCCGTTTATTTCTGTTTTTGGATCATTTTGTTTAAATCCAAATCAACCAAACTTCTCAACGTAGTTAAACTTAAGAGACATATTTCGAAAGATCATACTTTTAGGTCTCAAATGCAATAATCAATTTGAAAAAATGTTGCAGTTAACCCTTTGAAAACAAATATTCAAAAATGGTCGTTTTTTCCAAAACTATTTTTCTCCCTTTTGTCAATGCCCCTCCAGGGCGTAATTTTTAAGGTATAAACAAACCAAAAAGAAGATCTTAAAGTTGAAACTTTCTTCTGACTGATGGTGTAATTGGTTTTAAAATATTTGGATTTTAACCATTTCAAATACACTGGCAAAAGAAGGTCATTTTGCGACTCGCAGAGAGGGTATTTTTTCCATGATAAATTATCTTAACGTGCATATTTCAACTCAATCTTTTAAAATCTTCTCAATAGACGAAATTTATACTCCCTACAAAAATTCGACACGTTCGGATGGATAGAAATATTTTTTACAAAATAAAATGTGCGAAAAATCTGATGAAATCAATAAAAAAAACAGATCGTTTTCATTGCGGTTTTGACTTAACAAAACGCAATTTTATAGGTACCGGTAACCAAAAAACATATTATTTAAGCTTAAAAACATTTTATAATCTATGATGCAATCAGTTTTTAAAATATAAGATTTAACCCTTTCAAATACACCGGCAAAAAGAGGCACTTTGCGACTCACAAATAGAATATTTTTTCTACGCTAAAAGTATCTAAGCGTACATATTTCAGCCCAAACTTTTAAAAGCATCTAAATAGATCAAATTTAAGCCTTCTTAAAATTTTTTAAAACGTTCGGACGAGTAGAAATAATTTTTACAAAATAAAAAGTGCGAAAAGTTTGAGGAAATCAATAAAAACCAGATCGTTTCATTGCGGTTTCGCCTTTGACAAACTGAAAATATTTTCTTAAAGCTAAAACATCTCATAATTTATATTGCAATTTGTTTTTTAAAAAATATGAGATTTAATCCGTTCAAATACACCGACAAACACGAATTACATCCCGGCTAAAAGTAACTAGATGCACATATTTTAGCACAATTTTTTTAGAGCCTTTCAATAAACCAGATTTACATTACTTTCAAAAATTTTGGAACTTTCATATGGATAGAGTTCTTTTTTTACAAAATAAAATGTGTGAAAATTTTTACGAATTCAGTAAAAACCTGAATGTACCGTCGCGGTTTCGTTCGCTCTCGGTTCGCATAGTTTCTAAAAAATCAAATTACATAGAAAACAAAATACCAAACAGCATGTGCTTTCAATTCAATATCTTTTCGCGATTTTTCTGTTTTAAAAATATAAATTTTGACAAAATCGACTTAAAGATATAAAATCATAGAAATTTGAGTTTAATTTAAGGGTCATTTAGAAAGCAAATAACACATTTGAAAACTGAATAATATCACGGGCCCGGGCAACGCCGGGCAGGACAGCTAGTATATTAATATACGTTCATTATCGCTAATAATATTTCTACAGAACATATTCCTTGCTCTCTACATCCTGAGAAAAATTAAACCTAGTTTTGTCCCGTCTCGACTGTGTAAAAAAAATACAAGCCTGATCTTAGCCCGGTACAAGCCTGCTGAAAAAAAATTAAGCCCTGATTCAGATGCCATATAACTGTCCGATGCCGATCTATATGCTGGACACTTCGTACAATTCTTTATTGATATTGTCAAACTATCATCGGCTCATGACGCACAATTATACATATTCTTGCGAAAGTCAGATTCATCGGCCCATTAGAGATCTTTATATCGGGCCGGTAGGCCTGCTTAATTTTTTTTATCGATCCGGAACGGCAGGTTCGTTCAATTTTTTTGCTGGCCGGTCCTTTAAATTTGTTTAGAGGCTCGATTAATCTATTAATTTTCTTCAAAACATAATTGCTTGTCCCACTGTAAATAACTAGATCCAGTTTCGCTCTGACTCGACTATGCTGAAAAACAAACAAACAAACAAAACAAAAAAACATATAATGTATACATAAGACTCAGTCCAGCACGAGTCTGCTTATGAAATTGAGTTTGTGCTCAGATATGATATGATTGTCCGATTATATAATCTCTAATCTGGGTATATTATAATTTCTATAGTGATTTTGTCAAACTAGTATCGGTTCGTAAAATACATTTATAATTCTTATTCTCGCGAAAGTTCATAACCAATGAAAATGGTCCATATTTTATCTGTTTCGCTTAAATTTTTATGTAGAGCCGTTAATGATTGAATAAATGTGAAATGAATGAATAAATAAAATGAATAAAAAACTATTCATTGGGGGCCACCGTAATACTTACCCATCATGGATATGCATAATATAATATATGAAAATAAAACATGTATGAAATATTTATAAAATGCATTGCAATTTCAAAACAAAATTTAATCGTATATTTAAATTTTTTAATATACATAGTAATGTTCTATTAAATATAATGCGATACGTATACGTACCGCAAAAAGACTTAAGAATCCTTGTTTATCCCCACCAACAAAATTTTACTGTAAAATTTGCCTTATTTAATTGAGCATTTTCCTGATTTAATAAGGCACAAATTTCTCTTTTAAAAAAATTGTTGACAAACATTAAAAATTTCGTAAAAGGCTCCCGTCGCGAAGGAGTTAATGAATTGCTGATGAACCAATTTCGACAAATTATATAAAACGCCAAACTACTCAAGTAGTACCGAATTGTGTAAACGAAACATCCTTATAACTCCAAAAATAATAATCATTAACTAACAGTTTACTGAGTCGGATTAAGGATCTCATTTTCAATTAAAATACATCTTTGAATTGAAATTTAAACACAGGGTCATGAGAAACCGAAGAATGTGGAAAATAGGATTACAAATATCTCGGCAACTAATAATCCAATCGACTTCATTCTTTATGCAAAATTTGATATTTTATTGCCTTTTACATTCACTCATTAAAATACAAAATTTCGAAAAAATTCATATACCTTTCATCAGAACAAATTTTTCGAGATTCCGGAAAAAATGGTTCCGAATAATCGAGGTTACTGATATTAAATACGCTTCGTTCCATTCTTACATACTAAGAACATACAAAGTTTCAAGTCTCTCTCTCAATTTGTTCGGGAGATAGAGCAGTTACAAACACACAGACGGACGGCAATTTTTTTTTTTTTTTTTTTTTTTTTTTTTTTTTGAAATAAAAATGTTTTTCGGAATCTGCAGTAAATAAAATATGTAAATCTGTCAAAAAAAATTTTTTTTTCCAATTTCAAAACGATTGCAAGATTTACCCTATGCTACGTATAATAGATAAATAATACAAAAAAAAAGTCAATTTCGATTTAAAATTATAAGTTTTAATTTAAAAATTTTAAATATTAATCATGTTTGAAGATCGATATATTTTCTAAAAAATGTAATTCTTTATAATTTTTTTTAAAAAATTTAAATTTTACAGAAAAAAATGTAAATCATCTTTGTAATTTACAAAAATATTTATTTTTGAAAACATATCTTTTAAAAGAAAAAATAGTATTTTTCATATTCTTTGCTACAAGAATCATCGAAAATATGGACTGGAAAAAAAATCTAATAATAATAAGATGAATAATAACAATAATAAATCCCGAAGACAGTTATTGAAAATCATGGTGAAAATTTTCAGGACTTTTCTAGTTTCAATCCTTCATTATATTATACATACTAATGAAAATGAATATGTAAATATATAAAGAAAATATATGTTGCCAAACGCAGAAAATAAAGAATTTAAACAGACATTTAAGCCGATTCTCGAAAAGATTTTTTTCCCTTGCATAACAACAAAAATCTTTCTGACATATTTTCTGACTAAATTTTAAACTTAAAAGCATGAAAATTGCAATCGTGATTATTGAAGAGATTTATGATCAAATGTTTTTATTTCTATTTTCCGATAAACGAATTAAATCTTAAGGCAGGTTACTGTCTCATGGCGGTAATTTTTTTGCC
Source organism: Maratus speculifer (assembly GCA_964019185.1). Classification (NCBI taxonomy): domain Eukaryota; kingdom Metazoa; phylum Arthropoda; class Arachnida; order Araneae; family Salticidae; genus Maratus; species Maratus speculifer. Next base: position 40,478,119 of record OZ025303.1, read on the forward strand.
TCACTTGCACTATCACCGCCCGGAAATCCAATTCGAAATGCCAAATTGACAACTCTTCTAAAAGTATTTCTGAGTTTATCGAAAAGTGGAAAATACTATTCAGTTATAAAATTGAAAATAAGAGCACCTGTTCGGATAAAAAAAAATGTGTGAAAAAAATGCAGTTTGGATCTGAGAGTTACATTGAAAAAACAATTTCTTACAATATTTAGCAATGATAAAAATTTTAGTTTGTAGGTTTTTTTAAAATAAGATCAATAATAAAGTATTACCAACTTAACAAAAGTTATTTTTTGGGCTTCTTATAAAATAATAAGGTAATCATGAGTTGTATTTTATAATATTTCATATTTTTGCTTCATGCGCTAGTTATAAAATGATATTTTGTGCCAGTGGGAAACAGTGTTCTCGGATTTTACACCCTCCCCCCCCCAAGAAAATCATAGAACAAAATTTCTTTAGATTCTCAAAACATTGACCTAATGCATTTTGAATGGTTAATACTGACACTGTAACATATAACAATACAAAAGTTTTTTTTTAAATAATAATCGAAATACATTTAATTTTGCAGCTTGCTGGATAGATATAAATACACTCTTTATAACTGGTTAAAATGTTACATACTCTATTCAAACATTTCCTAACCGCACCTAAAGTAACTTTGGTACAATTTAATTTACTTAAAATGACAAATCATTGTGATTATACATCAAAAGAAATTCTAGTGATAAGACATCGCGAGATAAAAATAATTAAATATAACCGTCGCTCTAAATAGGTTAATTATTTAATGTTAATTAAAATAAATATATAAGTTTGCATTGTGATTATTTACAAGGGCCTTATCACTTATAAATTTTTCGCAAAATTTCAGTTTAAAATAACTTTGCCCCCCCCCCCTCCAAAAAAAAAAAAAATATTCTAGAAATATTTTAATAGGACTATAAGAAGTTTTTCCTTGTAAATCAATTGTAACCCAGAAAGAAAAATGTAACAAATATGCTACAAGGAAATTAACTCTAGAAAATATGACACACATAAACTTATCACTAAATAAAACAGACTGAGATAATGTCTCGATTAATCATATTTATTTACAAGTTATTAATAAAAGAAAACCATATTTACAAAATTAATTAAATTAAGAAACAAGCAGACTTAAGCTGCACTTTTATACTTCCCCAACATGGAAGATTGCTTTGACATTACAATAGTTTCTTTCTAACTTTTGTTTCAACATCTTAATATATAACATACACTGATTTTAATCGCATTATTTTAGATTTTATCAAATTGATATACAAAATCAATTTACTTATTTTATTCGCTCCTTCATTACATTGATAGCATAAAATTATGTAAAAATTCTAAGCTTAACTTATATTTTTAGTAATTGTTAATAGTTACAAAAGCTAAATTTATGTAGATACGGGTCGACATCGTACACTTAGTTTCAAATTTTTTTTATAGTATATATTAAAACAAACAAAATTTTAATTGGCGCCCCCTTCGCCTTTCGTTCTGGCATCCAAGGCATATGTCCCCTTAGCAATTCGTAGGGAAATTGGTTGCCGTTGCAATTATCAGTGAGGGTACAGTTTCACACTGAAGAGATTTTTAAGCAAAAATTAACCTATTTAAATGACACAAGGTATAGAATGGCATTTCATTTAGCTTTCCTTTCGAATTTTCTGGCTATGAGACATTTTTACCAAATTCCATACTTATATATTTTTGCATGTAAAGACAAAAAAAAAATCTTAATTTGACGCCTCCTTCGCCTTTCGTTTTGGCATCCGAGACACCCCCCCCCCCCGAAACCGTCTGCAACCCCTAGGGAAATCGCTTGGGTTTTTGGCTATTGTCGGTGAGGTTCAGTTTCACATAGAAGAGGATTTTTCAGTAGAAACTAACATATTTAAATGATAGACGGCATAGAGATACATTTGGTTCGGTTTTAATTTGAATTTTCAAGCTGTGAGACATTTTTATGCAAATTCAACATATATTCTACATATACATATTTATATGCAAAGACAAACAAAATCTTCATTTGGCGCCCCCTTTGTCTTTTGTTTTGGCGTAGGAGGCACATGTCCGCTCTGCAACGCATATTTCAGATGTGTATATTGCTGGGACGATTACTGTTTCTAAACCAATAGGAGAGCGTCATTATCACGGTCAAGTACACGCCCACGCAGTTTGATTGACAGGAACTCGTGGACAATTGACGGTGCTAATTATAACGATAATCTGTTGCGGATGAAAGTGAGCTGACTGGCTGAATGGTTAGAGCGTCGAGCTTGAAACCGGAGGATATGGGTTCGAGTCCATCGCGGGCCGAGAGTCCGTTGGTGATTTTTTTTTTTTTAATTATTGGAGGCTGTCTTTTATTAATAAATAAGACATTTTAAAAAATATTTCAAACCCTTTTAATATTCTAAATATCGTTCCAAAATGATTTTTATATATATTAAACAAATGGGAAAAAAAGTATTCTGCGAAAATATCCGTATAAGCAAAATTCTTACTTTAATTTTTATTTATTTATTTATTTCAGGATCAGAGGAAGTATAATTTCTAATTGAAGTAAATAAAATTCAGTCATTTTGAAAAAAAAATTCTTTCGTACCTTTAATTTTTAATTACCGAGTACAAATTCAAACAATCCGAGTACAAATAAATAATAAACACACACGATCAATTGTCCACGAGTTCCTGTCAATCAAACTGTGTGGGCGTGTACTTGACCGTGATAATGACGGTCTCCTATTGGTTTAGAAACAGTAATCGTCCCAGCAATATACACATCTGAAATATGCGCTCTGCAACCCCCAGGGAATTGCTTTGCTTTTGCAATTATCAATGAGGTGCAGCTTCACATAAAATAGGGGTTTTGGAAGAGAGACTAACCTATTTAAATGACAGAAGGCATAGAGATGCTTTGGTACAGTTTTCCTTTCGAATTTTATGGTTGTGAGACATTCTTATGCAAACTCCATACATACACATTTTTGTATGTAAAAACAAACAAAATCTTTATTTGACGACCCCTCAGCAAATCCTAGGGAAATTGCTTGGTATCAGTCTGTGAGACATTCTTATGCAAATTCCATACATATATACATTTTTGTATGTAAAGACAAACAAAATCTTCATTTGGCGCCCTCTCTGCAACCCCTAAAGAAATCGCTTGGTTTCAGGCTGCGAGACATTTTTATGCAAATTCCATACATATACAATTTTGTATGTAAAGACAAACAAAATCTTAATTTGGCGCCCCCTCTGCAAGCCCTAGGGTAATAGCTTGGTGTCAGGCTGTGAGAAATTTTTATCCAAATTCCATACATATACATTTTTGTATGCAAGACAAACAAAATCTTCATTTGGCGCCCCCTCTGTAAACCCTAGGGAAATCTTTTGGTTTCAGGCTGTGAGACATTCTTATGCAAATTCCATACATACAAATTTTGTGTATGTAACACAAACAAAATCTTCATTTGGCGCCACCTCTGCAAACCCTAGGGAAATCGGTTGCTTTCAGGCTGTGAGACATTCTTATGCAAGTTCCATACATATACATTTTTGTATGTAAAGGCAAAAAAAATCTTTATTTGGCGCCCCCTCTGCAAACCCTAGGGAAATCCCTTGATTTCAGGCTGTGAAACATTCTTATGCAAATTCCATACATATACATTTTTGTATGTAAAGGCAAACAAAATCTTTATTTGGCGCCCCCTCTTCAAATCCTAGGGAAATCGCTTGATTGCAGGCTGTGAGAAATTTTTATTCAAACTCCATACGTATACATTTTTGTATGTAAGACAAACAAAATCTTTATTTGGCGCGCCCTCTGCAAACTAGAGATGGGCATTATTTAACATAACAGGATAAATATTCGTAATATCAACCAAAAACTTATTATTCAGTAACAGATTATCAAAAAGTCCCTGTTAATTTTGGAACGCCTCGTGTGATAAGCATTTTAAAAGAAGAAGCAAATAGCAAGGCTAAAAATTATTTTAGGAATGAATATTTATACATTAATAAAAGTTTAGTTATATAAAATCTATTTCCTAGCTTATAAATCTATTTGAATTCTAAGACAAAGAATTACTGTTACTGCAAAAAATAAAATCCCCAGCAGCATTAAAACGCTTTTGAAACACAGAGAGAGAAAAAAATGACTACGCACAAAGAAAAACTACCAGACTTTCCTTTTGACGCAACACTATCCTTCTACGACTCTAAGACATTAAAAATCCTTTTGGTCTAATCAAGTAAGCCAATCACATGAATAATTGTCCGTTTGCTATCTCCAAAGTTCACATGGTAAAATCTCTCAAAAGCTATTGGTTGTCCAATATTCTATGGATATTTAAAACACCTGGCTTCGGTTTTTTCCCAAAAATTATTTTATCGTTTGAATATTTTTATAACGCTCACAGTTACAAAGATTAAAGCAATAAATATGTTTTTAGAATATCGAAAACTATATTGAAAAAAAATGAGTGGAATAATAAAAACTGCATTTATCGAACAAGTAGATAGAATACTGAAAATGAAATGGGGGGATATGTGTTTTTATTCAAGCGTATGTATTTAGTGAGTGACGCTTGCAGATTATTAAAAAGCAAGGAGTTAATGTCGGCCATCTTTGGTCATAATTTTAATGGGAAGGAATATGCGTTTGAAAAATGGAATTAAAAGATATACGGATTTAATTGTTGATAGAAAGCTGTTTTATCGCACGGGAGAAAATCTTTGGTTGGTGTAGTTAGATGAGTAAAACGGTGGCAATCTTTGACTTTGAATATTTAAAAGGGATATTACTTTGTCTCATATGATTTGGGGAAGGGGACGGGGTATTCTGGTGCTATGATTTTTTTTAATGAAGTGTTTATTACTGGGTTTTTTTTATTATTATTTTTCATTATTGCGTCATTAAGAAATAAGAACTCGAAAACATTATTTTCGTAATTTTATTTTACTGACTGAAAAAAAGAAGAAAAATAGCCTGGTGAGGGCAGCGCCATGCGAAAAAGGGGAGGGGCAAGGGGGTGGTCGGCCCGGACGCGGAAATTTATAGAGCGCCAATTTTACACAACCAACGTCATTTTTTGGCCTGTCACAGATTTTTTTTTTTGGGGGGGGGGGTTAATGCACATACGAAATTTGTGATGACATTTGATTAAAAATGTATAAATAATGTTTCGTGTTCTTGTGGGATAAGCTTTGAATATGTGTTGACAGATATTGATTCGGGGATGTCAAAATTCGAACTTCAAGTCAAAGTACCAACGAATAAAGATTTTTTTTTTTACAAATTGTATTGTTAAACCGGTGTTATTTTTTATGGAAGATATTTCTGATCGTTTATAAAAAGTTAATTTCTAAACCGCCAGTTTTAGAGTCATTGTACCAATTGCAAAAATGTTTTAAACTTTCTTCTGCATCATATAAATATCAATTTACATCAAAATAATTATTTTTTAAATTGTTAAGAAATTACATATTTTATACAGCGTTAAATAAGCCTATAACTTTAATTAAAAAAAGTTTCTATGCGTTTTAACAGGTAAAACAGCATAAAACTTTTACGGGTAAAACTTAGTGAGTTATGAAACTTATGAAATTTCAACGAGAAAAAATGCATTTTTAGTGCAAGGAAACGATAATAATGCGTGAAATGCAAAGCATCACAGCTAAGTTTTTCTCTTGCAAAAATTAAATGTTTAACATCAAATTTATTTTAAAGGTGTATGTTTACCTTAAATAAAGAGTCTACACTTATATATGAAAATTATTCAAGATATCTTAATTAAAGTCCCTCTAATAAAAATGTCTGTTGACAGCATATTCTCATTCATTAGGTATTACGTTACAAAAATAACAGGTTGTTGAAATCTGTTACCTGTGAATGTGTGGAACGATGTAACCTGTTAACCAAAAATAACTATATTTCCCATCTCTACTGCAAACCCTAGGGAAATCCCTTGGTTTCAGGCTGTGAGACATTCTTATGCAAATTCCAAATTTTTTATGTAAAGACAACCAAAATCTTCATTTGGCGCCCCCTCTTCAAACCCTAGGGAAATCGCTTGGTTTCAGGCTGTGAGACATTCTTATGCATATTCCATACATATACATTTTTGTATGTAAAGACAAACAGAATCTTCATTTGGCGCCCCCTCTGCAAACCCCAAGGAAATCGCTTGATTTCAGTCTGTGAGACATTATTATGCAAATTCCATGCATATAAATTTTTGTATGTAAGACAACCAAAATCTTCATTTGGCGCCCCCTCTTCAAACCCTAGGGAAATCGCTTGGTTTCAGGCTGTGAGAAATTCTTATGCAAATTCCATACATATAAATTTTTTGTATGTAACACAAACAAAATCTTCATTTGGCGCCCCCTCTTCAAACCCTAGGGAAATCGCTTGGTTTCAGGCTGTGAGACATTCTTATGCATATTCCATACATATACATTTTTGTATGTAAAGACAAACAAAATCTTTATTTGGCGCCCCCTCTGCAAACCCTAGGGAAATCGCTTGATTTCAGGCTGTGAGACATTCTTATGCATATTCCATACATATATATTTTTGTATGTAAAGACAAACAAAATCTTCATTTGGCGCCCCCTCTGCAAACCCTAGGAAATCGCTTGATTTCAGGCTGTGAGACATTTTTATGCAAATTCCATACATACACATTTTTGTATGTGAAGACAAACAAAATCTTCATTTGGCGCCCCCTCTGCAACCCCTAGGGAAATCGCTCGGTTTCAGGCTGTGACACATTCTTATGCAAATTCCATACATATAAATTTTTCTATGTAATGACAAACAAAATATTTATTTGGCGCACCCGCTGCAACCCCTAGGGTAATCGCTTGGTTTTAGGCTGTGAGAAATTTTTAATTCAAATTCCATACGTATACATTTTTCTATGTAAGACAGACAAATTCTTCATTTGGCGTCCCCTCTGCAAACCCTACGGAAACCGCTTAGTTACAGGCTATGAGACATTCTTATACAAATTCCATACGTATACATTTTTGTATGTAAAGGCAAACAATATCTTTATTTGGCGCTTCCTCTTCAAACCCTAGGGAAATCGCTTGGTTTCAGGCCGTCAGACATTTTAATGCAAATTCCATACATAAACATTTTTGTATGTAAAGACAAACAAAATGTAAATTTGGCGCCCTCTCTGCAACCCCTAGGGAAATTGCTTGGTTTCAGACCGTGAGACATTTTTATGCAAATTCTATACATGTAGATTTTTGTATGTAAGACAGACAAAATCTTCATTTGGCGTCCCCTCTGCAACCCCTAGGGAAGTCGTCGCTTGGTTTCAGACTCTGAGACATTTTTATGCAAATTCCATACATTATACATTTTTGTAAGTAAAGACAAACAAAATCTTCATTTGGCGCCCCCTCTTCAAACCCTAGGGAAATCGCTTGGTTTCAGGCTGTGAGACATTCTTATGCAAATTCCATACATATAAATTTTTTGTATGTAACACAAACAAAATCTTCATTTGGCGACCCCTCTTCTAACCCTAGGGAAATCGCTTGGTTTCAGGCTGTGAGACATTCTTATGCATATTCCATACATATACATTTTTGTATGCAAAGACAAATAAAATCTCCATTTGGCGCCCCCTCTGCAAACCCTAGGGAAATCGCTTGATTTCAGGCTGTGAGACATTCTTATGCATATTCCATACATATATATTTTTGTATGTGAAGACAAAGAAAATCTTCATTTGGCGCCCCCTCTGCAACCCCTAGGGAAATCGCTCGGTTTCAGGCTGTGACACATTCTTATACGCAAATTCCATACATACACATTTTTGTATGTAAAGACAAACAAAATCTTTATTTGGACCCCCTCTTCAAACCCAAGGGAAATCGATTGTTTTCAGGCTGTGAGACATTCTTATGCATATTCCATACATATACATTTTTGTATGTAAAGACAAACAAAATCTTCATTTGGCGCCCCCTCTGCAACCCCTAGGTAGTCGCTTGGTTTCAGGCTGTGAGACATTTTTATGCAAATTCCATACATATACATTTTTGTATGTGAAGACAAACAAAATCTGCATTTGGTGCCCCCTCTGCAACCCCTAGGGAAATCGCTCGGTTTCAGGCTGTGACACATTCGTATATGCAAATTCCATACATACACATTTTTGTATGTAAAGACAAACAAAATCTTTATTTGGACACCCCTCTTCAAACCCAAGGGAAATCGCTTGTTATTAGGCTGTGAGGCATTCTTATACAAATTCCATACATATAATTTTTTGTATGTAATACAAACAAAATCTTCATTTGGCGCCCCGTCTGCAAACCCTAGGGAAACCGCTTGGTTTCAGGCTGTGAGACATTCTTATGCAAATTCCATACATATAAATTTTTCTATGTAATGACAAACAAAATATTTATTTGGCGCACCCGCTGCAACCCCTAGAGTAATCGCTTGGTTTCAGGCTGTGAGAAATTTTTATTCAAATTCCATAAATATACATTTTTGTATGTGAAGACAAACAAAATCTTCATTTGGCGCCCCCTCTGCAACCCCTAGGGTAATCGCTCGGTTTCAGGCTGTGACACATTCTTATATGCAAATTCCATACATACACATTTTTGTATGTAAAGACAAACAAAATCTTTATTTGGACCCCACTCTTCAAACCCAAGGGAAATCGCTTGTTATTAGGCTGTGAGGCATTCTTATGCAAATTCCATGCATATAATTTTTCCTATGGAAGACAGACAAATTCTTCATTTGGCGCCCCCTCTGCAAACCCTACGGAAACCACTTGGTTACAGGCTATGAGACAATCTTATACAAATTCTATACATATACATTTTTGTATGTGAAGTCAAACAAAGTCTTTATTAGGCGCTCCCTCTTTAAACCCGAGGGAAATCGCTTGGTTTCAGGCCGTGAGACATTTTAATGCAAATTCCATACATAAACATTTTTGTATGTAAAGACAAACAACATCTTCATTTGGCGCCCCCTCTGCAAACCCTAGGGAAATCGCTTGATTTCAGGCTGTGAGACATTCTTATGCAAATTCCATACATATAAATTTTTGTATGTTAGACAAACAAAATCTTCATTTGGCGCCCCCTCTGCAAACCCTAGGGAAACCGCTTGGTTTCAGGCTGGAGACATTCTTATGCAAATTCCATACATATAAATTTTTCTATGTAATGACAAACAAAATATTTATTTGGCGCACCCGCTGCAATCCCTAGGGTAATCGCTTGGTTTTAGGCTGTGAGAAATTTTTAATTCAAATTCCATACGTATACATTTTTCTATGTAAGGCAGACAAATTCTTCATTTGGCGCCCCCTCTGCAAACCCTACGGAAACCGCTTGGTTACAGGCTATGAGACATTCTTATACAAATTCCATACATATACATTTTTGTATGTAAAGGCAAACAATATCTTTATTTGGCGCTCCCTCTTCCAACCCTAGGGAAATCGCTTGGTTTCAGGCCGTCAGACATTTTAATGCAAATTCCATACATAAACATTTTTGTATGTAAAGACAAACAAAATGTAAATTTGGCGCCCTCTCCGCAACCCCTAGGGAAATTGCTTGGTTTCAGACCGTGAGACATTTTTATGCAAATTCCATACATGTAGATTTTTGTATGTAAGGCAGAAAAAATCTTCATTTGGCGCCCCCTCTGCAACCCCTAGGGAAATCGTCGCTTGGTTTCAGACTCTGAGACATTCTTACGCAAATTCCATACATTATACATTTTTGTATGTAAAGACAAACAAAATCTTCATTTGGCCTCCCCTCTGCAAACCCTAGGGAAACCGCTTTGTTTCAGGCTGCGAGACATTCTTATGCAAGTTCCATACATATACATTTTGGTATGTAAAGACAAACAAAATCTTCATTTGGCGCCGCCTCTGCAAACCCTAGAGAAATCGCTTGGTTTTAGGCTGTCAGACATTCTTATGCAAATTGCATACATATACATTTTTGAATGCAAAGACAAACAAAATCTTTACTTGGCGCCCCCTCTTCGACCCATAGGGAAATCGTTAATTTTTTGTCAATGGTCGATGAGGTACAGTTTCACACAGAAGAGTGTATTTGAGTAGAGAATGATTTATTTAATGGCAGAATGCATACAGATACACTTGGTTCAGTTTTTGAGTTTTCTGTTTGTGAGATCTTTTTATTCAAATTCGATATATATACATACATTTTTGCATATAAACACAAAAAAGGCTTCATTTGGCGCCCCGACGCATTCTGTTCTGGCGCCCGGGTACAGATGATTGGGGGGGGCACGTGCCCCCCCGGGCACCCCCGACGCTACGCCTATGTCTTTAATACTTGTAATGATGTTATGACAAATAGCTACTGCGAGGTAGTTATAGACAGGAAGGTTAAATATAATGCAGTTTATAGTTTCAAAAATTGTGAAAATATGAGGAATGGAGAATTAAAACGGCCTATGGAACCCTTGCTCGCAGTCTTCGGTACAGGATAATTGACTTTTTAATTTCCCTTTAATGTATGCTAAAGTGCCATTAAAATAATTTTTTATTGTAAATGCATTTAAAGTTTTAGGTATTCAAATTCGGATAATTTTTTTTTGTTATATAACATACAAATGGTATATCACATGAAATCTGAAAATGAACAAAGAAATAATTATTCTAAGCAAATTAAAAATACATATAATGCAATGTGCTTGCATGGCATTATCCTGAAGCGAGAAGTTACCACTTTTTTCACCAGATGCTTGAATCGCCAATACTTCCAGAGCACTCGTTGAAAATGTATCAAGTAATTAATTTAATTGCGATGATCCACATGCGCCATATTAGGCGATAAAATTTTCAAAATTATAACTGTTTGGAACAAGGGACCTTTGAAATAATTTTTTGTTATATTTTTAAAATTGAACTGAAGGGTACATTATATGCATTATAACATATATTTATCACAAAAAATGTAAAAAAAAATTTTTTTGAAAAAAAAAATAGGAAAATTTTTGTAATATTTTAGATTTTACGAAAAAATTTCAAAATGCTCCATGCGCATTATTTTTTCTCTGAATGCTTTGAAAATTTTTATGGTTATTTATCACAATATATGTCACAAAACTGTGCATGTTTTTTTTAAATAAAAATAATTGTAAAAGTTATAGGTAGTTAATTGTAAAAATAGGTTAAAAAATGCTTAAAATTTCAGAAAAATTGAGAAAATATTTTTTTATCTTTATATCCAGATATATAAAATTCAATGCACAGTTTTATTTATATATGTAAATCAAACTTGTATAAATATTATTGGAGATTTTTATTGATATGGAATTCGCATGAGATATTTTGAAAAATTCCCGTTAAATCTAAAATATTACAAAAATTTCCCTATTTTTTTCAATTTTTTTTTAATTTTTTGTGATAAATATACGTTATAATGTACATAACGTATATTTATTATGTATGTAACTCTTTGTATAATATTTAAAGTGCAATTTTAAAAATATAAAAAAAAGATTTCAAAGGTCCCTTGTCCCCTTAATAATATTGATAAATTAAATGCAGAATGTCAATTGTGTAAAACAAGGTATACCGTTATACGTGGAATTTATGAAGCTGAAATAAATTTTATAGCATATTTAAAATCAAAATTTTAGTTCTATACCATTTAAAATCCTGTATCGAGTCGATCTAACCGCATCCTGATTCGGTCCGAGGTCGGGTTGGCTCTAGATTTTTTTTGTTGTTGTTGTTGAGGTCGGGTTGACTTCTTTTTTTAAAACTGGCTCGAGTTGAATTTCATTGTTTCGGGTTCAGATTGGTTTTGGGTTGGATTATAACCGTAGCAGGTCCTGTTTGAATTGACGCAAATTTCAAAGTAATGTTGAAAACATTTTTTTAAATAAAAAATTTATATACAATAAGAGCTCCAAAATAGCTTTTCTTCCGAAAGGCGGACATCACTATTTAGTGGGTACTTTTTCAGTTCCTAAAATTCATATATTTGAACGCTTATATCTATGAGTAGTTTGCACCTCTCAATTTATACACACGTGACATGTGCACGTGTTCAAAAATTTTTAATGATGTGATACCTCGGTTTTTGTATGTGTTCCAAAGACGAAATGTTGATAACATTTTCAAATTTCAAAAGAAGATAATATGGTTCTTAATATTCAAATACATATTTATTTTCATCTGTAATATAGTTGTGCTCAAACTTTTTGTGAAACTCCCAACAAGTTGAGAGGTTAAAACTTATGTATGACGCGAAAGTATTCTTCTGTGAACAAACACGACCTGCAGAAAGAAAGTTAGATTCATTCCAAACCGCAAAAAACAAAATTCGGGACAACCCGATCCGATCTTTCAGAAATTCGTGGTGTTCAGAGCTTTTACTATATTTTAATATATAATAGTAACTAAACAAGAGACCAGAAATCTGCTTAACTTCTTCTCCCAATCTCTAGTAAAAAGAATAATCGACGGTAATTTATTTTTCTAAAATATAATCCTAGAAAATGGTATTTCATATTAGTTAGCTCACTCTCATTGAACAACTTATCCAAAAAAGGCTTTCTTTTTGTTACTTTACATAACTGTAATGTGTGGCATTAATAGGAACACAGTATTAACTTTGCTTTACGCGCAAGAATATTTATTACGCATTTAGTCGCGTGGGAGGACATTTCAATATGTTGCTTTTATCCGTCTTTAAAAGAGCCGTAATAAAACAACATTCTAAACATCTAAACCAATAAAATATACATTCAAAATTTCTATTTAAACGTTACAGTTGTTTACGAAGAATGTAATTATGGAGAAGTGGTTGAGAATCAGTAAAAGGGAAAGAAATAAAAACTTTTCAAATTTTAGAAATGTTATGGAACACCCACACGCCTAATAGAGATTTAATTGTGTACAAAATTGACCTCGTTCTTATTTAATAGCAAAAAATAACATATCCTATTTTTTATATCTGAAACTTGATGAACTACCTCAGTAATTCACTTTTCTATTAAACTTTGCAATTCATTTTTGAATTCATAAAAAAATATTAATATAAAAGTTATCTTCAGATAACATTACATATTTGTTTGATAAAAATATTATGTTTCTACAACTTTTGCAGTTGTTACTCATTTATTTAAAAAATCTTTTAAAAACAGGCGTATACACAGATTTTATTTGCATTTCAAAACCTTCTTTATAAATTATTTTTCAATTTTTTTTATCATTTAATACAAATTGAAGAAGCAAGACCTAAATTTTTAGATAGTTTTTCATTAAAAACATCTAATATTGAATCTTTTGTACTTAAAATTGAAAACTTTTTATTCACAAATTCACTATAGAATAGCACAAATGAACTTTCAATGAATGCTCAAAAATATTTTATATTTATTAATCTAAAATAAGTTTTAGAAATATAGGTGTGGAACTACCAAACTTGACAAGTGAAGATATCTTTTCCGATGTGGGTGGTAAAAGTAATACCACTTGAAAAAAAAAATCTTCTGTAAAATGAATAATCTTTAGTACTATAAAAAGAAAAGGTTTTCCTCTTTATCAAGACATAGTTGGTACTTATCTACTATTTTAACACCATTGCTGCCAATTGTAAAACCTGCCGCAAAATGAAATTCACATGAAAAAAAAAACTACACTATTGATACCAAAATAATCATTTAAAAATAAAGAATTTGAATATTAGAGACTTTCACATCAATCGATTCAAATATAAACTTAAAATAAAAGAATAAATAAACATCACGCATTAAAATAAGAAAATTACACTGAATTTACATATGATATCTTAGATAACAACATTCCTTACATTATTCCGGAGTCTGATCCAAAATTTGCATGCTCAAACCGGAAAAAAATATTTAGAAAAATGTCTCTCCTTTCTTGTAAATTTCCCTTTGAAATTTTCTATTAAATAAAATCTCTGTTTAAAAACATGTTAATATTGGATCAGACCCGGTATAATTAAGTAATGTTGGCATCTATATATGATACGAATATGCATACATAAAATTATAAATATATCTTAGCATTAGAGCAAAAGGTTTGATTATAGACATTTATTGACTTTAGAACAAGTTTTTATTATGAATAATTTAAACATTTTATTTCAGCTTTTTTTAACATCTAAAACCAATTTCAGCATTAATAATAAATGCAAATAAAATAACAGCAAATATTTTTCAACTGAAAAATAGTAAATTAAGTTATTTTGCAAAGTTCAAGTAAAATGATAATAATAGTAAATATTTATGTCCAATAAATAGAAAATCGTAAATTTTGCAATAAAAATTAGTTTTATGGTCACTTTTGATGTAAATGGTGCATTAGCGTATATTTTCGCATGGTTTTTATATAAGAGCATAAAGTTTTTATAAACATTCGTCATATGATATTACTTTTTAGATAACATAAAGCTCATTTTTAATTTTTACGAATAAAATATTCTTTAACACATTAACTACTGTAAAAAAATTCATACAACTCACACTGAAATTGTTGGCCTCGTGAGTCGTATTTGCTTCACTCAAAGAAATCTGTTACGAAAATGATTCATGCCAAAAATCTGTATTAGTAAATAATGTAAAATAAATATTATTTGGAGCATTTTACTATACAAATCTTCTTGTCAAAATAAATATGTGATATGAGAGACTGGTATATCAGTTTCAGGCAGACAATTTTTTAGAGCATAATCAAAATTTTTCCTTTACACCAAGTGCAAAATATATTTATAAGAGACAGTTTCAATTAATTCTCTGGAACATACTTAACAAAATATTATTTTTTGCATTCATGAAAAAAGCATGTATTAATTCAAATGTCATTGAAAAAATTGTGTAGAATACAATTCATAAACAAATATATATTTTTTATTTGTGTGAACATACAGATAGCCTTTTTGGTGGTCGATCAGTGAAAATTCATCTGAGCATAAATCATAAACAAGAGATATTTCAATTCGTATGAGTAAGATAATGTTTCCTCAAACTGCTACTTGAGGAAAATTTTTTTCAACATATTTCACAAACAAAAATATTCTTTTGTGAATATGCAAGTGCACTTTAGATATCTATTTTGTAAAAAGCTTATTTTATATTTTTCAAATGAGTTATCCGTTTTTAAGTGCACGCAAATGTCATTTTTAGATTGTTCCGAACTGAAAATCCTTTTGAACATAATTATTCAGAAGCGAAAGGTTTTTCATTTGTATGTCTACACAAGTGTTTTTTTAGATTACCTTTTTGTGAAAATCCTCTGGAACAAATTTCACAAACAAAAGGTTTTTCCTTTGTATGGACAAACGTATGATTTTTCAGATCACTACTTTGTGAAAATCCTTTGGAACATATTTTGCAAACAAATCTTTTTTCCTTTGTATGGGTGCACATATGCACTTGCATATGACTACGTGTTGAAAATCCTTTGGAACATATTTCACAAACAAAAGGTTTTTCCTTAGCATGAGTGTACGAGTGTCGTTTCAGATGATCGCTTAAAGAAAAGCCTTTGAAACATATTTCACAAACAAAAGGTTTTTCATCTGTATGTGTGCGCAAGTGATTTTTCAGATTACTACTTTGACAAAATCCTTTGGAACATATTTCACAAACATAAGGTTTTTGATTTGTATGGGTACGTAAGTGGTTCTTTAGATTACACTTTTGGGAAAATCCTTTGGAACATATTTCACAAATAAAAGGTTTTTCTTTTGTATGGAACGTCAAGTGTTTTTTTAGATTACCACTATCTGAAAATTTTTTACCACATGTTTCAAAAACAAAAGGTTTATCCTCCATATGGATACGCAAGTGTCTTTTCAGGGTACCATTTTCAGAAAATCCTTTGGAACACATTTTACAAACAAAAGGTTTTTCCTTTGTATGGGTGCGCAAATGTACTATCAGATGACCACTTGTTGAAAATTCTTTAAAACATATTTCACAAACAGAGGATTTTTCCTTTGACTGGCTCTGCAAGTGTCTTTTCAGATCTCCACTTTTTGAAAAGCTTTTGGAACACATTTCACACAAAAAATTTTCTTCTGTTGCTGGAGAGTGAATATGAGGCACTGACATATTTTTTGGAGAAAATATTTTATATGATATGAGATAAAAGATAAAATGTCTTGATAAAATTTTACTGTGTTGAAGTTCGCCAAAATATTCTTTAAAAAATTGTATACATTTGCCAGTTGTCTACATTTTAATCTAAAATGTTAAAAATAAAAATAATGAAATCTTTTTTTTTATTTGCATTGTCAAATACATATCCAATATTTATCAATATGTAATTCTTTAATTTATATAGAGACAAAATGCAAATAAGAAATATTTGCCAAAACTGCTTAATTTTATATTAAATTTGATAAATATTAATAGTTTTAGAGACAATGGTGGATCTAAGAGGGAGGGGGGGGGGCGATGGGGCGATTGCCCCCGCCCTTGAGACCAATAAAGGATCTACAGAACGACATGAGATGCCCGCACGGAAAAGTTATTGGTCCTAAACTCGAGACCAGCGCGACCCGAGTCGGGTAGCGCCAACTTTAATTTATTATACTGGGATTAGATGAGATCTTCACACTTTCAGAACCGGGTCGAGGCGGGTCAGATCTTATTTTTTTCTGCAGAGCTGGATCGAGCCACACTGTTTTTTTCCAGGTCGGGTCTGTCGTAGACTATTTTGGTAAACACGAGCCAAAATTTTCAAGCCCAGGCTCCGTCCGGTATAAAGACTAAACGCTCGATCTGGGATCGACACAACCCGTATACAGTGGCGGTACTAAGGGGGGCGACCTCCTCCCCCCTTCAGGTAATAAAGGGTTTACAAAGTGAAATTATGCATCCTCACGAGAAACAACTTGGGGCGAAGCTCGAGCCCGTCATAACCTGGCACGGGTCGCGCCAGTGCAAGTCCCCAAGTGAGACTTGGGCTGGGTAAGGTTGGACTGATTTTCTATAATTTTGAATCGGGTAGTGTTCTGATCGTGGTTTTTTGGAGATTCGGGTAGGGACAGGCTTCTTTTTCTTCCAGACCGAGCCTGGTCTCGATTTCATTTTTCCTAGAAGTTTGCATTGGACAAAATTTCTAGGTCGTGGCTCGGCCCGGAATAAAAGCTAAATATTCGGTCCATCTTTGATCTAGATAGTATGATAAACATTATTGGTCCGACCGCGACCCGTGCAGCTAAACGTTCGGTACGTCTCTGATCTGAATTTCTTCGAAGAATCACGTTCACGAATAAAAGCGAATTTCGTTAAAGGATCGCGATCAAAACTGGGTCAACCATTCTCGCAAGAGTAAAAACCGAATCTGTAACTGACTCAAATCCGAAATGTATGACAACCTGCCCCGATGCGCTAAGTGCCGCTAAAATGTAAAAGTCAATCCAACTAATAGCAAAACATAGTTGTTAACCGGACCCAAACCCGACCCGAAGTGAAAAATCAGAAATTAACTTGACCCGCAAGAAACAGTCGAAGTTAACCGGATACAAACGAGACACACAACAAAAAGTAAAAATTAACCCTACTAGCAGCAAGAAATAGAAGCGACCAGGACATCAAATTTTGTAAAATGGCCGCGTAGAAAACAAGACTTTCTTCAAAGTATCATGAAACAGATGCCGATTTCGTCAAAAAATTTCAAAAAAGAACGAAAATTTTATCAAAAGACTCACCCCAATCAATTCGGGTTAACCGGACCTTTCTTGCAAAACTAAACACCAAATCCTAAACTGCCCCAAATCACAATTGTACGTCAAACTGCCCCAAATGCGCTAAGCACAGCTAAAAAGTAAAAGTCAACCCGACCAGCAACAAACTGTAGTAGTTGACCAGACCCAAACCTGAACCAAAAGCAAAAAATCAGAAATTAACCTGACCAGGAGCAAAAAAATGGGAGCCAACTGGATCCACACCAAAAAAGTAGACGAAACGAGACCCGCATTAAAAAAATTAGCTCCGACCCGTGCATCAGATTGGAGTTTCCAAATTTCTAAAATCGCCCCCCCCCTCTTGAGGACTCTCCAGATCCCTTTTGTTTAAAGAACAGAAAAGCAACAGTAGTACCTTCTGCAGACCGACACATTTTAAATTTTATCATTAAATGATATTCTTTTATAATATAAAGTTAAGTAATAGTATAAAAATAATAAATTAAAATAGAAACACATTAATTTGGTTAGAAATAATATATTTAAATATATAATGAAATGTGGTTAAAAATTTCTAATACAGTAGACTCCTTCAAATCCGCAACTCTCTAAAATCCGCACATATTTTATGGATGTAAACAATGAAACTTTCAGTTTGGATATTGGGGCAAAATTTTATTTTTTTAGTTTTGTATCAATTCCATATATTTTTTACTTGGTAATTTTCTTAATCATACAATATTCATGCTTTTTTCATGAAGGAAGAATACATTTTTTTGGAAAAAAATTCAAGATATTTCTGATATTACTGGTAATCACAATCTTCTTACCAAATATATTTTTGCATAAACCAAGATTTTTTTGATTTTCAAGATATTCAATGTTGTTTCATGTTTTTTTCATGAAGGAAGAATACATTTTTTTGGAAAAAAAATTCAAGATATTTCTGATATTACTGGTAATCACAATCTTCTTACCAAATATATTTTTGCATTAACCAAGATTTTTTTGTTATTAGGCCTGGCTAAACATGAAAAAAAAATCCTTATTTTATGATTTTGATGTGAATTAGGAATGTATCTTTATGAGGCAAGTTTCATTGAATAATTTAGGAAAAATATATTTAATCTTTATAATGAATATTTAATCATACACTATTGATTATTAACTTGACCTCTATTAACACTTTAATCATTTTAAAAATTATCTAAATTTTTATCATTTTTATTTATTACTTATTTTAATATTTTATTATATTGTAAGCATGCATTATAGTTCTGATTGCACTATTAATTGCACTCAAATTACCGTTTAAAAAATGTAAACAAAGCAATGACCAGAAATCTGCAAAATTCTAAAATCTGCAAAGCCTCTGGTCCCAAGCTGTGCGGATTTGAGGGAGTCTACTGTATTACAAATTAAAAAAAAATAAAGAATAAAATAAAATGACAAAAAGAGTTTAATTTACTTGGTGAACCCTGCTTTACTAAACAATTATTACGTGATGTGATTAGATAATTCCATCATTACTTTGCATGTAAAGCTGGAACAATCTAGTAAAATATTCTATACTAGCTGCCCTGCCAGGCGTTCCAAAGGACTGTAATAATATTTTTAAATGAACTTGAAATATATATTGTAGTTCCGTACAGAGAAAAGGTGGGGAGGGGGACGGCAGAGGCTGCGCAAGTTATCAAGCCCAATGCTTGTTCAAATTTAAAAGTTGTATACAATCACAGGTTTAGGTTTCGAATTTTTATTTGTCTCACACTTTAAAATCTTTCAATAAAAATTAATTGACGAATTGAATTTAACCGTAATTATGCTTTCAATATTTCAATTTATCATTTTTAGATAAGAAAGTAATTACAAATATATCATAAACTGTAATACTGAAAAAGAAATAATAAAATTGCAATCAAATACTACTAGATAATTTTTAAAATCACTAGCCAGCAATTTTTTTTTTTTTTTTTTATAAAACCTGTTTAGAACGGAATCATACGATAAACTGAAAAAAGAAAACAGATTTCAGCCACCCCCCCCTCTCTCTTCCTCAAAAATGCAATTAAGCTTTATGCAATTTAAATATCTTCATAAAACAGAAGTTACCACTGGTGTAAATTTTGATTAAATTTATGTGGGATAAATCAGAGATGTAGTTCAGAGTATACAATATATACAGTTGAACCTCGAAAATCCGGAACCGTCGGGACCGCGGCGATTCCGGATTTTCGATATTTCCGTATTTTGGAGGTTCACCAAAAAATCTTTTTTTATTGCTATATAATACCGTAAAATCCTGTTAATCCGCTCTTCCCGATTAAACGCCCCCTCCCCACTTTATAAAGAATTTGAAATTTTAAAAAAATCCCGAGAAAACGCCCTCCCTCACGATTGTCAAAGGCGATTGAGAGTGAGACTAATCATTATGAAATGAATGAATCATGAATCTTTGATGAAATGTGCGTTTTTTCAAGATTTTTTAATTGATTTCATGCTTGTTTTGGCTTTTTTTTTTTTTTTTTTTTTTTTTTTTTTTTTTTTTTTTTTTTTTACAAATTTCTCCGTTTTTTCTGCATTTTTTCGACAGAATTTACATTTTTTTTTTAAACCCAAATTTTTTCAAGTATAAAAATTCATGATTAATTCAACGATTCATTCATTTCATCATGATTCATTACTGTAAATTTTGTTGAACGCTTTTTAACTTTTTAATTTTTGTAATAATAAAGTCTTTAATTAACGGCAAGTCATTACAATATTAACCAGAATATATCTATATATATATTTTTAGTATAGTTATCAGAATTTAACTGCAGTTGATGAAAATTACAGCTATGTCTTATTTTAAAAATTAATAAAACTGAAATCGAAAAAATGTCCGGATTTTAGAGATTTCCGGAATTTGGAGGTCCGGATTTTCGAGGTTCAACTGTACCCTCTGAATGTTTTTAAAAACTCTGAATGCCCTCTCTATAGCGATATTCGATAGTATCTTTCCTCTGGATACAATGTATAACCTCTGGAATTTTTAGGACTACACCACTAGATATAAAATATCCTACCAATATATGAAAATATATCCACACATATGGTTTATGTACAACCAGTTGGATATATTATTAACCCAGTAGGACGGGCGTGTGAAGTTTTGACACAATAAGACCATACAGTGTATTAATGGTTTATACTTTGTCAGCAATAAATATAAATACAGTAGACTCCCTCAAATCTGCACAGAATTTATGGATGTAAACAATGAAATATTCAGTTCAGACATAGGGACAAAAATTGACTTTTTAGTTTTATATCAATTCCATATGTATTTTAATTTGTAATTTTTGTTAATATTACTGAATTCATGTTTTTTCATGCAGGAAGAATAAATTTATTTTTGAAAAAAATTCTAGATATTGCTGATCTCATTGTTAATCACAATCTTCTTATCAAATATATTTATGCATCAATCAATCCTTTTTGATTATTAAGTCTGGCTAAACCGGAAGTAAAATTTCCTTATTTTATGATTTTGATGTGAATTAGAAATCTACCTTTATGAGGCAAGTTTCATTGAATAATTTAGGAATAATACATTTCATCTTTATAATGAATATTCAATTTTTATTATTTTAGTTTATTACTTATTTTAATACTTTATTATATTATAAGCCTTCATTATAGCTTCGCTTGCATTATTATATAATTTCAAATTACTGTTTAAAAAATGTAAACAAAGCAATGACCAGAAATCTGCAAAATTCTAAAAACCGCACAACTTCTGGCCCCAAGCTGTGCAGATTTCAGGGAGTCTACTGTAATGATAATCATTTTATTTAGCCTAAAATAATTATTACAAAGACAGAATGAGTTGGAGATTACCGTAAAAAAAATAGTGGTAACAATTTTAAAAAATCATATGCACTCTGGGTCTACCTGGCTAAGTGTGTGGCATTTTTAATTTCTTGTATGCTGAAGAATAGTATTCATGCTATACATGCGATAAAGGAGCAAAAGATATACTCTATGGAGTGATATACAGTATGTATTCATTGTTTCTGAATTAAAGTTGTGATGAATATCTTAGTCATCCTGTCACATCCCTCTGGTATTTTTACATGTACAGCAATGAATACTATGATTCTGTTAATGCAGAATTTTGATAACGTTAGAATATATCAGGCTAACTTCCATCATGAAGATAGACTTAAATCCAGGGGTGCAGAAAATATTTTTATTTGCAATATTTCTCCCCATCTATATAAAATTTCCTGCAAACTTTCGTAACATGTTATAGGCTCACATAAATTCTGTATTACCGTAGGTATAAAAAAAAAATTCAAAAATTTTCAACATATGCGCGAATGTATAAAGTACTAAATATTCTGAGATTAATTTTGTAAAGATCAGCATACAGATCTTTCTATTTGTAGTGAAAAAAATTTCTGTCTTGAGTAAATATGTAATTCATTGTTAAAATCAAAATCAATTGCATATTTTTGTACAAAATTTCCCCAGATGGCCAAAATTTCCCCTGATTCTAGATCTCCAGATCGGACATATTCTGCACACCTGCTTAAATCTATCTTTTTATTGCTACTTTTTATGTATGATGTTTGAAAATAAATAAATTTACTCTTTATGATTCGATTTTTCTGTAATTACAACATTGCATTTTACATTATAATTTATTTCTCCTGTATCTTTTTTAAAAAGCACCAAGCTAAACTCTACTCTATACCTTTTTAAAAGAATGTATTGCTAAATCTAAACTGATTGAATGCACTCTCATTTATGATTTAAGTCAGTCCTGCTACAAATCTTCTCAGGAAATACAAAATAAATATAATCTATTTCTTTCTATTTTCATCATCATATAAAAAATTTTCTAAGATAATTTATTTTTACAACCACAAAGTTAACAATTGCTTGGTGTATAATTTGGCAGTGCTGCGATAAATTGACCAATTCTATCAACCTAAATATTCAGATCCAATATTAACAAATAAGGTAAAACATAATTTAAAAAATATATGAAACAATAATTGAAACAAATAATGTAAACAAATAATTTTAAAAATTGCCAATCTGATGATTTTCGAAAATGACTTCAAACCTTTTTGTGTAATTTTTGGTATTTAGCATAATTTTTAGAAAAAAATCCCAACTTAAAATAAAAAATTAAGCATTAATTTTCTCTAGATGTAATATTATGTTAATATATATTTTTTAATAATAAAATGCTATATAATTAAATTTTACATACATAATAAATATATAAAATTATATAAAAAATAATGAAATATGCATAAGTATGCAGTATAGTATTTATTCCTATAGGTATATTTACATATGTATATCTATATACACTGGACGCTCTCTATTCTGAACACTAATGGGACAGACCAAAAATGTTCAGATTATGGGGGTGTTCATTATAGAGGAAAATTGGAAATGCACTATTATTACTATTTATAGGGTGACCTAGCCAGTAGTTGACAAGGTAAGGGTAATGTTATAGGGACTTTACTATATTTCCTTCCTTTTAAACTTTAGAAGTAAATTAACATGACTTCTACAATTCTTAGTGAATGTCTTATGGGCAAAAATGATATCGGCTGAAATTAAATAGCAGCAAAATAATATGCAAATAGTTTCTTTAATTTCCATTTTCCAAGTAATTGATCAATCAAAAATTCCAAAATTGATCTTTAAAATATCATGTTGAAGCTGCGATTAACGATAATTGTTATAAAACCATAGTTGAAATAAGCAAGATGGGATTATTTTATCTTACCATAATTGTCTCCATTTAATGAAAAACAAATTTTTACATCTTCTAATTAAAAAAAAAAAAAAAAAAAAAAAAAAAATGAAAAAATGGCTTTTCTTACAGCAGGTAGCTGACAACAATGTGACAACAGATGCTCCAACATTTAACTAAAGATTTTATTTGAAGTATTCAAATTGAAACTTCAAGTACTACTGAGCCAAACATTAAAGACCAGTCACGTGAATAATAGATCTGAGTTAGACAAATCTATTGTTGGTAATAGGACTGGGAGCAATGAAAAGAGAGTTTTTCCTGCTATTGCTTTTGTCGGGAAAGGAGAGGAATTTCGTCTACTCCTAATGCTTTCCTAGCTTTGGAAAGGTCTATTATTTTGGCAGTATGCCAAGACAAGTGCTTTAAAACTGGTCAAGCATA
This sequence comes from Maratus speculifer, assembly GCA_964019185.1. Lineage (NCBI taxonomy): Eukaryota > Metazoa > Arthropoda > Arachnida > Araneae > Salticidae > Maratus > Maratus speculifer. The sequence goes on from OZ025303.1 coordinate 40,502,063, forward strand.
CATGCTTAAAATGTAGCTGAGATTTTGTCTGTTTTTTTTTTATAAAGTTTGTCGAACCTTTTTAATCTTCTGTAACAGTTTCTCTAAATTGAGATGATGAGAATTCCATGATCATGATATCTCCATGATGAGAATTCGAATTTAGATTGCAAACACATGTTCAATTTACAGAGAGGTGGAGAAGAAATGGGGACAAAAGTAGCGTTCAAAATTGTGGGGGTTCAAATTGGGGGATGTACAGAATACAGAGAGTTTGTCTTTTGTTAAATCTATGGAGTTTTGCTGAAATCATTGAAATGTATTCATATTACAGAGATGTTCACATTAGAGTGTTCAGATAGAGAGAGTCCACTGTATATAATTACATAACTATAAAAATAATACATATTTATATAAAAATCATACTTGTTCATATCAACATACACATATATTCAATAAATATATATGTCTAAATACTTAAAAGCAATTTTTTTTTTTGGCTATCTTGAGAAATTTTGCAGCCTTTTGGTGCCACATAGGATTGCTTCGCAAATCGCGTGAATAGGAAGAGATTATAGAATTCTTCCCTAGATTTTTAAAGTCTGAATTCAAAAAACAGAATACATTTCATTTAAAAACAACAACTATAATTTAGGAAAAGAGTACTAACAAATTACTAGACATATTATCAAATACAGAAACATGATTACCTTTATTTTTCTGTAAAATCTTTTCAAAAAGCCCTACTACGCTTTATTTTTATATCGTACTTCTAAAAAACGATTTTACTATCCCTAAATTGGTTCAGATGCTAATTTGTTTTGTCTTAAAATGTTGCTAGATTCTAAGCACGAGATTTATTGGTATACACAACAAGAATTTTTGAAAAAAGATTTTAACTTACAATTAATTATATAAAAATTATTTAAGTTCTGCTATAAATTCTTTGGAAATCTCTAAATTTAGTAGCTATTTGAGCGTAAGTGGTAATCGATTGATTCATCTGCATTATTTACAATTTACGAGTCATTCAATTTGATTCGTTCATTCAGCGTATCATGTTTCTTCTTATTTGAAAGCCGGTAATTGCAGTTTTTGATGTTTTTATCAAATAAGTTTTTTAAAGGTAATTTTCAAAGGCAACCAAATGCTACCTGGGCGTGTGTTCAAGTCGATTGATTATTCTGCGTCAGATGCTATTTACGAGGTCATTCAACTTGATTCGTTCATTTAGCGTATACCTGTTTATTTTCATTTGAATTGCAGTTTTTGATATTTCTTTCAAAGAGCTTTTTGAAGGGTAAATTTTTTATCAGCATATATCCCCAATTTTTGCTATAATTCATTAAACTTAATAATTTTGTTAAGTTATTCAAGTGATCTGTTTAATTATGGGGTCACTAGATGTAAAATAATCACACTGATTTTCTGGGCTAGGAATGACGTATACAAATAAATACTTTAATGTATACTTTAAATAAATAATTTAAATTCTTTCCCTCTACAATATTCAAATGTATAAAAATTGTAGAGGAAATTCACAAACTATAGAAATTGGGAATTTTCCATTACTTTGGTCAGTATAATTTTGAGGATTTCATTTAACATTGCCGAAAATTTTGTTAATTCCAGATTATCTGATAATCGTCAAATGCTATACTATAAAAAGTGGTATACTGTAAAAATTCAGTTGAGTATGATTTTCCGAAATTCACATAAATCGATGGATGCATACCAAAAGTATAATTATTGGATTATTATACTTGTTGATGAGAAATAATGTTTACCAGATTGTATGCAAAACTTTGATTGGTGATCGTTTAAGAGAAAGGTTCCCATGAACCTTAAGTTTTATGTTGCTTTCTATCCTATGTTTACAAAAATCGATAACTGTTTGTCATTTAGACTAACTTTGCTCGTAATAAAGTTCTAATTTTTCCATTTACCTATTGACCACTTTCTATGTATTTTTTTTCTTTGATAAACTTTAAGATTTAATGCCAAAAATACATGATAATACCATCAAATGTGTTATATGTGTTTGTTAGGTTGTCAAGTGGCTTTTAATTTGACATTTATCTGGGTTTTTAAAGATGTTTTACTGATATATTTGTTATTTGCTAATTAAAGTAACAATTACATCGCTAAATGGCACCATCAGGATATTAAAAAAAAAGAAAATTGAAAAAATGTTGTGATGCATAGTTACGTGCGATAGACCCATTTTAACTGGCATCATTAACATGCACCTGTTGAAAGGGATAAGTAAGAAAAATAATGTAAACACAGTAGACTCCCTCAAATCCACACAGCTTGGGACCAGAGGTTGTGCGGATTTTAGAATTTAGCGGCTTTTAGAATTTTACAGATTTCTGGTCGTAGATTTGTTTACATATTTTAAACAGTAATTTGAATTTAATTAATAATGCAATCAAAACTATAATGAATGCTTACAATATAATAAAATATTAAAATAAGTAACAAACTAAAATAATAAAAATTTGAATAATTTTTGAAATGATTACAATATTGAAAGCAAACATCAAGTCAATAATCAATATATGATTAAATGTTCATTAAAAAGATTAAATGTGTTTTTCTTAAATTATTCAATGAAACTTGCCTCTTAAAAGTACATTACTAGTTCACATAAAAATCATAAAATAAGGAAATTTTATTTCAGGTTAAGCCAGACTTAATAACAAAAATAGCTTGATTATACATAAATATATTTGGCAAGAAGATTGTGATTACCAATAATACCAGCATTATCTTGATTTTTTTCAGAAATAAATTTATTCTTCCTTCATCAAAAAAACATGAAATTAGTAATACAGTAGACTCCCTCAAATCCGCACAGCTTGGGACCAGAAGTTTTGCGGATTTTAGAATTTTGTGGATTTCTGGTCATTGCTTTGTTTGCATTTTTTTTAAGTAATTTGAATGTAATTAATAATGGAATCATAAGTATAATGAGTGCTTACAATGTGTTAAAATATTAAAATAAGTGATAAACTAAAATAATAAAAATTTAGATAGTTTTTAAAATGATAAACATATTAAAAGCAAAGGTCAAATGAATAATCAATAATGTACAATTAAATATACATTATAAAGATGAAATGTGTTTTTCCTAAATTATTCAATGAAACTTGCCTCATAAAGGCACATTACTAATTCACATGAAGATCATAAATTACTGAAGCTTTATTTCAGGTTTAGCCAGACTTAATAACTAAAAAAGCTTGATTAATATATAAATATATTTGGTAAGATTGTGATTACCAATAATATCAGCAATATTTTTAATTTTTCAGAAATAAATTATTCTTTCTTCGTGAAAAATCATGAATTCAATAACCTTAACAAAAATTACAAATTAAAAAATATATGGACTTGATATAAAACAGTAAAAGTCAAATTTGGCACCTACATCTGAACTGAATGTTTCATTGTTTACATCCATAAAATATGTGCGGATTTTAGAGAGTTGCGGATTTTAGGAGTGCGGATTTGAGGGAGTCTACTGTATTAACAAAAATTTCAAATTAAAATATGTATAGAATTGATATAAAACTAAAATAGTCAAATTTTGTCCCTATATCTGAACTGAATTTTTCATTGTTTACATCTGAAAATTGTGTGTGGATTTTAGGATTGCAGATTTGAGGGAGTCTACAGTAAATGAATTTACAATAGGCTCCCTCAAATCTGCACAGTTTGGAATTAGGGGTTTTGCAGACTTCAGAATGTTATGGATTTTTGGTCATTGCTTTATTGATGTATTTTTTTAACTGTAATTTAAATGTAACAATGCAAATGAAATTATGCCAATGAATGCTTACACAATCGTAAAATATTAAATTAATTAATTTAAATAATAAAAATTAAGATAATTTGAAAGATGATTAAATTGTTAAATGTGAAGTTGAAATAGAATATTAATAATGCATAAATAAAGATAATTTTTTAAAAAATGTTGAATGAAACTTTCCTGATAAACTTAAATTACTAATTCACATCAAAGTCATAAAAAAGTTTTATTTTAGATTTAGTAAGACATGATGGCTAACCGCACACACACACACAAACAAGTTGAACACAAGAAACTTCATTAATACATAAATATATATGGTTAAAAGATAGTTCTCACCAATGACACCAGCAATATCTTGGATATTTTTTCAGAAATAAATTTACACTTCCTTCATAGAAAAGAATGAATTTAGTCATATCAACGAGAATTACATATAAAAATGCATATAGAGTGATATAAAATTTTTTTAAAGAATATTTTTTTCCCTAGGTCTTAACTGAAGTTTCATCATTTAAATCTGCAATAATTTGCAGATTCGAGGAAGCTGCTGTACAAGACTTTTTTTAATGTGAATGCAATGAGTAAGTAAATAGCTTTCCAAAATTCATTGTACTTTTGAGATTCTGATTAAGTTTTTCTTCCATTTGTTTATTTTGCATTGCACTGTGCAAGTTGTTTGTCAATAGTTTTTGTTATGAAATCCCATTCTCCACGTGATAATAGAGAAGTACCTAGAAAAAAATTTAGAAAGTTTCCACAATTTTGCTATAAGCAAGTGAGATTTCTTATGAAATAATACTTGTTAGTCTGTATATTACAAGGCTGATATTCATACTGCTGATAGCAGAAGTTTAAAAGCTATAAAAAATCTGTTATTACTAGTGACTACAATTCTTTTGAAAACAAAAATAGTCTTTAATTAGCAAATGATTTAAAACATGCTATTCTTACTGTAGACTCCTTCAAATCTGCGCATAATTTACAGATGTAAACAATGAAACATTTAATTCTGATATAGGGACAAATTTTGCATTTTTTAGTTTTATACAGTCAAAGTTCTATAATCCGCACAAGCTGGGGCCAAAAGTTATGTGGATTATGGAACATTGCTGATTATAGAGTATAATGGATTATACATCAATTTATTATTCCTAGACAGTAATTTAAGTCTATAATCAGCATAATATGTAAAGATAAATATGAAATCTAATTATTAATTTAATAGTCTATATCAAAAAATTCCTTTTTTAAGTGATTTTATAAAAAAAAAAAAAAAAAAAGATATACAGTAGACTCACTCAAATCCGCACTCCTAAAATCCACAACTCTCTAAAATCCGCACATATTTTACGGATGTAAACAATGAAACATTCAGTTCAGATGTAGGTTCAAAAATTGATTTTTTCAGTTTAATTTCAATTCCATACATTTTTTAATTTATAATTTTTGTTAAGGTTATTGAATTCATGTTTTTTCATTAAGAAAGAATAATTTATTTCTGAAAAATAAAGATATTGCTTATATTATTGGTAATCACAATCTTACCAAATATATTTATATATCAAACTTTTATAGTTATTAAGTCTGGCTAAAACTGAAATAAAGTTTCGTTATTTTATGATCCTGATGTGAATTAGTAATGTACCTTTATGAGGCAAGTTTCATTGAATAATTTAGGAAAAACACATTTCCTTTTTTATAATGAATATTTAATTGTACATTATTGATTATTAATTTGACCTTTCCTTTTAGTATTTTAATCATTTTAAAAAATAGCTAAATTTTTATTATTTTAGTTTATTACTTGTTTTAATATTTTAATATATATTGTATGCATTCATTATACTTTTAATCTCATTATTAATTACATTCAAATTATTTTTTTAAATGTAAACAAAGCAATGACCAGAAATCCGCAAAATTCTAAAATCTGCAAAACCTCTGGTCCCAAGCTGTGCGGATTTGAGGGAGTCTACTGTATATAGATACAATGTACAATAAAACATTCAGTTCAGATGTAGGTGCAAAAATTGATTTTTTCAGTTTAATTTCAATTCCATATATTTTTTAATTTATAATTTTTGTTAAGGTTATTGAATTCATGTTTTTTCATTAAGAAAGAATAATTTATTTCTGAAAAAATAAAGATATTGCTAATATCATTGGTAATCACAATCTTACCAAATATATTTATATATATTAATCAAACTTTTATAGCTATTAAGTATGGCTAAAACTAAAATAAAGTTTCATAATTTTATGATCCTGATGTGAATTAGTAATGTACCTTTATGAGGCAAGTTTCATTGAATAATTTAGGAAAAACACATTTCCTCTTTTATAATGAATATTTAATTGTACATTATTGGTTGGAATTTGACCTTTCCTTTTAGTATTTTAATCATTTTTAAAAATAGCCAAATTTTTATTATTTTAGTTTATTACTTATTTTAATATATATTGTATGCATTCATTATACTTTTAATTTCATTATTAATTACATTCAAATTATTTTTTTAAAAATGTAAACAAAGCAATGACCAGAAATCTGCAAAATTCTAAAATCAGCAAAATCTCTGGTCCCAAGCTGTGCGGATTTGAGGGAGTCTACTGTATATAGATGTGCATTTAAATAAAAATAACTTCATATGTTCAGTAATACAGTTTGTTTTTTACTTTTCATAAAATAAAACAGTTATATATATAAAAAATAGATGTTTTATTATGATTTTTTTTTTAATTTTTTATCATTTGTTTTAAAAAATCATTTTTCGATCACAAATTTGTAAATTCTCTCAACTGTTTTTTTTTTTTTTTTTTTTTTTTTTTTTACTGTTTACATTCGTAAAGTAACATGAGTTACAGGAAATTGCAGATTATAAGTGCACAGATCATAAATTCTTGACTCTCTGAGCCTCTTGTAAGTGAATAAAATTGTAATATTGTTTTTCCTACTATTTGTTTTAAATGTTCAGAAAGTATCATTATTTCAATCTTATAAAAAATATTAATTACAAATTGGAATCTAATCCTTGAAATTATTAATCATTCAAAAATGTATTGAAAAGTCATTAAATATATAGAATTATACTATCTTAAGTATTGCTTAGCAGTGAAACCGGAAACTTAGTGAATGGGATATTACGTCCCAAACACTTAGAGGGTTAACAATTTCATAAATTTTATTTTTTAATTTTTGTAAAGATTATTAAATTCATGTTTTTTTCATGAGGGAAGAATAAATTTATTTCTGAAAGAATTTAAGATATTGTTAATATCATTGATAATCATAATCTTCTTACCATATATATTTACTAGCTAACCCGCCTGGCGTTGCCCGGGTCCGTAATAATAATGTTAAACCAACTTGAAATTTTTATGATTTTATCTTTAACTCGAAATATGTGTTAATACACTGTTAAAAATTTGACCCTTTTGCTGCATCGTCACTCCACCGCTTTTATAGAAAATGATTACTTCAGCCTATTTTGGAGCATTGTCATAGGTCAAAAGAAAAATATTCTATAAAAGCGGGGTCGTGATGATGCAGCAAAAGGGTAATTTTTTTTTACAGTGTACATGAAATTAAATACGTGCCCCCTGACTGTGTCAAAAATCGGTTAAAAAAACAAATATTTAGCTGCAAAAATACCCAAAATAACTGCAATGGGAAACGCAGGAGGGAATATGTGTCCAACGATTACATGATTTTCGTGTTAAAGTGTTGATATTTATCCTTAAAATTACGGTTAAGTGACTTAACTAAATACTTTTTTCACATAAAAATCCCAAGTGAAATATTTTGAATTTCAAACTATTTATATCACTCTTAAATCCGACTATACCATGAATGAAATCGATTCTCGATGATTAGCTAAAAGGTTAGTATATAGTATTATAATTCCTGACCGTAACCAAGTTCTAATTTAACACTAACTATAAACGAAATATCTTAACCATTTCGCGCTAAGTACTTAGTTTCACTTTCCACCGCTACGGAGCGCATTATGTTTCGCAGAACATCCTAATTTTAGGTTCGGATTGGATTCGTGTCCATGTAAATTATTTTGTCTTCTTCGGATACGATTATGGTTGTTTGGAATACTTTTGTTCAGTTTAGATTCGGTTCAATTCAGATTTCGTGTTTTTTTTTTTTTTTTTTTTTTTTTTTTTTTTTTTCTTCAAATGGGATTTTTAGGTTCGGGTTGGGTTGTACTTTTATGGAAATTATTTTACCTAGTTCTAATGAGGTTATACTTCACTGAAATATTTTTGTTAGGTTCAGATTAAGTTTAGTTCAAATTTCGGGATTTTTTTTTTTTTAACAAATTTTTTAATTAGGATTGGGTTTATGTCCATGGAAATTATATTATCTTGTTCGTATCTGGTTATAGTTATCTGGAATATTTTCGTCGGATTCAGATTTGTGTTCGATTCAGATTTCATTTATTTTTTCAAATTGATTTTTAAGGTTCTGGTTGGATTCATGTCCAGGGAAATTATTTTGTCTTGCTCGGATCCGGTTTTGGGTCTTTGGAATATTTTTTCGGGTTCAGATGTCGTTCAATTCAGATTTCGGTTTTTTAATGGAATTTTTAGGTTCAGGTTGGGTTGCGCATCAACGGAAATTATTCTGCATTGTTCGAATAAGGATATGCTTCTCTGGAATATTTTTGTCAGATTCAGATTTAGTTCAGTTTTTTTAGGTTGGGATCGAGTTCATGTTCATGGAAATTTTTTGTCTTGTTCGGATCCGGGTGAAGTTCTGTGGAATATTTTTGTCAGGTTCATATTTGGTTCGATTCAAATTTCAGGTATTTTTTTCAAATGGAATTTTAAGTTTGGATCGAGTTCATGTCCACGGAAATTATTTTGTCTTATTCGTATCTGGTTATGGTTCTTTCGAATATTTTGATTGGATTCAAATGTAATTTGCATAAAATTTCAGGTTTTTTTTTTTTTTTTTTTTTTTTTCAAATCGAATTTTTTAGGTTCGAGTCAGGTTTATGTTCACGGAAATTATTTTGTCTTACTCTTATCGGGTTAAAGTTCTTTGGAATACTTTTATCAATTTCAGGTTTCGTTCTGGTCATTTTTCAGGTTTTTCAAACAAAATTTTTAGGTTCGGATCGGGTTGCATATACACGAACATTAGTTTTCCGTGATCGGATTGGGGTATGCTTCATTTGAATATTTTTGTGGGATTCAGATTTGATTCGGGTCAAATATCAAATCCATAGTTTTTTTTTTTTCAAATGGAATTTTTAGGTTCGGGTAGGGTTTATGCTCATGGAATTTTTGTCTTGCTTGGATCGGAGTATGGTCTGTTTTTTTCTGATTGGGACCGAGTTATGTGTTAATACGCCTAAACATTATGTTTTGCTACTATTCTTTTAGTTACTATGTTTTATATATAATTTATTTTACTGTTTAATAATTTATTACTGTGTATGAATCGTCTGCCGATTCGAAAAATTGTTCGTCAAACAACCATTTCATTTTTTAAACAAATTAAATTAAAATACAGTAAAACCTCCATAACGGACACTCCCGAATAGCGGACACCTCTATTTAACGGACAGTTTTCAAATCCCCACTCCCAAAACTTTAATTTTTGTATGTTTAACCTCTGAATAACGGACATTCCGAATAGCGGACAGTATTTTGGCAAAAAAGAACAAAAAATTATTTTTTAACGAGGAAAAAAAAATAAAAATCCTCTAAATTTATCAGGGCAATGTATCCAGTGTTCTCGCTGACATTTGACCAACGTTAGTAATTTGGCTAATTAAAAATAAAAAACATTCGCCAAATGAAAAAAGTATTAGCCAAATAGATTCGCCGTGTAGCACAAAAAGAAAAAAAACTTTAATCCTTTAATGTACCCCCTTTATTTCAATATGTTCTAAAATAACCTAAGTTTTTATAACTGTGACAGCGATTGTTATCAATCTAATTTCAACTATCCGCTACAAATATAAAAAATATGCATATATTATACATATATATGCGTATGTATGAAAAACGGAATAGAAAAAAAGAAATCGCAAAAATTGAGCACTAGCAATTTGGCGAATCTAATCGCTTGTTTACTCGCCAAAGGAAGAATTTAGTCGCAATTTGGCGCATTGGCGGGCGACAGCGAGAACACTGAATGTATCACAAATTTTGTGATCACAGATAAATGTGGGAATGAGCTGGAGAAAATCCCCTCTCTCCCCTACATTTATCCCCTACATCCCCCCCCCCCACACACACACTCTCACCCTCGGATGATTGGATGCTTTTAAGAAACAGAAAAATACAATAAACAGTTATACATTTTTTTTTTCTTTTAAGAAAAAGATGATTTAAAAGAATTAAAACTACTCACAGAGTTAAAACTTCACATTGAAAAACAAATTACATCTAATCGCAAGTAAAAGCATACTTTTGTAACATTTTTTTTTTTTTTTTTTTTGTAAGAATGTAATAAGCAAAGGATAAAGGTATGCACAATTTTATTTCAGTTTTATTGCTTTGAAAATTATTTTAATTTCTGGTTTAATCATATAATAGAGGTTGTAGGACATTTTTAAATCGACTAATGAAACAGTAAGCATTCATTAGCAATTTTTCTTTATCTGAGGTTTTCCCAATAGCGGACACCTCCGAATAGCGGACAATTTCTGCTCTCCCAAGGTGTCCGTTATTTAGAGGTTTTACTGTATTATTAAATTTTAACTTAAATAAAATGCATTCAAATTTAATCAATGATTTAAAAAACGGCTAAAAAAGCCTCATATATACATACAGGGTGATACTAATTTTTTTTTACAATCAAAGAGAGGTGATAGTACACATCAAGACAAACAATATTAAATAGCAGACCAAGGGTACCAAACGTTTCCCAAAGGAGATAGCCTCCATTAAAGTTTAGGGACCAAAATTTCAAATAAACATAAAAAACGGAAAAATCGGTCGATTGATTTGCGGTTTTCAGTAAAATTTTCTTTATGTCGGCATTTTCTTGAAATTATATTACAAAGATAAATTTCAAAAAATGCCGATAGAGGGCGCTTTGGACTTTGGAGTAACGAACGACAATTTTTACCGGTATTTTTTGCGTCTCATTAAATGTTTTCGTAAGCTTAGACTCAAAATTTGAGCTGAAAATCTGAAAAGTTGAGAGTGGTTAAGTAGCACAAATTGAAATGTGTTAAGGGGGTTCAAATTTCAAATGATTATAAAAAACGGAAAAATTGGTCCATTAATTTGCGGTTTTTACTAAAATTATTCTTTATGTCTGTATTATCTTGAAAATAAATTATAAAGATAAAATTCAAAAAATGGCGATAGAGGGCGCTTTAGACTTTGGAGTAACGAACAACTATTTTTTGCCGTTATTTTTTGAACCTCATTAAATGTTTTCGGAAGCATAGACATAAACTTAAATTTTGAGCTCAAAATATGAATAGTAGGAAGTGGTTAAGTAGCACTAACTGAAGTGTGTTCAGGGGGGGGGGGGGTTCAAATTTAAAATAATTATAGAAAATGGAAAAATTGGTCGATTCGTTTGCGGTTTAAAATAAAACTATTCTTTAAGTCAGTATCTTCTTGAAAATAAATTTTAAAGATAAATTTCATAAAATTCCGTTAGAGGGCGCCTTAAACTTTAGAGTAACCAATAATTAATTTCAAGCATTATTTTTGGGTTCTACTTAAATGCTTGCAAAAGCTTATTAAAGCTTAGATTTAAACTTAAATTTTGAGTTCAAATTCTGAATCGTTGAGAGAGGTTAATAAGCGCAAACTGAAGTGTGTTCAGGAGTGGAAATTTACCCCCCCCCCCCTCTCTCTCTTTGAACACCATTCAATTTTTTTCTATTTAAACACTCCCAACGATTCAGAATTTGAGCCCAAAATTTAAGTCTATGCATTTGAAAGGATTTAATGAGATTTAAAAAATAACGGATAAAAATAGTTCTAAATTATTCCAAAGTCTAAGGCGCCCTCTACCGGCATTATGTGAAATTTATCTTTAAAATTTATTTTCAAGGAAAGGCTGATTTAAAAATTAGTTTTAGCTAAAACTGCAAACGAATCGTCCAATTTTTCCGTTTTTTACAATCATTTGAAATTTGAACCTTCTGAACACAGTTCAGTTTGTCTACTTAACCACTCCCAACTTTTCAAATTTTGAGCTCAAAATTTAAGTTTAAGTCTAAGCTTACGAAAACATTTTATAAGATGCAAAAAATAACGCCAAAAAGGAGTTGTTCGTTACTCCAAAGTCTAAAGCGCCCTCTGTCGGCATTTTTAAAAATTTATCTTTATAATTTATTTTCACGAAAATACCTACATAAGGAATAGTTTTAGTAAAAACCGCAAATCCATCGACCAATTTTTCCGTTGTTTATAATCATTTGAAATTTAAACCCTCTGAACACAGCTCAATTTGTGCTACTTAACCACTCTCAACTATTCAGATTTTGAGCTCAAAATTTAAGTTTGAGTCTAAGCTTACGAAACCATCTAATGAGATGCAAAAAATACCGGCAAAAAAATAGTTGTTCGTTACTTCAAAATCTAAAGCGCCCTCTATCGGCATTTTTGAAATTTATCTTTATAATTTAATTTCAAGAAAATGCCGACATAAAGAATAATTTTAGTGAAAACCGCAAATCAATCAACCGATTTTTCTTTTTTTATGCTTATTTGAAATTTTGGTTCCTAAACTTTAATGGCGGCTATCTCCTTTGGAAAACGTTTGGGACCCTTGGCCTCCTATTTAATATTATTTTTTCTGATGTGTACTATCATTCCTCATTTATTGTAAACAAAATTAGAATCACCCTGTATACATATATTTACTGCAACATAGCTAACCACACATACAGCGTGTTCAACAAATAACACCCGGATTTCATAATTAAATTGCTCAAAAACAAAGATTGATAGTAATATGCGGTAAACGGTTTTTTCATTAGGTAAGCTGTAAAAATCTTATACAGAAATTTCAAACAGGGAATATTTTGAAAAAATTGCATTATGATTGCATAGAATGCTTTGATTTGACATTTTTTTGTTTCAGATTGCCTGCAGAGAAATAATTTTTCAGCTTACAGTGTAATATTTTAAAGATTTTTCGAAGTAAATTTTTAGAATTTCGAATTTCAAAAATTTAATTTAAAAAAACTATGAAATGTGGCACTTTAAGCCGAAAAACACATTCTCTGGCAGCAATCTAAAGCAAGAAAAATGTCAAATCAAAGCATTCTTTGCAATCAGAACACAATCTTTTCAAAATATTTACCGTTCGAAACTTTTGTATATAAGATTTTTACAGCTTACCTGATAAACAAACCGTTTGAGGCATAATTCTATTGATCTTTGTTTTTGATTAATTTAATTTTGAAATCAGGGTGTTATTTGCTGGACACCCTGTACATTCTAATGTACGAAGTACGAACGATCCGACGTAACAGCTGTGTTCAAAAATCTTAAGTTAAACTGACATTTTGCCAGTCTATGAATTTTTAAAATCTTTGGGAAAAAAACAGTCACTTTTGAAATGTCAAAATCTCAAATTGGTTTCTTTCATAGAGTAAAAAGAAATTAATAGAGTGGAGGTATTATCTCTGGAGGTGATGCTGAAAATTTAACCCCTCATTAAGTCCAACTAAGTACTGACAAAAGCACGTGCTTTGACACGCCTACCAATTGAAACAGTTTCAAACCCGTATTTTTGCTCTTGTTTCTTAAAAAGAACTAACCTATTTCTTCACCGGTAAAAATTTATTAATTATTTTATCATATGTGTTTTAAATATCAATATAGAAAATTATTTTACCGTTTTGCTTGAAAATATAACATTCTTTTGTTAAAACATTAAAATCGTCTGCAGTCAGAAATCTATATTTTAGATTAATATTTATTACAATAATTACAATCAACGTTTAACACACAATACACAAACCCACAGCACATACGTATACGTTTCGCGAGCACCAGGACTCGCTTCCTCAGTGTATAAAATTTAAAATGTTAAAAACAGAAACCCCCACCCCCAACTGACAGCAAGTCAGAGACCCAAATGATCGCAAACACAATACCAAAATACCCTAATTTATTTAATTAATTAAATACCCTAGGGTATTTTGGTATTGTGTTTGCGATCATTTGGGTCTCTGACTTGCTGTCAGTTGGGGGGGGGGGGGGGGTTCTGTTTTTAACATTTTAAATTTTATACACTGAGGAAGCGAGCCCTGGTGCTCGCGAAACGTATACGTATGTGCTGTGGGTTTGTGTATTGTGTGTTAAACGTTGATTGTAATTATTGTAATTTACACACAAGGTTTTAGCTATTAATATTTATTACTTAAATTTTCATATATGATTTTAAAAGAACGTTTTCATCATTATATTTTAAATATTTGTTTACATGCAATTATTAAGTCATAAACATTTTTCATCTACTTTATAAAGTATTTAAAATTACATTAAATTAGGAAACTTTTAGTAATACAATTTTTAGTTCGCATCAGATGTTTTCAATATCTTATTTAATTTCAATTTGACATTTAATTATTGCTAATTTTCCAATTTCTTTTATTTGAAAAGCGAACAATTTTCATAAATAATAATAGAACAAAGACCATTTTAAAAATTTGCTACTTCTTCTTAAAATATGCTTCAGTTGTAATTCATTTCTTTCAATTCGTATTATAATACAAAATCCCTTCCACGGCCTTTTGTTTGGAACATTAAAATTTGAGCGATAAATGAATTCATATTGCAAACCTTTTTTGAGGCTTACTTCACCTCCACTTATCTCATTTCTCCATGGGCTTCTTTAATTCTGTCTCAGCTTTCTTATCACATCTGCGAAAATTTTTACACAACCAACCAACCGTAAAAAAATGAAAGAGAATAAAAATGGGAAAAGGATGATTTTGTATGAGAGTGACCTCTCGATTTTAATTAATTACTCAGTTAATAATTGGAATTTCGAAATTCTGAGCGTCAGGTGCATCAGGAGAGATATTAGGCTACTCTCAGAAAAATTTTGAGCTTCGTACGTACCGTAGTTTTCGCTAACTATCGCAGACACACACACACACAGACACAGAGCGATTTGTTATTTTATTAATATAGATGTATTAATCAAACTTTTTTGGTTATTAAATCTGGCTAAATCTGAAGTAAAACTTCTTTATTTTATCATTTTAATGTGAATTAGTAATGTCCTTTATGAGGAAAATTTCATTGAATAATTTAGGAAAAATAACTTCCTTATTTTAATATTTTGATGTGAATTAGTAATATATACCTTTACGAGGCCAGTTTCATTGCATAATTTTGGAAAAATTCATTTCATCTTTATAATGAATATTTAATCATACATTATTAAATATTAATTTGACCTTTGCTTTTCATACTTTAATCATTTTAAAAATTATCTAAATTTTTATTATTTTAGTTTATTACTTATTTTAATATTTTATTATATTGTAAACATTCATTATAGTTTCGCTTGCATTATTAAATACATTTAAATTACTGTTTAAAAATTTTTTTGAACAAAGCAATGACCAAAAATCTACAAAATTCTAAAATCCACACAACCTCTGGTCCCAAGCTGTGCGGATTTGAGGGTGTCTACTGTACTATACAAAAAAACTTACTTACTTTTCTATTATAAAGGTCTTGGGATTTTATTTTAAAATTTGCTGCAATCAGACTTCAGAAAATAGATTTTGTTATGAAATAATATAAGCAGCTGTGAAAACTAAGGAAAACAGTAATTTCACTGAAGCAGCAGACCTATTATCTGGCATTATGAAATCCGGAAGGACCCGAAATCCAGAAAAGAAAATAATGCTCAGAAATTTTTTAAATTTGTAAATGTTTACCAAAATTTTGTAATTTTTAAAAATTTTCAAAAATTGCATAGGCTTCTAATATTTTTTTCAGCCTATCATTTCAATGTGCAACCACAAAAATGAGTTATTTCAGTGGCAGGGGGAATATGGACTCTTCCTGGTCCCAAAGTTAAGAAAAAATTGTCATTTTGTCAAATTTTAATTTAAAATCAATTTATATTACTATTAGTTTTGAAAAATTTTTAATATATTCTGCCTTTTCATTTGAAAAAGAAATGTTATGTTATACCATTGTATTATTTATATACACATATAACAGAAGAGTTCTGTTTATTTTTTTTTTTTTTTTTTTGTAACCTCTCTCTTTCTCAGACATTCCAAAACAATTTATCTGCTCACAGTTTCTTATTTTATCTGATGGATTTCGCAAAATCATTTAAGAATTGTCATGGAAAACATTTCCCAGCATTCTCAACAAGTGAAATTATTAAAAAAATAAGATTCATTAAAAAAGATATTTCAAAATTTTTTATGTAAATTGTGTAACTGTAATGAAAAAAAAGGAATTGTAGATAGAATGAATACAAAAAACCATGAATTGGTTAAAAGCTTATGACGCAGCACTTCAAATTACATCTGTAAAAATTTTAAATTTGGGACTTAAAAATAATGATGTCAAAATTATGTGATGCTATGTTATTACTTAATATATATATACATATTAAAATTTATTCATTAATGCTTTATCATTTACATCTTTCATGAATTTGAAATATGAATCTTAAAAGATATGATATCAAAATTTAAGTGATGCCTTGATGTGGCTTTAAATGATGTTTTAAAATTCTATTTATTTATTTATTTATTCTCTTAATACATTTATATATTAGATTATTTTTAAACATGATTTTTCAATCGGTAAATTAATTATAACAGATGTAAATTTTCCATTTTCTTTTTTGTGTGAAAAAAGTCTGGACCAGAATTCGAACCAGGGATGTATTGGCTGAAGCGGACGAGTGATCGTTGAGGTTAATTGGGTAAAATAGTCCTGCAGTGTTCGTCTCCAGGATGGCTCAGTTGGAAGAGCATTGGCGGTTTCAACCAATACATCCCTGGTTCAAATCCTGGCCCAGACTTTTTTCACCCAAAAATAAAAATTGAAAATTACATCTGCTACATTTATATATTTAAACAATACTTTTCATTGTCCAATACACTGTTAAATACATCACTTTCATTAAATATATATTATGTACTGAAATGTATTTATTTAAATAAATTGATCCATCTTTTGGACTATGCTATTCAAAACCAAAAGTAACATTTAAGTGAAAATTTTTTGTGTCACTGTATCCAAACTAAGTTAAATATATGCAAGTGGATATATTAGTTTATATAGAGAAGATATATGCTATAGTTATGGAAGTTATGCAAAGCTTCTTTAAATAAAATCCAGAAGTGATGCGTCTTACACCTACCCTTAAATTTCTGAGAATTCTATAATCAGGTTAACACAAACATGTAAATTATATTTAACTATCTCAATATATATAAAATGCAAAGAATTTTTTTTTATTTCGACCACTTGTAACTTGAGTTCTGTTGGATAGTTTTGATGGGACTGTAATTTTTCAGAAATGATGTTCGTATGGGACATAA
Source organism: Maratus speculifer (assembly GCA_964019185.1). Classification (NCBI taxonomy): domain Eukaryota; kingdom Metazoa; phylum Arthropoda; class Arachnida; order Araneae; family Salticidae; genus Maratus; species Maratus speculifer. The sequence goes on from OZ025303.1 coordinate 40,519,385, forward strand.
CATTCTACATCTACATTGATTGGTGTAATAATTATGAAAAATGTTCTAAATGAGATCAACCTGATAATGAAAGTTTTTTAAGGTTCTGCTGAATGATTTTTCAATAGATGTAAACTGTTAATTAGATCATTTTTAGAGACGGTTTCGATACATTTTCCAATTTAAAGATTCCGCTAAGTGGATATCGATGAAGTTTGATCAGTTAATTATCTTTTAGATGAATGTTTTAGTATGAAAGACATATTATTTGCCTGATGCTGCTCATCAGGTTGCTTGATTTATAGAATTATTGCTGAAAGTTCAAGAATCAGGCAGAAACAATTATTATGAACGATTATCCTTTTCAGCAATGCCAGTTAAATGATTATGATGAGATTTGCATTGATAACTTTTCATGAACGCTTTTAGAATGTTACATAAAATTGTAGACATGAAAAGCTTGTGTAAAACTGGTTTTACGCTTTGTTTCATTTCCTTAATCAAAATCTGCAAATCGGGGCTGAATAATGGGATGCCTAAATTTGTGAAATTCTATTTCAGAAAAGTTCACTGGTAGTAGTCTAATTTGCAGCAAAATTTCATCATTTAAAAAAAATAATAATAAGTGACACAAGCAGTGCATTGATTATTTTGAAATAAAGACAACGTAAACTATGAATTCAAATTATAGAAATCACATAACATTACAAGTTTCATGACCCATTAATATTAATACAGTAGACTCCCTCAAATCCGCACAGCTTGGGACCAGAGGTTCTGCGGATTTCTGGTCATTGCTTTGTTTACATTTCTTAAAAAGTAATTTGAATGTAATTAATAATGAAATCAAAAGTATAATGAATGCTTACAATATGCTAAAATATTAAAATAAGTAATAAACTAAAATAATAAAAATTTAGATATTTTTTTAAATGATAAAAATACTAAAAGCAAAGATCAAATTAATAATCAATAATGTACAATTAAATATTCATTATAAAGATGAAATGTGTTTTTCCTAAATTATTCAATGATCCTTGCCTCATAAAGATACATTATTAATTTACATCAAGATCATAAAATAATGAAGCTTTATTTCAGGTTTAGCCAAACTCAACTAAAAAAGCTTGATTAATACATAAATATATTTGATAAGATTGTGATTACCAATGATATTAGCAATATCTTTATTTTTTCAAAAATAAATTATTTTTTCTTCATGAAAAAACATGACCTTAACAAAAATTACAAATTAAAAAATATATGGAATTAATATAAAACTAAAAAAGTCAAAATTTGCACCTGCATCTGAACTGAATGTTTCATTGTTTACATCTGTAAAATATGTGCGGATTTTAGAGAGTTGCGGATTTTATGAGTGCGGATTTGAGGGAGTCTACTGTATATTTTTTTCAATTATGATTCGCCTGTTTATCATGTATTAATACTTATAGCTGACATTAATTTGTTAAAATAAGTGACACATTTACCCGGTAATTCTCCGTCAACTCCAACCTCACATTTCGAGCTGAATTCTCGGTTGAAAGCGAAATCCGATTCGCCGTTAACTCTCAACCTGCCGAGATTCGAGGCGTTTCTCAAACTGGAGTTGACGAACTCAACCAAGCTAAAATCCTAGGTTAGTAAACCGTGCATGCCTACTAGAAAGAAAGATGGTCGTCGTTTTAAACAGAGCGTTGATGCGTCTTTTTCTAAAACAATGCTGTTTATGATTTATTAATAAAACGAACCGTTTATTATGAAAGTTGCTATTATAACAGAATGTGTCACCTAAAATTTTCCTTTTTTCTTATATAATTTTGCTCTAGGAACGCAAAATTACATAAATTTGTGAGTCGAAAACGAAACTTGAAATTTTACGTATTTTGTTTGGTGACGCCCTCTAAAGAATCTAAATAGAAATATGTTAACATCAATATAATTATATGAATCAAAATTCTCTATCTCTCTTTAAATACCGTATTTACTCGTGTATAAGGCGCACTTTTTTCCAAAAAATTAGGGCAAAACTCCTAGGTGCGCCTTATACACGGAATAATTTTTTACTGTTGGATGCAGTCGAACGATATACATATGAAACAAGAAATTATTCAAAGAAGATATTAAAACTCGGAAAATGTTACTTAATTCAAGTATTACTGCATATTTATTTCATTCCTTGCAGTTTTTTATACAACAGAGCTAATGACATTATCTAAACGCTAATTAGCAATTCTCTTTACCATCACTCATTCCTATTTCCCGGCATTCTCTTAGAACCCGAAGTCTAAAAATGCATTTCATTTTCGTCTTGTTTTCTGGTCTGGTGTAATGTTTGTTTCACCTTTTTTTACTGAAATTCATTTGGTCATTCTTCATTAGCGTATCAAATTTATGGTGCGCGTCTTATATACGAGATTTTAAGAAATCGCCATTTTTACTTGTAAAGTAGGGGTGCGCCTTATACACGAGTTAATACGGTAATAATAAGAAGAACAAAAGAAGTTTTATTTCTGTTGTACCGCAGTACTTTTTATATTTGTTTAAAGTATGAAATTTTTACCAAATTGCATACATGTGGTCAGTTATTACTAATAGATAAATGTATTTTTTTTGTTAATTATATGTTTGGTAGATTTAAAATAATTACTGTTGCTTATAATAAATAAATAAATTTATTAGTTTGATCAGATAACTTTCTATTAAATTTATATTAAAGAAATATATATACTTACATACATATGTAATGAAGTAAATGTTTTTTTTAAGAATTTCACTGTAACGCAAACTTTTGTTTTGTAAACGAAAACCCCCATTCGAAATTTACTTATAAGCATTTTTTTTCTAAAAAATTTCACATGATAAGTATGTATTTCCAATACTTCCTTTAGTTTCATTCTAGGGAAAAAAAAAAACAGATAAAGATGGTACTAGGCCAGGACAGAACTCATAGCGGCAACTACCAGGTCACGTGATTCCTATGGCTAATCCGCTAAGTATTATTGATGAATTCGAAATATTAACTGACGGTTAGATTTGCCAACCTAGAGTTTCTCAACTGAGAGTTGAAACGTGAGTTAAAGGTTGGCCGTGACTTGACCGGTTAGAAGGAAATGAATTTCAAGTCCTGTAGATAGTGGATTTGTGTAACCTTTAAGAACATGAATGCTTGTGCATTATGTATATTGCTTAGTAAACTAAAATTAAAAAATACTAACTCAATAAGACTTAATATCATGAAATTTTGTTGAAATTTTATATAATTATAAATTGAAAGGAAATATAAATATAAAAGGAAACAATCTCATCACTGAAAATAAACTGTAAATTTGAGAATAACCATGCATTTAAAACCTGCATCTTATTTAGTCCTTTCCTGACAACTTTTCAATGTTTAATGAAGGGTAGTGATCCAATTTTGAACCACTGAATTTTAATCCCTAAATGCCACACTGGTACCAGAATATTGGAATAAAAATCTTCCATTAAGTACTTGTACAAAAGGTTTTGCTAACTTTAAAATAAATTTGTTCGTAGATTCTGGTGTCAGTCAACGTTTCAGCATTTTGAGAATGAATGTTCTTTGCCCCTGAAAGGGTTAAAGGTAAAATTTTAAGTTTTTCATTATCTTAATCTAAAAATAATCACTGGAGTACAATATATGTCACAAGTTTACTGCTGTTTTGCAAGCAAAGCACGTATGAAAACAATCAATCACATCTCTTATCTGTAAAAGAAGCCATAATTACTGGGTAAGTCAAAAAGACAGAAATCATTTTTTGCTTTTTTTCAGATTTGTAATGAAATTGTCAACAAAATTTTGTTATATTATTTCTGATCAAATTAGTGTCTTTCAATTTTAGTTTTTTATTTTTAGATTACTTCTTGAGTTTATGTTAATCAAGAATATAATTTAATAATATAATTTAAGACTTAAAATGTGTTTAAATACAGGAGATCTTGCTACTACAAACTATTTATGTTTCTAAAGGTTAACATGTAAAAAAGTAGTTTATATAAATAATTCTTTTTATTTTTTGATTGTATAAATTATGTATCATTATCATATATTTTTAAAATTCATAATTATTTGTATTTAACACTGCAGATTAAAAAAAGTGTTTCATTAATTTCTTTTTCAACATTTTAGATTAAAGATTGGATAATACACAAACTGTTAAAATTTGCAAGGCATGAATGGGAGAATTTCAACTAAATATTCTTTTTATGTAGATATTTTATAGTCTATGTCCTATGAAAATAATAATTTACTTTAAAGAAAGTGTCAGTGCCGGAAGAAAACACATTTTAGGAAAATGTGCTCCAAAAGTTATTCTAACAGTGATGATTTGAAACATCAATTGCATATGAATACAAAGAAAAAATGGTTTGTTTGCGAAATATGTTCTAAAGGATTTTCAAAAAGTTATGTGCTTAAACGACACTTGCGTATCCATACAAATGAAAAAACATTTATTTGTGAAATATGTTCCAAAGGATTTTCATGTAGTGGTGCTTTGATGAATCACTTGCGTATACATACTAACGAGAAGCCTTTCGTTTGCAAAATATGTTCTAAAAAGTTTTCTCAAAATCATCTAAAAGTACACTTGAGGATCCATACAAAGGAAAAACCGTTTGTTTGCGAAATATGTTCAAAAGGATTTACACAAAATAGTGCGCTAACACGACACTTGCGTACCCATACAAAAGAAAAACCATTTGTTTGCGAAATATGTTCCAAAGGATTTTCAGAAACTGGTCCGCTAAAACGACACTTGCGTATCCATACAAAGGAAAAACCATTTGTTTGCGAAATATGTTCAAAAGGATTTTTAGAAAGTACTGCGCTGAAAAGGCACTTGTGTATCCATACAAACGAAAAATCATTTGTTTGCGAAATATGTTTTAAAGGATTTCCAGAAAGTAGTTCGCTCACACGACATTTGCATACCCATACAAAAGAAAAAAACATTTGTTTGCCAAATATGTTCGAAAAGATTTACCGAAAGTAGTGCGCTAACACGACACCTGCGTATCTATATAAAAGAAAAAATATTTGTTTGTTAAGTATGTTCCAAAAGATTTTCACGAAAAGCTCATCTGAAAGTACACTTGCGCACCCATAGATATAAAAAGCCGTTCTGTTTGTGGAATATGCACCAATTGATTTTCAGTCAGTAGCAGTTTAAACAGACATTACCTTACCTTTTCATATTGAGACTTCACTTGTGATGCATGCTGTAACGAATTTTAATGAAGTAACAATCTAAAAATGCATTTCCATGTACACACAAATGAAAAAATATTAGTTTTTAATTGTGGGTTTTCTTTAAATGATATAAATATATTTAAGAACGGCACTAATGTCAAAGGCTTTGAAAAGTATGTGCTAGCAAATTGTTTAAAACAATCTCTTATTAAAATATTTTGCACCTCTTATGTCAAGTAAAATCCTTTCACATTTTGATCATTCGTATACTTTAATTATGAACAATTGTCCACGTTTATAGTGTTATTCTTTGATTGCTGCGATATTTAATACATACATAAAAATTTTAAAACTTCCATATCAAATGATTTTTTTTATTCTAAACTTTAATAACTTCTATTTGGAGCCTAACATCGAAAATTTCATTTGAATATATAGTCTTGAATCAATTTAAGACAAAAAATCGATTTAACGCTAACGTTAGAGAAGTAGATTTTACTACTGCCAATAAATCTATTTGAGAGACATTGGAAAACTGAATTATCTTTATAGATGTAAGCACCACGTGTATAAAAATCTTGTGGCATAAGCAGGATCGAATTTCAGCAATCATCACAAAACTCAGTGCTCTCTTCTTTAAGAAAAAGATGGCTAAAGAAAAAGGGATAGCAGTATTTGTGTACTTATTTATTTATTTTGTAAATTATATTCATACTTTATGAGATAAAAAATGTGTTTTTCGAGATTAAATTTTTATATAGTTGATTGTTGAAAAAAAAAAAAGATAAAAATTAATAAAATGTCAGTTTTTATGTTCATTGAATCTTTTACAGAAAATTAAGTTTTAACATGTTTGGATGATATTTTAATGTATATTTTTTATTTTCTATTATTCTGTTATTAATTAAAATATTTAAAAATAGAATAATGTATTATTTCGACATTGTTTTCTTGAAATTGATTTAGTATTTGTATGATTTTTTTAAATAATAAAGTTTTATAATTAAAGTCCAAATTCATCGACTTTTAATTCATATTTTTATATATTCTTTTAATGAAAAGTTCATCTTTTACATGTTTTGCTGAATTTTAACATATATTTTTTAAGTAAATAAATACACATACACACGGACAGTCAGATATTTTGTAAAAACATGCTTTTTGGAATCTCTGACTCCTAAAACGTGTAAATCCGTCGAAAAAATTCCGACTACCATACTGTTTTCTATTGAAGATAGAAGAACGTTAAAAGGTGAAAATTTCCACGGCTTTGAAAAGTTCGCTCATTTTGATCCTGCGTCAAAATCTAACAATTTGAATTAAAACCTTCAAATTCAACCGACCTGAAACGGAATTAAAAAATGATAATAACGTCATTTTGAAGTAAGGGTCGGGTTAAGTCGAATTAGGATAAACGTGACCCGATACAGGGATCTAGAATAAGCCTTCCTCTTTTCTTTGAAAATTTAAAAAGTCAGCCTTCCTTAAGCCTGAAGAATTTTTAAACTATACAATATAGCATAAAAATTACGAATGTATAATAATGCAGATGAAATAAGATTAAAATATTTAGTTTTTAAGAAATCGGACTTGTTTTTTAAGCATTCATTTTAAATATATACTGGGTGTTCAATCTCAGTGGCTAATGACTAATTCCTAAACCGTTAATTATAGTTATATAGTTCCAGTTGCAAAAATGTTTTAAGTGAGGTAAAGATATATTTTTAGAGCAATTTAGGTCTATTAAAGAATTTTTTTAAATTACGAAATTTACATTTTTACATTGTCCCCATCCTATAAGTTATATTTAGTAAATTTTTCCTGCTACACTGGCAAATGAGAAGGAAAAAAAATCCCGTTACTCTAAGTTTCAATTTGACCGACTAATAGCTGTTTAAAGTTGGAGCATATTTTTGCTGCCAAATAGGGGTCATTCACATATTTAGTAGAGATGAAATATCGTCAGATATATATAAAAAATATTATTCAGAATAAAATTATATTACAACGCAAATTTGAAATCTTTAATCATTATGACATTCTGTATTAGTAATAAACATATAAGGTGAAGAAACACAGAAATTTTGTTAAATAAAATGATAAAAATTAACGGCCTAAAAATGATTCATATTTTAAATGACTGTTAGATAACCTGCAAAAATTGGGTTACATCATGTTTTTTAGTTTTTGATAATTGAATTTTATACCTTCTGTACCGCTAAATCCGTATAACAAATGAAGGTTAATTAACCTTAATTAGTTATATTGCTAAATCCGAAATTAACCTTCATTTGTTACCATCATGTAAACATTTTTTATAAATCATAAATTTTATAGCTATAAAAAGAAATAACAAAAATTTGATATTATAAAATACATGTGTTTTTAACTATTGATAATTATCTTTTAAGTATTTTTTGCCGATGAAACTGAAAATTACCTGTATTTTTAACTATCACTTTAGGATTTTTCACAAACTGTAAGTTTCAAAATTAAATATTAACTTCTCCCCCCTTCATCGATCCCTCAACTTTTTAGATGTAAATACCCTAGCATAAGCTAAAAAAATAAATAAAATATTGAACTAAACAAGCAAAAGCCATGCTTTGTTTGGATTCGCGAAATATTATGCTATAAGATAAATATTTGAAAGTAATAATATATTTTTTAAATTACTTTTGCATCTTTATTAAGCAAAAATGTAATTTTATGTTTCGGCGCATTTTAATTTTAAAATGTATTTCAACCAAATTACTAAGAATTTTCTCAGATTGTTTATTTATGATATAAGACTGGTATAAATAAAAATATTTTTCAGTTATACAAAATATTAAATAATTTAATTGTTTACAATTCTTTTATTGCCACTTCTCAAAAACATAATGTAATTCTTTTCAAATTCATAAATATCGTCTGCTTAAATAATTTCGCAAAATATGAAATTGTGTATTTGAATTTTTAACACAGAAAAATACTTTTATAATTGAATGTTAATAAGAGAATTTTCATAAATTTTAATTCATTAAAAATATGCTATAATTTTTCTAAAAAAAAGTATTTTATAAATTTTATAAAAGAAATCATGAAACTATACATAGTTAAAAGGAATGAGCATAGTTTGAAAATCTGAAAGCAGTTTTTGAAATATTTTGTCAGAATAATGAAAATATATTTTATTTATTTATTTATTTAATGATATTCTAGCTATAATTACTGATCCCATGATTTAAGTTTTTCTTCTGAAAACGTAGGTGTTTCACTTTTTATTTGAAAAAATGCATTCGTAATGGAAAACATGTAAAATAAATTAATTAAAATAATAATTTTTCGGAAAGTATTTCTGTAAAAAAATAATATTCTGCAAATCTACAGATCATAATTTATATTTGTGTTTAATTTCAAGTCAAAATACTGTATAGTTTTTTTGTAAAGTGTACGACAAAATGTCATTTGAGTGGCCTAGTAAAAAATTCGCTTCGCTCATCCTAATAAAAATAAATTAAAAAAAATCATATCTTTTTTTATAGTAAATTTTTGATATATTTTAACTTTGACATTTACGATTTAACATACATTCTAACGTGATGGTAAACAATTCTAACGTGATGGTTAAAAGTGAAGGTCATATTCAGATTCAGTGTTAAAAATACGCAAAAATCCAATATTAAAAATTAAAAACACAGCCATCTCCTTTATTTTATTGTATCCTTTTTTGTTATTTTTTAACTTTGACAATTTATGATTTACAAAAAATCCTGACATGATGTTTAAAATTTAAGGTAATTTTCGGTTTCAGCGATTAAAAATACATAAAAGTTAAAAAACACAAACATCTTCCTCTTGTGTTATCTGTCTAAAATCTTTTCTTAAAGTTTTTGGCGGTAATCTATCAGAAATGTTTTTACATTATCCTGCAAAATAAGTGTAAATGGTACCTTCCGAAAATCACAATAATATTAGGTTGTCATAGGATGTACGCCAGTATGTAAAATTTAATCTCCATCCGATACTTCAAAGGGAGTTAAGGTTCGAGTACAAATTTTGAATTGAAAAGCATACATACGATGATTGAAGTTAAATAAAAACTTATAAAAATAACATAATTTTTGTTATGAGAAATCATAAAAAGAAATGTTGACAAATCCTTACAAAATAAACATGTTACTATATAATTATTTTGGACAACTTGAAACTTAATAAAAGTTAATTCAGTTGTAATATTTATAATATTTTCTTTCAAAGCGCAGATATACATGAAATAATTTTTTCAGATACTGCGTTGGTACTTGGTATATGATCCCTCAAATAATCTCAAACTCACTTGTTTCAAATATAAGTAAGTGGTGTGAGTCATGCATTTCTGAATTTTCTTAACTAGGTCAATTTTAGTCTTATATGAATTGGACTTTGTCTTACTCGTTTGTGTAATAGGAAAAAATTACTAAATATTACTTATAGAACCGAAAGATCGTACAAAAATTTAAATTTCGTAATTTTTTAAGAAATGCTTTTAGTGACGCAAATCGTTTTTAAAATATTTATTTAGGACATTTAAAACAGTTTTGTTACTGGAACTATCTATGACTAATGGTTTAGGAATTAGCCATTGGTCACCGTTGAGAGTGGGCACCCTGTACATATGTATATATATATATACAGGGTGTTTCGCTACCAGACCGACAAACTTTGAGGGGTGATAGTAGACATAAAGACAAACATTATTAAATAGGAAACCATGGGGCGCAAACGTCTTCTGTAGGAGCTAGGGGCCATTAAAGTTTAAGGACCAAAATTTCAAACGCTGATAAAAATTAGAAAAAAGGTCGATTTATTTGCGGTTTTCTCTAAAATCATTCTTTATATCACGATTTTTTTTTAATTTTAAAGGTTAAGTTGAAAAATTGTCGATAGAGGGCGTTTTAGACTTTAGAGTAATGAACAAATACTTTTTGCCGTTCTTTTGTGCATGGGGCTGAAATTATACTAAAGTTTAGACTTTAACTTAAATTTTAAGCCCAAAATCGGAAACATTGGGATCGGTTAACTAGCGAAAATTTAACTGTGAAACGATGGGAGATTTTAAACGCTCATAAACATTGGACAAACTAATCGATTTTGTTGCGGTTTGCGTGTAGGTCATTCCCTTGGTAATTATTTTATTCAAAATGACGTACAGCTTTCATGTCCTCATTTTTTGTTAGAGGGCGCTTCCGATACATGTCCGATATTTCAATGGTATTACTCTTGGGTGTTTTACTACCAGACCACCATACTCCCAGGAAGTGTAAGGGATGCAAAGACGACTCGGAATCACACAGGGATGTAACGTTGAAAATTGCTTTTTGCATGTTACGTTTAAAAAAAGCAGAGATAAAAACAACAGAAACAAGCAGAGAAACAGCAACATGTTAAAGTGACAGAACAAAGTTTAAAGGTTTTACTGCAAAAAGTGTTCGTAAATACGACCAGAAAAAGTCCGGCAAACTTGACAGCGACACTAGGTGGCGCTGCGATTTTCTTGCGGTAGATGGCCCTGAACGGTAATGAGCGTGAAAGTTTCTTTTTCGTTGCGCAGCTCTATGTGGTTCCAGCACGATCGGGCTCTTCCACATTTTACCAATGATGTTCACCGATACCTCAACGTAACATATGGACAGCGGTGGATAGGTCGTGGTGGCCCGGTTTATTGTCCTGTCAGATCACCGGACTTTTCAAGTATGAGCTTCTTCTGCTGGGGTCACATGAAAAGTTGGGTGTATGAGAATCTCGTACCATCAATTAAAGACTTAGCAGCTCGTATTTCTGTAGCTTCCGGAAATCTATCAAAGATTCCAGGAATCTTTCAAAGCGTGAGAAATTACATGCGACGCCACTGTCAAGCATGTCGAATTACTTCTGGTCGTAATTTCGAACATCTTTTCTAGTAAAACCTTTAAATAAACTGTTTTATGTCATATTAACGTGTTGCTGTTTCTCTGCTTGTTTCTGTTGTTTTTTTTCTCTGCTTCCTTTAACCATAACTCCCTAAAAAGACATTTTCAACGTTACATTCCTATGTGATTCCGAGTCGTTTTTGTATTCTTAACACTTCCTGGAAGTATGGCAGTCTGATAGTAAAACATCCAGGAGTAAAGCCATTGAAATGTCGGACATGTGTCGGAAGCGCCCTCTATGAAAAAATGAGGACACCAGAGCTGTACGTCATTTTGAATAAAATAATTACCAAGGGAATGACTTACACGCAAACCGCAACAAAATCGATTAGTTTGTCCAATGTTTATGAGCTTTTAAAATCTCCCCCTCGGTTCACAGGTAAATTTTCGCTAGTTAACCGATCCCCATGTTTCCGATTTTGGGCTTAAATTTAAGTTATAGTCTAAACTATAGAATAATTTAAACCCCATGCACAAAAGAACGACAAAAAGTATTTGTTCGTTACTCAAAAGTCTAAAGCGCCCTCTATCGACAATTTTCAAACTTAACCTTTAAAATTAAAAAAATAAAAAATCTTGATATAAAGAATGATTTTAGAGAAAACCGCAAACAAATCGACACTTTTTTCTAATTTTTATCAGCGTTTGAATTTAGGACCTTAAATTTTAATGACCCCTAGCTCCTACAGAAGACGTTTGCGCCCAATGATTTCCCATTTAATAATGTTTGTCTTTATGTCTACTATCACCCCTCAAAGTTTGTCGGTCTGGTAGCGAAACACCCTGTATATATATATATATATATATATATATATATATATATATATATACCGGGTGTCCCAAAAATGACTGATGGATTTTAAAATTCAATAACTTGCAAACGATGACAGCTATTTAAAAAAAATTTGCAGGAGGGTTATGTATAATGTCAGAAGTTTTTTTACCGTATTTTTTTATTTTAGTTCGCATCTCAAACAATAGGTGGCCCTGACGGCGATTGAAGGCCAAGTCGACGCTTCACTCAGCACTGATCACCTGGCCTTCAATGGCCGTCAGTGCCACCTATTGTTTGAGATGCGAACTAAAATAAAAAATTACGGTAAAAAACCTCCTGACATTATACATAACCCTCGTGCAAAATTTTTTAAATAGCTGTCACCATTTGCAAGTTATTGAATTTTAAAATCCATCAGTCATTTTTGGGACACCCGGTATATATATATTTAATGATGCTCTGTAAACAAAATTTAAAGAAATTTCTTTCGAATCAAAATTATTTGAGCTGAGCGATAAAAATGCGAGAAAATTGAGTCAGTTTTAGAATAGTAAGAATGTGAACTATATACCCTGTATGTCAGTCATACGTATGCACTTTTATCGCTGCAAAGGAGACAGAAGTAATTGTAATAGGAATTAGATAATGAGATTTCTTGCAGATAGAATGAAGGGAAACTTATTTTTGTTTTGGATTTTTAGAAATTAAAGAAAAAAAAGAATTAAAAAAAATTCTCAATTTTTTTATTTATGCTAAAATAGTTTTATGTGAAAACTTACGGATTGGTAAACAAACATGTTTAAAAAAGATAGCAAATAAATATTCAAATAAGAGTAAAATACATGTCGAATAAATAAACACTCGAAATAATTGATGAATTTTCAAAAATTATGACAGACAGTATATCTTAAAACATTTAATGAATTACAATTAAAACCCCCAATTCTAGTTATATATGTATTTAAAGTTGTAATAGCTTTGAAAGTTGTTACTTACAACAGATGGGCATTATTTAACGTATTAGGATAAATAACAGTATTATTCATTTTAATGCATTAACAGATTAACGAAAAGTCCCTGCTAAATTTGGAACGCATTGTCTTATAAAGTATATAAAAAAAGAAAAGAAAAGAAAAGACTGAAAGAATAGTTCTTTAGAAATACATATTAAAATTATAATAAAAATAAAATTTCCAAAACTTGTTTTTCGATATTAAAATAAAACAAGTTTTAAAAATGTACTTTCAATTAAAAAAATGTCCTACTTTAAGCGCTTATTATGACGCACCAAAACTAATAGAAAAAAATAGACTCTATCACAGTGACGTCACAGACAATTCAACTCCACATATCAGCTGCAAATACATTTAAAACAAACACATAGAGTTCAGAGCGTTTTAGGCATGCATTATACCATCAACCCACTTACAATATGATCGTTCAAAAAAAGAGACAAGAACGTGGAACAAGCATTGAATTTACTAAGAAAAATTTCCATATCGAGCCACAATTGTTTGGCCGAATAGTGACTTTTTTAAAACTATTTCACGATTGCAATTGTAGCTTCTTGCCTAAACAATACATTTCATATGTATCTTTTTCTAGACTCTGTTATTTGTTTGGAACGTATTTTCGGCTGATATGTGGAGTTGTCTGTGATGTCATCAGTCATAGGGCCTATCATTAATAACCGCAGACACTAAAAAAACCTTCCTTTAATGGCTTTAGTTAATTTAATGGTGAGTATCATCCATCATCAACTACAGAAAAATGAGTAAAGTCTAGAAATTGCCAAGAACTATCCAAACAACCAAACAGAGTATCAAATTCACTAGCAGACATCTGCCGTTTCGCTAGATAAAAACGATCTTAAAATAGTCTGCAAAACTGCATAGAGCTTGGCAGTTGTTTTTTTTCTAGTACTCATAACTGTTGATTTTAAAAATGCAACTTATTTTATGCAATAGGAAGACAAAATATTTTTCAACACCTTGAAGGGCGGTGATGCCGCAACGGCATCACATAATTTTAATACATATTTGCCACATTGGCATACGAATTTCACTTTTATTAAATACGCGACAGTATTGCCGTACATTATTTTATTAGAAACTAGCGGACCCGACAGACGTTGTCCTGTCACAGACAGACGTTGTACTTCCTGGCACCGACACCAGAAAATCAAATAAATGTACTTAAATATAGTAATACGCACGATAAACACTACGCTCTTAATTTAATTTCTTATTACAATTAAGCAAAGAAAATTATTTTTCACTCTTCAGTATTTTTGGAAGTCGGTTCATTTTTTGATAGAAAAGTTTATTTTTCTCTGTTTAGTTAAAAGTTAACGATTTTCTGAAGTCAGTTAATCAAAATTATAATACAGTGCTTCTAATTTTTTCATGTCAGAAGAATAAAAATTCAAATGATTATTACTGTATTATCCTGATACCGAAATTAATGCAAAGAGAAAAATGTCAAATTCTAATTCTAATACTGTAAAGCATACACGTTTGACAGGAGCGGGGTTCGAACAGGCGATCTCTTTCTTCGAGAAGCAGAGCTTATATCTGGCGCCTTAGACCGTTCGGGCATTCTGTCCGCACTCTATTCATCGAACTTATTCAACACTTTTAATTAGCGAAAAATCACTAACTATTACTTTTTGTCTAGTTACTAAAAAAGTACTGAATCAATTTCGATGAAATGTGAATCTATACCATTCTCGAATCCACTGGAACACACACGTAAAAATTCCATTAAAATCGGTCCAGTCGTTTAGGAGGAGTTCAGTTACATACAAACGCACAGAAGGTTTTTATATATAAAGATAAGGATTCAAAATTTCAGATTTTTGCGCCTAAGACATTGCCAAATTAGGAAAATGTAAATTATCCCACGAACTACTGGATTTAAACGAATTTGCTTAGTACCATTCGATTCAGAATGAAAAAGTGCACTAAAATATGTTATCAGTTGAAAAATAAATACAAAAGCCGATTTTTAAGGAATTTTTTAAAAGTTCGCTCTTTTTTCTACTCCTCTTAAGGGTGGAATTTTCGAAAATCTCTTTTTAGCGGCACTCGATGTTATAAGAAGTATTTTTACCCCAATTTTCAAGATTTTTGGTTCGGTAGATTTTTTTGTGCTGTTATTATTCGAAATCCTGACTTTCTTTTATATATATAGATAAGGATTGAAAATTTCATTTTTTTGCGCCGAAGACATCGCCAAATTTGGAAAATATGAATTATCTCATGAACTACTGGATTTAAACGAATTTGCTTAGTACCATTCGATTCAGAATGAAAAAATGCACTAAAATATGTTATCAGTTGAAAAGTATCTACAAAAGCCGATTTTAAAGGAATTTTTTTTACCCTCCTTAGGGGTGGAATTTTCGAAAATCTCTTTTTAGCGGCACTCGATGTTATAAGAAGTATTTTTACCCCAAATTTCAAGATTTTTGGTTCGGTAGATTTTTTTGTGCTGTGATAATTACGAAATCCAGACTTTCTTTTATATATATAGCACTTTTAATTAGCGAAAAAATCACTAACTATTAGTTTTTGCCTAATTACTAAAAAAGTACTGAATCAATTTCGATGAAATGTGAATCTAAACCATTCTCGAATCCTCTGGAACGCACACACAAAATTTCATTAAAATCGGTCCAGTCGTTTAGGAGGAGTTCAGTTACATACACACGCACAGAAGATTTTTATATATAAAGATACTGAATTCACACTAGAAAATTTTTATTAAAAATCTTCTTTTGTTTTACTTATGGAATATCAGTTACCTTATAAAGCAAAAATATCTATTAAAACTTCCTGGTGATAATTCGAAATTCCTAGCCGGAAACCAGCCAGATGCAGCATCATTGATACCCGAACATGCACTTTTACTTATTTACAAATAAATTTTCCTGTAAGTACTGGTACCAATCATGAATACAAGTACCTTGCCCCTGAAATGGTTGACACACCACACTGCTGTCAGTTAAATTGCTGTAATTTGCTGTGCAGGTAAACAGTGTTGCATAAAATCATTTTAGTAAAAGGAATTTATTGTAATAAAAAGTTAAACATCTTATACTATAATGCGAGCAAAAATTGTGTGTGTGTGGGTAAATTTTATCTCAAAAACGGCTCTAACGATTTTCGCAAAAATTTGGATTTTACCATTTTCGGACCGAGAAGACCATTGGGCTTGGTCACATGTTTGAGAAAATTCAATTATTGGGTCATTTTGGGTCATAATGGGTCAGGATCAAGCTATTTATATCTAGAGAACGGCTGGATCGATTTTAAGGAAATTTTGTATCCAATCGTTTTTTGGCACAAGAAAACAACTGAGCTGGGTCACATGTTCGAAAAATTTTGATTAGTGGGTCATTTTTGGGTCATTGTGGGTCAAGCCATTTTTATTTAAAAAACGGCTCTAACGATTTCGACCAAATTTTATATTTTATCGTCTTGGATTACAAGAAGACCATTGGATTAGGTAACATGTTCGAGAAAATTCGGTTAGTGAGTCATTTTTGGGGTCATTGTGGGTCATGCTATTTTTATCTAGAGATTTTCTCACGCAATTTTGACTAAAAATTGCATTCTATGATTTTCGAGCACGAGAAAAACATTGGGCTAGGTTACATGTTCGAAAAAAATTTTTAATGGGTCATATTGGGTCATTAAGGATCTGGGTCAAGCTATTTATATTTAAAGAACGGCGTGATGGATTATAACGAAATTTTGTATGTAGCAGTTTTTTGACATGAGAAAACTAATGGGCTAAATCACATGCTTGAGAGATTTCGACTATGAGGGTCATTTGTGGGTCATGATGAGTCATAATGGGTCATGGTCAAGCTATATCTAAATAACAGGTGGAACGATTTTAACGAAATTTTGTATGCAACATTTTTTTGGCACGGTAAAATCATTGGACTATATTACATGTTCGGAAAATTTCGATTAATGGGTCATTTTGGGTCATTAAGAGTCTGGGTCAAGCTATTTATATTTAAAGAACGGCGTGATGGATTATAACGAAATTTTGTATGTAACAGATTTTTGACATGAGAAAACTAATGGGCTAAATCACATGTTTGAGAGATTTCGACTATGAGGGTCATTTGTGGGTCATGATGAGTCATAATGGGTCATGGTCAAGCTATATCTAAAGAACAGGTGGATCGATTTTCATGAAATTTTGTGTGCAACATTTTTTTGGCACGATAAAATCATTGGACTAGGTTACATGTTCGAAAAATTTCGATTAATGGGTCATTTTGGACCATAAAGGGTCTGGGTCAAGCTATATATAATTAAAGAACGGCAGGATCAATTTTAACGAAATTCTGTATATAACAATTTTTAGAAACGAGAAAACTAATGGACTAAGTCACATATTCGAGAGCTTTCGATTATAAGGGTCATTTGTGGGTCTTAATGGGTCAAGGTCAAGCTATATCTAAAGAATGGTTGGGTCGATTTTAACGAAATTTCGTATACAACATATTTTTGGCATGAGAAAATCATTGGGGTAAGTCACATGTTCGAGAAATTTCGATTAGTGGGCCACTTTTGGGTCATTCTAATTTTATCTAGACAACGTTTCGCGCAATTTTGACTAAATTTTGTATTTTATCGTTTTCGGGCACAAGAAAATCATTGGGTTATGATAGATTTTTGAGAAAATTCGATCAATGGGTCATTTTGGATCATAAGGAGTCAGGGTCAAACTAACTATATCTAAAAAGCGGCTCAATCGATTTTATCTAAATTTTGTATCTAATGTTTTTCGGCATGCTAAAACTAATGAACTAGGCCACACGTTTGAGAGATTTCGATTATAAGGGTCATTTGTTGGTCATGATGGGTCATGCTAATTTTATATAGAAAATAGTACTCACCATTTTGACTATACTTTGTATTATATCGTTTTCGAGCAAGAGAAAACCATTTGGCTTGGACACATGCTCGCGAAAATTCGATTTGTGTGTCATTTTGGGTCTTAATGAGCTAGGGTCATTCTTGTTATATATAACAACGACTCAATCAATTTTACCTAAATTTTGAAACAAAACGTTTTTTGTCACGAGAAGACTATTGAGCTGAGTCGCATGTTAAACAAAATTATATTAGTGGGTCATTTCGCTTTATTGCTGAATGCTGCCAAGATAATTTTACCTAAAAAATGGCTTAAACGATTTTCATTCAATTTTATATTCTACTGTTTTTGATTACCTGAAGACGATTGAGCTATGTCACATGCTTGATCAAATTTGATTAGTGGCTCATTTTGGGTAATACTAGTCAGGGTCAAGAGAATATAGCAAAAGCCAATAACTTGGTGATATTTGAGAAAATATTGGCGACATATGGCCAAAAAATCGACTATAAAAATTATGTAAACCAAAACACGTATTTGGAGCCAAATGAAAGAATGCCTCCAAATTTGGCTATATCTAGCAAAAAATATTGTCTTTCAGAATGTAAAGACATTTTTTATACATTCTCAGAGCTGCCAAGTCTCCGGCTTTTTGGATACCAGTATTATTATACAGAAAATTATGTTTTAAGTAATTGGAACATTGAGACGATTTAAAAACAGATGATTTTCTCTAAAATAATACTGGTGTGCAAAAAGCCGGAGACTTGGCAGCTCTGCATTCTTAAGAGGATTTGAGATGGATGGTTAAACCAATCAGAGTCGAGCTAAAAAAGTGATTTAGATCGATGTCCTTTCGTTGTAAATTTTAAAATAAAGTAAAATTTATAAACATGCGCATAAAAACATAGTTTTCTTATTGATTGTTTTTCTAAATAATACTATTATAAACATGTTTTACAGTAATAATACAGAGTTAATGATACAGTGAAAATACTACATCGAGTTGAACACAAAGTTAATTTTGACCGAGCTAAGCTCGGTCTCCCCTGCTAGTGTTATTTAATAAGCGATATGAGAAGATGGATATTATTCCGGCTTCGTTGCATTGGCAAAGTTGGTTTCATCGGCCATTTTTAGCACTTTCCAACAAAGTTGAAAAGTGCTTATGCATTCGGTTTGTCTGGCCGTCTTTCCGCGCTCTAACTCCCGTAAATATACTCGGATTGCTATGAAATTTTTATACGTTATTGAGATTTCTCCTAGCACGAACCCTATTGAAAATGAAGTATCTACCATGATTAGTTTATCTACAGAGAGAATCAAAAGTTTCCCATTACATTACGACCTATGGGGAAAAATCGTTAATATACTCGGATTGCCATGAAATTTTAGGACGTTATTGACCTTTACCCTAGCACGAACCCTATTGAAAATGAAGTTTCTACCATGATTAGTTTATCTACACGGCGAATCAAAAGTTTTCCATTACATTTTGGCCCATGGGGAAAAATCGTTAATATACTCGAATTGCCATGAAATTTTAGGACGTTATTGACGTTTACCCTAGCACAAGTCCTATCGAAAATGAAGTTTCTACCATGATTAGTTTATCTACAGGACGAATCAAAAGTTTCCCATTACATTACGGCCTATGGGGAAAAATCGTTTCAAAGGAATTTTAAAGATGTTATACCCTGTCAAACATTAAAGTATGCATTCTATAAAATAAAAGGTGAAAATGTAGCTATTATTCATTTACAGGGCCAAACAAAAGAATTCCATTAGATAATGGTAAAAGGGGGAATTGTGTGTGACATATTTTAAATATATTAAGATTTTTCATGCATAATAAATTTGATATATGTCACTGAAACTTAATATAAATTATACGCTACTGTCTTGCATAATATGAAGTACATAGCATTTACAGTGCCATACAAAAGATTTCAAATAGTATATTCTTTCCGAAGTACCGTATATGTGTCCGATGATGGCTGATGGAGGGATGAAATGCATTTTAATTATGATATGCTCATTTATATTTCGCTAAATATATGCACATTATATGGTGTGTATAAATGTTATAGTTGATATACAGGGCTACCCAAAAGAGCTCACCAACGTTACTGAATATGAGCGTAAATTATTTAAGCGTGGTTCTTAAATAAGCTAAGCCTTTTTACGCTGACCTTCACTCAATTTACTGAGAAATGTTTGCAGAATATAGATAAAAGGATATACAGGGCCACGCAAAGAATTGGGTACATGGACGCTTATGAATGATGATTTATGAGAAAGTGATTTCAGTTGTTTTAAAAGTATTTTAGTTTACAATAAATTTTAGCCTAAGGCTGACGTGTAATAAAGGTACAATGTAAACTACAGGGCTGAACAAAAGTATTCAAGTATGTTTCCATCTAATAGTATGAATTGCTGAAAAAGAAATTTCAAGCTACTGGGTATTTTCTTGCTAAACTAAATTTTCCCATTATATCAACTGACATATGAAATACAGGACTGTTCAAAAGTACTGGAATACATATTTGGGTACATTTGGCTATACACTATTATTTCCCTAAATAACAAAGTTTTGTTACAGATTTCATTAAGTGTTGGAAAGAGCTTCATAATCTATGCTTAACGCATGATTTTTCTTACTTGTTGACCATGTATTCGCTCCGCTTTGTAAAATGGTAAATCGATGCCATGAGGTCACGCAAGTGATTGTTTTTTTTTCTCTCTCCTTCTGTTGTGTCGTCAGAGTTTGAATGGCACCTGCGTGAGTAGGATGTAGATATCCGATAAAATAAATATTAATTTGAGAAAAGAAGTTTTTATCTTGTCGACTTCAGTTGACCTGTGGTGTTTTCTTTGAATTTGAATGTTGAAAGGGAATCAGAGAACAGGATGGGATTATTTTGATTTCGTTATATTTTTTGACCAGGTATTCGGCGGTTTATTTGACTTTAGATGTTAACTAGTCGTTGGAGGCCACCGTAATACTTACACATCATGGATAGGCATATGAAAATAAAACATGTGAAAACTATTTATACAATGCACTGCAATTCGAAAACAAAATTTAAATATTGTTAATATACATAGTAATGCTCTATTAATGAATTGCTGATGTACCAATTTCGACAAATTATATAAAACACCAAACTACTCAAGTAATACCGAACTGCGTAAAAGAAACATCCTTATAACTCCAATAATAATTATAATATAAACTAACAGTTTACTGCGTTGGATTAAGCGTCTCATTTTAAATTAAAATATACCTCTGAATCGAAATTTGAGTGAAATACAGGGTCATGAAAAATCGAAGAATGTGGAAAACAGGATTACAAATATCTCGGCAACTAATTATTCGATTGACTTCGTTCTGTATGCAAAATGTGTGTTATTTTATTGCCTTTTACAACCAATCCTTAGAACAAAAAAATTCAAAAATGTTTATATACCTTTCATCAGAACGAATTTTTCGAGAGTCCGAAAAAAATAGTTCCGGATAATCGAGGTTGCTGATATTAAATAGGTTTCGTTCCATTCTTATATACTAACTATATACAAAATTTCAAGTCTCTATCTCAATTTGTTCGGGAGATAGAGCGTTTATAGACAGACAGACGGTCGGCAATTTTTTTTTTCTAAAAATATGTTTTTCGGAACCTCCACTATCTAAAACGTATAAATCCGTCAAAATTTTTTTTTGATTTTCAAAACGATTGCAAGACTTACCCTATGCTACGTATGATGGGTAAGTAAAAAAGAATATTGCTCATGGACTTTGACAAGTTTTTCTTTCTTTTTTTATATAACATTAGATTTAATTTTTTGGAAAGGGGTTGCATATGCTTTTATTATTTATTTTTCAAGCTCTCAACATTGTGTTTTTAGAAAATAAGAGCTGGGAACACTTTTATTTCTGTGATTTTGTTTTATTATAAGTAAAGGAAAGAAAATAGCATCGCATTATTTATGCGAGCACAATTATAGCAAATTGAAAAAACATAATAAAAATATGTTTGGAAAAGTTACTCTTGATTAAAAGTGTATGAAGGACACTTCCAGGTTCTTGTGGATTATCTTTAAACATGCATTGATAAATATAAATGCAATAAAATTTGGAGATACAGTTTCAGTTGCAAAAATATTTAAATTTGTGTTCTATATGATATAAAAATCGATTTACGTTACTATAGCTGCTTTTTATATACTTCATGAATAAAAATAAAAATTTCAATGTCTGAATCTTAGATTTTTTTTTTCGTTCAATTAACATGCAAAAAGTAAAAAAATATTTTTCTGAGACCAAAACTTACTGAGTTATGATACTTGCAATTTAATGAATTTTCTGATTTTAAGTCTGCAAATGTACAAAAAACATGTTTTTAGTACTGGATCTCTTAATTGCATAAATAATTATTTCACAGTCTTGCGGTGTTCGCTATGCATATGCATTGATACATATGACAGCAGTGAAGTCGGAAACAATTTTTTTTTTTTTTTTTTTTTTTTTACAAATCATGTTAAAACGATGTTTATTTTTGTACAAGGCCTAAAAGCTAATTTCAAATCCAATAGTTTAAGTGATATAGTTCCAATTGCAAACAATTTTCAGATTTTATGCATAATGTAAGATTCAATTTATGTTTAAAAAGGTGCTATTTATTTTTTTTAAATTACGATGTATAGATTCTAAATCTTCATACAGAAAAAAATTCTCCCTGTTCCACCATCTAGCCAGAAAAAAATTATTCTTCTATAGCAAAAACTTACTGAGTTATGATACTTAAAGAATTTAATGAGTTTTCGATGTCTTAGAAATCATAAATGGAAAACGTCTGTTTAGTGTCAGAAAAGCTGAAAATACACGATACTCACAAAATCATAATTAGGTAGTTTTTGTGCTGCAAAAATTAATTTTTCAACCAAAAATTGATTTTAATGGTGTAGATTTATTTGAACTAAAAACAGCATCTATATTTAAGTCACAAAATTATTTCAAACATTTAAATTAAAGGCCTTCTAATTAAAACATCCGTTGATAGCATTTCATTGCTTATACATTACAAAAATAACAGGCTGTTGGAACCTCGTACCTATGCAAGTCTATAACAGTGTAACCTTATTTCCCATCTCTACCTCAAACCAGACCTATTAGTTAAAAGACTTGCCTATTCGCTGATTTGCTTAAAATTTATTTTTTGCAAACTCATGTATAAATCGACCCTCCCCCCTCAAAATCTTGAAAATCCCAAATTTCGCCTAAAATTCTTCGATTTCTAAAAGTGTACGTACGGTAATTTCCTTCAACACTTCCCAAACAATGTTTCCCCGTATAGCATTATGTAGTGGAATACTTTTGTGTAGCCCTGTACTTTAATAATAAAAATTCTTTGCATCACAGATTGTACAGAATGCATATTATAGTATATATTTCATAGATTCATGCCAATTCTATTATGTTCGAATGAGTGTAACATCATAAAAATGCATTTGAAACTTTTTTCCCATTGACCATAATGTAATGGAATACCTTTGATTGTCCCTGTAAATGATCTATGCATCCGACTTTCATAACATTTGAAATGACTCGATAAAAATACATAATAATTATATGTTTTAAATTTCAAACGATTAAAATGCATTTGAAATTTTTTTCCCCATTGACCGTAATGTAACGGAATACTTTTGATCGTCCCTGTAATTGATCTATCCATCCGATTTTCATAAAATTTGAAATGACTCGACAAAATTATGT
The DNA here is from genome assembly GCA_964019185.1 of Maratus speculifer. Lineage (NCBI taxonomy): Eukaryota > Metazoa > Arthropoda > Arachnida > Araneae > Salticidae > Maratus > Maratus speculifer. The sequence continues at coordinate 40,542,955 of OZ025303.1, forward strand.
TGTAATTATGTATTTTAAATTTCAAACGATTCGGTTGGGTAGTTTTTGCGTTGTTATATGCGGACATATAGACGGACAGACGGACGGACAACAATAGGTGCTACGTATTTACATAATTAGAACGCACCTAAAAATGCAGCAATGGGTTTACTGCTAGGGAGAAATAAAGAAGAGTTTTTTAATTTTTTTATTCATTTATTTTTTGAAAAAAAGGTGTGTGGTTACGGATCAGTTGCAGTTTTCTCAGAGTGGGGAGAATGGATGTTTGTGGCATTTACACTATAAAAGGGGGAAAATGTTAGTGATACAAGAAGATCACTAAATATTTCGAATTAGTGGTCCGTTTAAAAATGTTATGTGATCTCAGGGCAGCAGACCATCAAGGACTTGAACGTTGGTATGGTTAGAGTTCATGAATAACAAATACTTTGCTCGCTCTATTCCATTCCACAGAAAACATGTTTTAACACTAGAACGCCGGGAAATTTTACGCAAGTTTTATAAAATACATTTAAAACCAGAAAAATAATTTGATATTAGTTATTTTATTTGTTCAGCCCAATTCATTGCAACTGGTATATGACTTATTTCTTTAAAATTTTTCTGGTTCGAATCAACGATTGGTCCAGTGATCGGTGTCAAATTGACACCTTCCCGGCGTTCTAGTGTTAAGGAACCTCAGAAATTCATGCTCGTTTTATTTCGATAAATATTTGGAATTGTGTTAAATAATAATCCATAAAAGATTTTCCTTACAGACCATAATATAAAATGTAATTATTTTTACAGCACTCTGAATAAGCTAAATACAGTGAAACCTCCGAATAAAGGACACCCTTGGGACCGGAACTTTTGTCCCTTAAATAGAGGTGTCCCTTATTCGGAGTTTTTACATTTTTTTAAAAATTAATCATTCATAAGGACATAAAAAATAACAAAATATTAAAATTGAAGTTTAAATGTACCCGAAGGTTATAAATTACATTAATTAGGCACAAAAGTAATAGTTAATTATTTTTTTAATTGATTGCTTAGTTAGTAATTGATTTGTTGAGTTATTGATTTGTAATTTTTACGTCAATGTTTCTGTAATGCAAAAAGTGCAATAATATTTAAAAAAAAATCTTTCTTGCGAAATAATCATTAAAAAAAGTGACTATTTTGCAGATTTCAATTTTTCTACTACTAAACTTTTCAGATATTCATTTACCACACTTATAACTTTTAGTCCTTCATTATAAGCAGTATTTACTAAAAAGTATTAAACTGCTTTGCATATTTTTTAAAGCATCTGTGAAGTTCTTTATTTCACAATTTTCCTTTCTCTTTCATTTTCAGAGTCATCCCTCACAATTTTCAGCATTCGTTTCAATATAAACTGCGAGGTGGCAGCATAGACAATCACCTCATCAAGTTCACGAGAGAAATTCTAGAATTAGTTAAAACTCAATATGTATGTTAAAACGCAATCGGTCTACTAAAACACCTAAAAATCTGAACTCTGAAAATCTGAAATTTGACTCGTAGATTTACCATTATATTTTCTTGCACTCAAATCTATGAAAATATGGAGACTGACTGCAAGATACTTTAATGATAAACCTACGAAGCAACCACTAAAATCGGGTTTATATGTGTTTTCCACCTAGATATGACATGACTGATCAATTGTATTTCAATATGTGAATCGAGTTTTAACCTATTCTGAAATTTCAGTTGTGAACTCTATGACGTTATTGTCTGCACTGCCACCTCTGGCTCTAATAGGGATAAACGTATTTCGATGTCTTTATAATATCCTTGTATCATAATATCATTGTGTATAAATAAATACTGATCAGTTGAGTTGCATACCTCTGTACCAACATAACTGCCTATCTGATAAGTTCTCAAATTTCTGTATTTTCATTTTCATCGCAGACTACTTCATTATCTCAAATGCAAAAATCAACCACTTTAACATTTTGCACTCGTATGTCCAATATGACTGGGCAGCATTTTTCTTTGCAAAATTTATTTTTGTCATACCAGTAACAAAATAAAATAAAATTTGATATTTAATTAAATCTTTTTTTTTTTTTCAAAAAAAAAAAAGTATTTGAAGGAAACTTTTTGAGTCAAAAGGGTTAATCTCATTTTAAAGTGTCGCTTAAATCGAGTGTCCCTTATTCAGAGGTAAATACATTACACTTCCTATACGAAGGGACTGGGACCGGAACTTTTGTCCCTTAAATAGAGGTGTCCCTTATTCGGAGTGTCCCTTATTTGGAGGTTTCACTGTACTACGAAATTCATTTTCAATAAGGAATACGAGACAGTAATCATAGTTTATAGTAATCAATGAGTTTTAAAGGGAGGTTTAATTGGAAAAAGAAAAGAAAACAAATAAAATGCTTTTTACCAACATTTATTGACATTTAAAAATTACATCAGATCTTTATACTTTTATGAAAAAAAAAAACAATCAGAATTCAGAAGATCTTGAAACTAAGTAATTCAATAACTAAATGTGTTAGTAAATGTCTTTTGTCAAATTAGGATATTTTCTTTTTTATAGATTCCTGATGAGAACAGATTAGTTTTAAAATCCTTTTTAGCAACCTTTATTAAAATTTTCAAACATTATAAGCGTTTTTAAAATAACAATTGGTATATCAAACTCATATAATTTCATCTTGTTTTCAACATTATGGGGAATTCAGGGCAGTACCCCTCTTAAACACATTATTTTCAGCATAAAATCCTCAGTCCTGATGACGCCTGTGAGCGACTCTAAAGAACATTCGGTACTACTTGGTTATCCCGTCAACCAAAAAAATTATTGCCAAATTATAAGATTAAATGCCAATAATGGATGATTTTGAATGTCATATTAAACACGATGCACATGTTTAAACGTTATCAAGCGGTTTTTAATTCCCCTTTTTATTTCAATTTTTGTCCATATTTTATTAATTTATTTGCTCTTCCGTTATTTAAAATAAAAATTACGTCAACTTGCACAACTTGGCTATTAGTTAGGCGATTTTTATAATTTGGCGAAAATGGTCGACGGGATAACCAAGCAGTACCGAACATTCTTTAAATTATTTTAAATGCTACTAGAATTGTTAAACGCACTTTCAGATTTTCAGTAAATGCGGGCTTATCATAAGCATTGATATATAGCCATTGATATAAACATCGACATTTTTGGAGATGTTTTATAGAAATTTTAAACTGTTTTTTGCAGTCCCCTGTGATATTTGTCTCAGGACTAAAGAGATTAAGAAATTATGAGAAAGACAGTTTTAAAATCAAAGAACTTCACTGTGAGAAATTACTTTTAATAATTTTCCGAATTAAATATTCTCAATCGCTAACAGACTCACTCTCACAGACTTATAAATCTATGCTACGCAAAATAAATAATACAAAAAAAGTATTGCAATTTTTTTGGGTTAATATAAAATATAAAGCCTTGTAAAAAATGAATTTGCCAGAAATTATCTTTAACCTCCTAATTTGCTAGTTTAAATTAGCAAAAGTTTTGTTGGTAGACATTTCATTTTAGTCTCTATAAAATTAGGAATGAAATACTATTTTCATAGTAGAATATGCGTAAGTTCCTAAATAAAATAAGTATAGAAATCCGTTAATCGCAAATAGCAAATTATGGGAGCGAAAATAAACAGAATGCTCTATTGAGATTTTTTTGTATATATTTCGCACAAGTTTTCTCGATATATTTACAGATGCTTCCTTAAAAAACTTTTTGAAGAGAAATTACCGTTGCATAACTCACACAAAACTTTTCTCTCTAGTATGTATTAAAAGATGTTTGCTTAACATATATTTCTGAGAGAATTTCTTGCTACCGTAATTTTCGAAAGAAACGCCGCGGCGTTTACGTGCTTTATACTGAAATTTCAAGCGATGCGGCGTTTCTACCGATGCGGCGTTTACGCGCATTTTTTTTCAAACAAGCGTGATATTTTTCTGAATTTTTCCGAAAATTAAAAAAAAAATCGATCACAATTCCAAAATTTCGGACATAAAATGTATCGCGAATTCCGACAAATGGTCGCAAAAACAAATTAATTTCGATTTCGTCAAAATATCGTGAAAAAATGGCAATTTTCATTAAAAGACCGCAAAAAGTTACGCAAATTTCGCATTAGATTACGAATAAACGCAAATTGCATTTTCGAATGAATTTCCAGAATTTCCCTCTTATCTCCCCCTCCCTTTCTTTTATAACTTTCAGAAATTTTTTTCTGAATCCGATTTTTTCCCCTGCTCCAAAGATTCAGACATCAAATTTTGTATCATGCGGATGAGCGGAAATTTTCAGATCCAGCCGAACAAAATATATTAACCTTGCCTGAAATGCTAAAAGTTTGCCCCACCCAGCCAAAAAAACTCAATGTAACCAAGTTTGGGCCAACTTGTTGAGATTCCCGATACTTTTTTACATTTAATTTCTTTTTATTAATGACTGCCTTTTCACAATTTCGGAACAAAATCACCTCTTTAATATATATTACTGTAAAGTCCCGTTAATCCGCCCTTCCCGATCAAACGCCTCCTCCCCACTTTATAAAAAATTTCAAAATTTCAAAAAATCCTGAGAAAGCGCCCTCCCTCCCCATTCTCAAAGGCGATTGAGAATGGGGTGAATCATGATGAAATGAATTAATCATGAATCTTTGATAAAATGTGCTTTCTTACGAGATTTTTTAATTGATTTCATGCTTTTTTGGCTTTTTTTTTTACAAATTTCTTCTTTTTTCTGAGTTTTTTCGGCAGAATTCACGTTTTTTTTAAAAAAAACCCAATTTTTTCAAGTATTGCTTTAATTATCAAAATTCATGATTCATTGAACGATTCACGATTCATTCCTGCAAATTTTGTAAAACGATCGCGGAAAACTCCCGTGTAAGCGCCCCCTCTTAATTATTTTAAGATTTTTCGTCACGTTTGGGGAGAGGGGCGAATAAACGGTATTTTTACGGTACTGTTAGGAAAAAAAATCACCGTATCCGCCGCGCCGCACTAAGCATATTTTTACTTTTAAACTCGTAGGCGTCAGGCGCTTATTCCCGAAAATAATATTAAACAATATTATTAATTTTGAATTTTATTTATTAATTTCTGATTAATAATTTCATTTTTATGATTTCTTAATACAGCTTATTAATGTGTTTTTGTTTAATACGTCGACCGCGATTACCGCGGAAATTTCACCTGCGGCGTTTACGACCATTTTCTAAATTTTTTTAATGATTTTTCGCGATGCGGCGTTTCTTCCAGAAATTACGGTACATAACTCGCAAACATAAGGTTTCTCGTCAGTATGAATTAATAGATGTCTGTTTAAAGCATTGTTTTGAGAGAATTTCTTGTTGCAGTTTCACACACAAAATGTTTCTCACCAGTATGAGTTAATAAATGACTGCTTAAATGAGATTTTTGAGAGAATTTCTTGTTACAAATATCACACACAAAAGGTTTCTCGCCAGTATGAATCAACAGATGAGTGCTTAAGTTACCCTTTGCAAAAAATTTCTTCTTGCATATTTCACAGACAAAAGATTTCGCACCAGAATGAATTAACAGATGTGTGCTTAAATGAGACTTCCGAGAGAATGTCTTGTTGCATATATCACATACAAAAGGTTTCTCATCAGTATGAGTTAATATATGACTGCTTAAATAAGATTTCTGAGAGAATTTCTTGTTGCATATATCACACGCAAAAGGTTTCTGAACAGTATGAGTTAAGAGGTGTCTGTTTAAACTACTTTTATCAGAAAATTTCTTGTTGCATCTATCACACACATAAGGTTTCTCACCAGTATGAGTTAATAGATGACTGTTTAAATTAGACTTCTGAGAGAATTTCTTGTTGCATGTATCACATACAAAAGGTTTCTCACCAGTATGAATTAATAGATGACCTCTTAAATGAGTCTTCCGAGAGAATTTCTTGCTGCATACATCACACATAAAAGGTTTCTCACCAGTATGTGTTAATAGATGATCTCTTAAATGAGTCTTCTGACAGAATTTCTTGTTGTATATCTCACACATAAAAGTTTTTTTACCAGTATGGATTAATAGATGACTGCTTAAATCAGACATCTGAGAGAATTTCTTGCTGCATATTTCGCACACAAAAGATTTTTCATTACTATGAATTAACTGATGACTGCTTAAATGCCTCTTTTGAGTGAATGTTTTGTTGCATGTCTCACAAACAAAAGGTTTTTCATCAGTATGGATTAAGCGATGTTGGCTAAATCCCCCTTTTGAGAAAATTTCTTGCTGCATATCTGACATACAAAAGGTTGCTCACCAATATGAATTAACATATGTGTGCTCAAATAACTTTTTCTTGAAAATCTTTTGCTGAACATCCCATACACAAACAGTTTTTCTTGCTGTAATTCAGAATCCACCTTTTCAAAAAACTTTCGAAAAGAAATATTTTGCAGCATATTTCGCACTTCTAAAACAGTTTTGAGTTATGTGATGTGCATCTACATTTATGGCTTTCTGCAATAAATATAACACTATCACCTTTTAAGATTTATGAAAAATAAATTTACAAAAAATAAAAACATTATGAAATGTTACATTAAGGCAGAAAACTGAATTGAAATAGACCCCAAATATCTGATGCTCGCAGAACTAATGATATGTCAGATTAATTTTCTAATTGCATAAAGATTTAAAGTATAACCAAATTTCGAATAAATAAAATAAATAATTTTCACTATAAAATAAAAAACTTATATAGAAAATATTGTTAATAAACATTAGAAACAAATATTATAAATCAGGAATAAATCAGATATTTATGAATAAAACATTTATATATAAAAGTATTTTTTAAAACATACATAAATTAGAGTAAATTTTTAAAAAAATCTTATGGAGAAAATTTTATAACTTTATATCGTCTGGGAAAACATTGATATATTGTACAAGGAATGTGGATAAAAAACTCATATTTACAGCAAGGGGAATTATAATATTTAGAAATATTTAATCTAAAATCTTCCAGATTTAAGAAATTTTTAAACTAACATAAATGATTATTGAGAAAAACATTTTGCATTATCAAATCAATTTATATTGTATTGCAATAATTTAAACATTGATTAGTCTTTTAACAATATTTAAAGTCGTATGTAATAGATTATAATTAAAACAAAATACATTTTCTTTAAAAGATTTAAAATACAGTCAAGGTTCTATAATCCGCACTGGTTGGGTCCAAAGGTTATGCGGATTATGGAATATTGTGGATCATAAAGCATTATGGATTATGCGTCATTTTATGATTCCTAGAGAGCATTTTATTCTACAATTAGTATAATATGAAATCCAATAATTAATTTAATAAGCTATCTCAAGAAATGCCTTTTTAAAATTATCTTATAAAAAAAATTATATATGTGTGCATTTAAATAAAAATATTTACACATGTTCTGTAATACACAGTTTGTTTTTTACTGTTCATAAAATAAAAGTTTTATTTTAAAAAAGTAGATGTTTTATTATGATTTATTTTTTCAATTTTTTATTAGTTGTTTTAAAAAATAATTTTTGGATCATGAATTTGTAATTTTAAAAAAAATGTCTATTTCACTGTTTACATTTGTAAAATAGCACAAATGATAGAAAAATTGCGGATTATGAGTGCACGGATTATCGATCATTTACTGTACAGCTTTGGAATTCATTTGTAGCAAATTGGATTATAAATTAGGTTAAGAGTATCATAAAACAGATCTAAACAAGAGCTGTTTATATCACAGTCTGTAGAGAGTACAGAAATAAATACAGAACTTCAGATGGGAAGGAAAAAAAAAAGAAATAGTTTACTCAGAAACAAATCAATTAAACTAACGATCGGTATGTTTAATAAAAATTATCAAAATATTAAAATTCAACATTAGCTATGTTGCAGTTTTGTCTGTTTTTAAGCAGCATAAAAATACATTTTAAGAGAAAGATTGTAGAATGTTATATGCAAGTGCAGATACAGATTTAGAATAATAATAGTGACTTTATATACTGGGTATATAATACTTCAAACTGCGTTATATATCTAGCAAATTTAGACACTGTAATATCACAATACAAGCTGGATTCAAATATGAAATTTCCTTATACCTCCAGCCAGGGGTGCAAAAATCTAGGCGCCAGCAGGCAGTTTCTCACCACAAAATTTATTTCGTTTTTCTTCGTCTAATATTTCGTGAAAAATTCCAGCTAGAATGCTATTAAATTTTGAACGAAAAAATTTTAAAATTTTAGTGGTGAGAGACTATCCTCTGGCGCCTAGATTTTTGCACCCCTGCCTCCAGCTCATTAGTAAAATTATGATATTTTAATAGCTAATACTTTTCACAACACTACCCTTGTACAGATTATTTAATTAAAGATATGAAAAAGAAAATCACTCTAATTTATTAGCATATAATTTCTTATTATTTTACTGTTAACATTACTTTCATCAATAATAAATGTTTGTACTTCACAGTCGTTTCGGCTAGCACCAGGAGGAAGAGGTAGCTATCATATTTCTTGGTATATTTTACTTGAGAATAATTTTAATCAAATTTGAAGAATTTAAAATGCGACGAACCCGATAAAAAATTATTCGCCAATGGGTACTTGAATGAGAATTGCACCAAATTAGTAAGCTATAGTGAAGTTGGCATCAGTTATGGTTACTTTTCTGGTCACCAAATTTGGTGATATGTCATTAAGTGTCACCAGGCTTGGCAAAAATTTGAAGCTAACGGATATTAATAATATTTAAGCATTGCACAGCAATACATAGTGCAAATGGCCGCCGTTTTGAAACAAGATGGTAGAAGAAGTTGGCCAACGAACTCAGTCGAGACATTGTTATATGCTATATATCCAATCAATCTCATCCAAATCAATTTATAAATACGAGAGTTACAGCATGACGAAATTCAGATTGTTTCAAAATGTCACCAACCTTAGAAATTCAAACTCCTCAGCCATTTTTTAAGGTAAAGACAAAACAAAATATGCTTCGGTAACTTTGTATTAAGGTAAAACTCACAAGAATTTTTTTTTCAATTTTTAATTTATTTGCACCATTTTTTAAATTAAAAAAAATTCAAATGGCTGCCATTTTGAAACAAGATAGTGGTTGAAACTGGCCTACGAACTCGGTCGAGATATCGGTATGTATTATTTAATCTCATCTATGTTAATCTCATCAAGATCGGTTAATAAATATGAGAGTTATCACATGACATATACCAGATTTGTATGTATTGTATAATGTTTACATATACAGCGTGATTATAATTAAAGTCCGAGTTTCAAAACGCTCTAAAAAGCGAACCACTCGTTAGAATGGCGTCAAAATTTAACAGCGTATTATTGAAGAAGGTGGAAAGAACATGAACCAAAAAAAGTTCCAAATTTTAGCGACAGATGGCGCTGTAAGCGTCAGAATTTCGACTACAAAGGACAAATCGTAAAACAACGGCTAAGGCGTAAGTTACACGATATAAACCAACTGTATTGTTCAGTGTGCATGACTGTACGCGTGTGATACTGTTAGTTACGTAAGCCCGTTCACCATGGCAAGGTCGTACCACATCGGATGGGAAAAATCGGTTTTTAATTGTCCTGAGGCCAAAAACCACATAAAACGAATCCCTCCAATCGGTTTTTAATTGTCCTGGGGCCAAAAACCGCATTAAAAGCATCCATCTAACCGGTTTTTAATTGTCCTGAGGCCAAAAACCGCATAAAAAGCATCCATCCAATCGGGTTTTAAGTTTGGCGAGACTGGCGCAAAACATGTTCAATATGCTGTCCACCGTTGTGTGCAACAAGATTAAATCGGGAAACAGCATGTTCCACAACCGATCGAAGTGTAGCCGGGGTGAAGTTCAGAATGTATTGCGCAATGCGTGTCTTTAATTCAGCTACGTTGGCAATCGGAGTACTGAACACAATATCTTTCAGATAACCCCACAGCCAGAAATCACACGGATTAAGATCAGGTGATCGGGCCGGCCAGGCTGTAGGGAAATGACGACTGATAATTCTAGCATTTTCGAAATGCCGCCTCAACAACTGCTTCACTCGATTTGCAATGTGTGGAGGAGCGCCATCTTGCATAAAAATGATACTATCCAGACATTAACGCTGTTGCAGAGCTGGAATGACGTCATTACGCAAAAGAGACTCATAGCGCTGAGCATTGACGGTAACGGTAACAGGACCTAAAGAACCCGTCTCCTCGAAAAAATACGGCCCTATGATAAATGATGCCGTAAATCCGCACCACACAGTGACCTTTGCAGGATGAAGTGGTACTGGGTTCGTTGCGAGTGGATTTTCTGTTGCCCATATTCGGCGATTCTGTGTATTGACATATCCCGTCAGGTGGAAATGGGCTTCGTCTGTCCACAGAATTTTCCACGGCCAATCATTGTCCACTTCCATGCGAGCGAGAAATTCCAAAGCAAAACGCTCTCTTGCTGGCAGGTCAGAAGGGAACAACTCCTGCACATGGCAAATTTTATACGGATAGCATTGCAGGATGCTTCGTAGAATGTTATGTACCATGCTCACAGGCCTGTTCAATGTTCGAGCAATTCTCCGTGCAATGCATGGTTGCTCACCACCGCTAGACTCTTCCTGAACTGCTGTGGCCACTTCTTCAACTACCGCCGAATCACATCTTTTCCTTCCTCTACCAGACTGCACATCAAACGAACCTGTATTTTCGAATTTTTGCATCATTTTCACCAGACTTCTGACAGTCATCGGTCCAGCGCTTTTTTTCATACCCTTGAGAGTCCTAAACTTCTGCAGAGCCACTGGTGCAGAATCACCGTTCTTGTAATAAAGCTTTACAAGCAGAGCACGATCCTTCATTGAGACACTCATAGCCAACGTCTGAGAAGCGAAATGAGGAAACGCCGTTTACCTAACGCTTTTATAACACCTGAAATTCTCGTGCGCATGCCAGGTATTTTAAACTACATATACTGACACTTACAGCGCCATCTGTCACTCAAATTTGGAACTTTTTTTGGTTCATGTTCTTTCCTCCTTCTTCAATAATACGCTGTTAAATTTTGACGCCATTCTAACGAGTGGTTCGCTTTTTAGAGCGTTTTGAAACTCGGACTTTAATTATAATCACCCTGTATATCACAGTAGACTCATTCAAATGCGCAATCCTAAAATCTACAACTCTCTAAAATCTGTAAATAATTTACAGATGTAAACAATGAAACATTCAGTTCAGATATAGGGCTGTAATTTGACTTTTTTAGTTTATATCAACTCCATATATATTTTAAATTGCAATTTTTTTTAAATACCGTAATTTTCGGAAGAAACGCCGCGGCGTTTCCGTGTTTTAAACTGAAATTTCAAGCGATGCGGCGTTTAAGCGCATTTTTTTTTTTTTTTTTTTTAAACAAGCGTGATATTTTTCTGAATTTTTTCGAAAATTAAAAAAAAAATCGATCATAATTCCAAAATTTCGGACATAAAATGTATCGCGAATTCCGACAAATGATTGCAGAAACAAATTAATTTCGATTTCGTCAAAATATCGCGAAAAAATGGCAATTTTTATTAAAAGACTGCAAAAAGTTACGCAAATTTCGTATTAGATTACGAATAAACGAAAATTGCATTTTCGAAAGAACTTCCTGAATTTTCCTCTTATCTCCCTCTCCCCTTCTTTTATAACTTTCAGAAAATTTGTTCTGAATCCAATTTTTTTACCCTGTTCCAAAGATTCAGGGATGCATCATGATGAAATGAATGAATCATGAATCTTTGATGAGATGTGCTTTTTTTCGAGATTTTTTAATTGATTTCATGCTTTTTTTGGCTTTTTTTTTAACAAATTTCTCCTTTTTTCTGCGTTTTTCGACAGAATTTACTTTTTTTTAAACCCAATTTTTTTTTCAAGTATTGTTTCAATTATCAAAATTCATGATTCATTCAAAGATTCACGATTCATTCCTGCAAATTTTGTGAAAAGATCGCGGAAAAATCCCGCGTAAGCGCCCCCCCTCTAATTATTTTTGGATTTTTCGTCATGTTTCGTGGGGTGGGCGGATTAACGGTACTGTTAGGGAAAGAAAATCATCGTATCCGCTACGCCGCACTAAGCATATTTTTACTTTTAAACTCGTATGCGTCGCGGCGCTTATTCCCAAAAATACGGTATTTAAATAATATTATTAATTTTGTATTTATTTATTAATTTCTGATTAATAATTTCATTTTTATCATTTCATAATACAGCTTATTAATGCGTTTCTGTTTAACACGCCAACCGCGATTACCGCGGAAATTTTACCTGCGGCATTTACGACCATTTTTCGCGAGTGATTTTTCGCGATGCGGCGTTTCTTCCATAAATTACGGTAGTTTTATGTGTTATGAATTAGTGTTTATGTATGAAGCTTTTTTAGTTACTAAGTCTGGCTAAATCTGAAAAAAATTTCCTTACTTTATGATTTTGATGTGAATTAGTAATGTACATTTATGAGGCAAGTTTCATTGAATAATTTGGGAAAGATACATTTCACCTTTAAAATGAATATTTAATCATACATATAGGGGTTGGACAAAAATATGGAAACACCTTTTGAAATGCATGTTTGAAAAGAAAGAATGATTATAATGAACTATGTTGATGGCACTGGAGTTTTCGCCTACTGACGCCACCTATACAACTTCGTAAAATCGCTGCATCATTCAATCGTTGTTGTAGCACTGTTATGTGAGATTATCATTACATGATGTCAGAGTTAAAAGACTTCGAACGTAGACAAATTGTTGGCGCGCGTATGGTGGGTGCTTCCGTAAGCAAGGTAGCCGAGGTTTTTAGTGTTTCAAGAGGTACTGTGTCGAAGATTTATTCCACATATTTAAAATGTGGAAAAAACATCATCCGCTAAATCACAGCGCGGACGAAAGTGTGTGCTGAGTGATCGTGACAGACGATCATTAAGGCGAATTATCGCGAAAAATAAGCAGTCCACAGTTGCGAAAGTTACTGCTGAAATGAATGTCGTGTTACCAAATCCTGTGAGTACCAAAACAATTAGAAAGGAGCTTCATAAATAGGGAATTGCTGGCCGTGTTGCAATTGAAAAGCCATCCATCAGTAATGCTAATGCCTGTAACAGGAAAAAGTGGTGTTTAAGTCATAAAGCCTGGACTATAGAGGAGTGGAAGAGCGTAATATGGTCTGATGAGTCTTTTTTCATATTGTTCCCCACTTCTGGCCGAGTTTACGTCTGAAAAACGCCATCTCAAGCCTATAATACAGACTGCTTGTTGCCAAGAGTGAAACATGGCGGGGGTTCGGTGATGGTTTGGGCAGCCATATCGTGGTTCTCTTCTGGCCCCATGATAACTCTGTAAGGGCGTATTACTACTCAGATTTATGTGAACATTCTGGCCGATCAAGTCCATCCAATGGTACAAGCTTTGTTCCCCAATGATGATGGTATCTTCCAAGACGACAACGTCCCCGTTTACATAGTTCACATTCTCCAGTACTGGTTTTCTGAGCACGAGGATGAATTTTCGTATCTCCCCAGTCCACCAAAGTCATCAGACTTGAACATTATCGAACCTTTGTGGTCTACATTGGAGCGGAAAGTGCGTTCTCGCTATCCACCGCCAGCATCGTTATCTGAACTCGCCACCGTTTTGCAGGAATAATGGTGCAATATTCCCTTGGCAAACATACAGAAACTGTATTTATTCATTCCGAGAAGACTGCAAGCTGTTTTGAATAACAACGGGTACCGTACACAATACTAGGCAAGGAAACGTCTTTTTTTTAAGGTGTTTCCATATTTTTGTCCAACCCCTGTATTTATACATGCTTATTAACTTTACCTCTGCTTTTGATATTTTAATGATTTTAAAAATTATCTATTTTTGTATTATTTAAGCCTACTATTTATTTTGATATTTTATTATATTGAAGGCATTCATAAAAATTTTGATTGCTTTATTAATTACATTCAAATTACTGTTTAAAAAATGAAAGCAATGCAATGACCAGAAATCTACAAAATTCTAAAATCTGCACAACCTTTGGTCCCAAGTTATGCGTATTTGAGGGAGTCTACAGTATACATATATAGGTTAGTCAACAATAAGATGGAGAATGGTTTTGAGGTCAGGGGGTGGGAGGGCCATTATCGCTGAAAATATATGTGACGATTTAAAAGTTAGGAGGCCAGAGACATCAACGTCGGGTTTCCCTTTCACCGCAGAGAAGTCATGGCCACCGAAGAAGATAAATAAATAGATGTAGAGAATCCAAATAATTACTCATTGGTTGCTGTAAGTTCATTTATTTAATCCGTAATCATGAGAAAGGGAAAAGCTCCTTTTGCAAACATTCCATCATTATTTCAGCGAGCCGTACTCATCGACGAAGAAACCCAAGAATCTTCCTTCTCAACTCGAGGCTTTCCTCTTAAATCTAAAAAGAAAATTCTAGAACATTCTGTAACCTTAAACCATCATTATTTTTTGTAAACAGAATTCTTGTCCAGCTACGAGACTATTTTTCACATACGATAAATAAATTTAAAAAATATATATTATTTAACCAATTTATAATCGACTCAGGATTTTTTAGGCAGACGATTTTTATAAATGATTAATTTTAAGAGAAAAAGAAAAGAAATGAATTTATTAATATGCACACTATCAAAGGTTGACGGCGGAAAAATAAATAAATAGATAAAATAAAATAATGATATTTTTTGAAAGGTATGGTTTTGGAATAAATTTAATAAGACTTTCTTAAAAAGGGTTGATAAAAACATAGAAAAATGAATTTTATTTGGAATATTAAGAAAAAAAATTTAATTAAGAATATTTTTAATTTAGAGCCATCTTTTTAAATTTACGCATACTGGAATAATGTTTTTTAAGGCAAATTAAGAATTTATATCATCTGCATAAAGATTAACAAATTAGATTTAGAAACAAGATTTTAATTTAATAATTTGAAGTAAGTACGGAACATTATTATAAGAAAATTAAGATAGTATAAAGGTTAGTTTTGGCGAAAATTTTTTTAATTTGTAATATATATATGCCATTTTTCTTTTGAAAGTGCTTTCCATTGGAAGGCTGTAATAGGTAGTTTTTTATTTTTTGTAATGAAAGCTACCTAAAATGTTAAATATCATCTAAATTAATTTATCAATGAAGTTTTATTTCACAAATCAATTTATTCAATTTAGTGTACGGTGCAATAAAACCTTAGTACTGATGACATGTACTACTGACCTTTTATTAATAAAACATAATTGTGCTACATCTTTATACTTAAAATAAAACATATGCATTCAATTGAATGCCATTACTAAAGATTTAATAACATTAAATTTAACAGAAATCGAAAAAGTAATTAAAAAAAAATGTCAAAACAAAAAATGTTTTCAATTTTTTTAAATATATATACATTTTTTTTATTACTTTTATATCTTCTGGTAATATGCATGATTTTAAATCTATCTAAATTCTGACAAAAGATTTTTTTTAAATCCGAAACTATTATATTAATTTATAATAAACCTAAAGAAATAACTACAATAAAAAAAAATCCATGTTCCACTGATTAATGTAAGTCTTAAAAGAATTGAATTTTTAGTGAATGTTACCAAAATACTATTTTCAAAAGCTTTAACTTTTTGAATTATTGAAGAATTAAACTTTATTCGTATAGATAATTTAGAAACATGTAATAAAAACATTATTTATGACCAAGTTGTCAATTAAGTCTTGTATGCTTGATATTAGGAAATGAAAAATAAGCAAAATATTTTCTCACTTTGACCAGAATGATAATTTTTCCCCCATGAAATCTAAATCTATCATCCTTTTCATCGTCTCAAAATTTGCATATGCTATTCTCATAATCATACTCACCATTTAAAAATTATTTCAACATGCAATTATTTATTAATATAGTTTCAAATTTGAAATTGCATTTGTCAGACACAACTTGGCATTCAAACGTTCAAGCTATTGACTTGTACATGAAAACTCAGTATTAGTAAGTAAAAATCTCAGAAATTCTTCTCTTGTAGACGCACATGTTATGAAAATATTCAGTTTTATGAAAGAAAATGATTGTTTTCTTTAATTTGACATTTTTTTTTTTTTTTTTTTTAACTCATTGAAGAATTTTGCCTTGTGTTTCAAAATCAGTATTGGCAGAGTGAAAAAGAAATAGTAACATCTTCATGAAGGAAAGTGCCTCTTTTTTAAAGCATGACACCGTTTTATGTTCACATTATTTTAAAAAGTTATTTTTAATTATAACGAGAAAATGGCATTCTAAAAGATATAATCAATAAATAAAATCTATTACGCTTCTGAAACAATGGAATTAATTTAATTGCTAACATTTTGAAGAAATATCATAATAATTTTTCTGTACAATTTTTATTTGTGGCACGAGGATATCTTTTCACCAAAAAGGTTTATTTTATTTTTAGAGATCTAACATTAAATAACGCTTTTCTTTTAATCAAAAAGCATTAATTTTCATGATTTGTGAATTCAATAACATAAACATTATGCAGAAAAAAAAATAAATAAATTGTTCTATAAATTTCTGACTTTTTGATAACTGATACTGAATCCTGTACTTTTTTTTAAAACTTCATGTAACTGCATAAAGAAAAAAGTTTCTGTTTTCAATTATTTGGTTTTAAATATCGTTTTAAGTGGAAAAAAACACTTTTAATATGTTGTTTGAATAAAAGTTTTCATGAAAAGTGCAATATGTTTTAGCTTCTAATTTATATTATGCTTGAAATATTTATTATCAGCAGTAAGTTGACTATTTTGAAAATAACATACAGACAAGGATTGATAATCCGCGCACCCATAATCTGCAATTTTCTATAATTTGTGTTACTTTACAAATGTCCACAAAGAAATAAACAGTTAAGAAAATGTTATGTCATGTTATGTTTAACTTGTTAGTTTATTAAATTTTGTTCAACATGACATACCTGTGTTTTTATCATCCCCAAGTCAAAACAATGTTTTGAAAAGTACGCACGGCGCCATTGATTCAATCGTCGTTCTGAAGTAAATAGAGTGATCCTGTAAAGTTAGTTCTACTGTGATTTTGGATCACTGTGAATCGCCGTTCACGGCCTTGCCGCGGTCGATGTTTGACGTCATAGTTAATGAGCCAATGGCGCTTGGCGTACGTAGTTTTTCTTTTGATATTTTCAGAGGTTTTTCTCCTCGGATAGTGGCAACATGGACTTTGTGGAAAATATGTAAATATTCAAGAACAGATTTGTATAAAACGAAGAGATGCAGTTTTGTTCTTTGCCCATGTTTTTCGTTATGATTGTATGAAGCACGTTTTGTCTTTTTGATAGCAGCTGGTCTGTCTATGCCTTGTCATGACGGCATGTAGTTAGTTGAAATATGATGCTGCTTCAGTTTTAAGACCTTTAATTATTTATGTTTTTAACCTTTTATTTTTTCGGCATAGTATGCTGAAGTTTTGCTGTATAATCATGTTTTCTCATTAAAATTTGTTGTTGAAATTTACGCCTTTTCAATAAGTCTTCCACGTTTACATTTCCACTACATTCAGATTCCACTGCGTAATTTAGATTGAATCTATATCAGTGGGTTATGGGCCCAGGCTCGTAACCCCGAAGATTGTTTATTATGGAAATGTGGAAGTGAAGATAGTTGTGGTTCCTGTTTTTCCCAAGGACTTTACCGATGTTGCTGCATGGAACTTTTGTTTGCCGACGTTGCCGTTCAGAAAGTTAGTGTTGCTGCATAGAACTGTTTTTTTTCCGAAGTTTGTGTTGCCGTCAATAAAAGAAGGGGGCTGATGGAAATTAATCAAAATATCACCCTGCTGACCGGCGCCAATTGGGAAGTTTGGACACATGAAGTAAAGGTTCTCCTGCTCCACTACAATGCTTGGGAATTTATTGAGAAGTCTGAGGAAGTTACGACTGGCACACCGGTAAACAATGACGGTAAAGAAGTTCCTGCTGCTACAGAAGTTTCTGCTACCGTGACTGACTTGACTTGGAGAGAAAAGCAAGATATAAATCTAAGGAAGAACCGTGCTTATACCATTATCTACCAGTCATTGAGCAATGAATTCAAGCCCCTGGTTTCAAGTACAACAGATGGTGCAACAGCTTGGAGAATTTTACATGAACATTTTCAGCCCACTACCCGAGCAAGGATAATCCAGCTCCTTGATGTTTTCTTTAATACCAGATATACACCTGGAGAGGATCTAGGACTTTTTTTGTGCCGAGTTAAACAGGCAGCAGAGCGTCTTCGTGAAGTGGGACATGAGCTACAACCGTTGTATCAAGGCTACCAGCTAATCAGGAGTCTACCAGAGGAATTCCAGGCGACTGTCCAGGCTATTTACCGCTGGAGTGATGCTGAGTTTGTGCCTGATAAGATTGAGGCTGAGTTGCTACTGGAAGAAAACCGGCTGAAGTTGTCCCAGAGAGACCTTGCCAATGTTGCTTTTGCCAGCGAATCGTCTGTGAAATTTTCTCCAGGTAAATTTAAATCCAAAGGTTTTGAAAAAAGTAAAATTGGCCCTTGTTATTTTTGTAAAAATTATGGCCATTTAATTTCTAATTGTAAATTTAAAATGAGTAAATTTAGTAATGAAGTTAATGATAAAATTAAATTTGATAATTCCAGAACTAATTTTGATAATTCTAAAAGTAAATTTGACAGTTCTAAAAGTAAATTTGATAATTCTAGAAGTAATTTTGATAATGTTAAAAGTAATTTTAATAAGTCTAAGAGTTCTAAAACTAATTTTAAAAGTAAAAATAAAAAATTTTCAGGGCCTTTGGAAACAAGTAATGTTGAATGTAAACATCTTTTTAACTGTACCTTTTCTGAACTGGAATGTAGTTTAATTGAAATTTCTCCCGAACTGTGCGAGGCGAACTCATCAGATCTGGGCTTCGGTAATACCCAATGGGTTTTTGACACTGCCGCTACAGCGCATTTTTGTAGCAATCGAAATTTATTTTTCACTTTTGAGCCAGTATCTGACTTGCACATGTCTCTCGCAGTTGGGGAGAAAGAATGTCCAGTTGAAGGTAAAGGAACAGTTCAGTTTTTGATACGTTGCAAAAATGGTAAATTTAATCGTATTATTTTAAAAGATGTTTTATATAATCCTAACTTGAGAAGAAATTTATTGTCTGGTGTTAAACTTGAAAGGTTGGGGATAAATTTTGTGGGCAAAAATGGAAAAGTACATGTTTTTGATAAAGAAGGAAACGAGCTTTTTTATGCTTTACGTAAAAATGATTTATATTTTTTAAAGCCATCTAAATATGTAACTAAGAGTAATGAAAATAACAATCAGGTCAACTTTTCAGCTAATCAAGTAGATAAATTTAATGTAAACGAATTATGGCATGATAGATTTTGCCACATTAACAGTGAATATTTGGTAAACACCAGTAAACTGAATTGTGTAAATGGTCTTCCTGAGCTGTCAAAGTTGACCGATGATTGTATTTCATGTAAATTGGCTAAATCAAAAAGAGTTTCCTTTAAACCAATAGGTCAAATTCGTTCTAATGTTCCTCTCCAGCTGCTGCATATGGACCTTTGTGGCCCTTTACCTGTTTCATCTCATGGAGGAAGTCGGTATTTTTTATCTATTATTGATGATTTTTCTAGAAAAGTAACTGTTTTTGCCCTTAAAAATAAATCTGACACTTTTGAGACTTTTCTTAGATTTCAAAAAAGAGCCGAAAGGTTCTTGGACAAGAAAATAGTCTCTGTTAGGATAGATGGGGGGGCTAGAATTTTGTAATGAAGAGTTTGATAAATTTCTAGAAAATCAGGGCATTTCCCATGAAAGAACGAACCCGTATTCTCCTGAGATGAACGGGACTGCGGAACGTTTTAATTTAACCGCCCTTGATGGTGTCAAAACTCTTTTAAATTCAAGTGGCTTATCACAGAAATTTTGGGCTGAAGCCTTGTTATGTTTCACATATGTTTGGAACAGGGTTTGTCACAAGGGATTTAAGAAAACTCCTATGGAATTATATTCTGGTAGAAAGCCGTCAGTTGCTCATCTAAAGAAATTTGGCTGTTTAGCCTATGTAGGTATACCAAAACAGAAAAGGAAAAAGCTCGATAACAGAGCCAAACTTGGAATTATGTGCGGTTATGCACAATTAACTAAGGGGTACCGTATTTGGGTTTTAGATGAGCAACGTATAATTGAAACAATAAATGTAAGATTTGACGAAAGTAAAAGGGGGGTTGACATAATAAATTCAAAACAAAATTTTCGGTCTTTTTCTTGTTTAAATTTCCCAGCAGATGGTGATATCTTTCCTATGATTGATGACCTAATCGAGTCAGAAAGTAGAAGTGATAGCCCATCTAAAACAAAAGTTCAAATCAGTCCTGTTGAAACTAGTCAAAATTTAAATGATACAGATCAAATTCCTTGCAAATCCATTAATTGGGTTAGGTCTGCTGTTCCTAGAAAAAATGAGCCCAGGACTGATATTTACTATGGAATTGAGGGAACTAAAGTTAGATTAAGATCTTTAAATGATACAATTAAATACTGTGCGGATAACAATATAAAATATGATTATGATTTTTTTGATTTTAGTAAGCATAATACTCAAACAGGTAAAGTTTCAAATTTTTCAAATTCTGAAGTAAATTTAATTGAAATAAAAATCCTTAAAAACTACAAGGAGGCTTTAAAAACACCCGAAGCATCAGAGTGGGAAGAAGCAATGAAACAAGAAATGCAGGTCATGTATGACCGCAAAGTGTGGGACCTTGTTGAACCACCTAAAGATGCTCAGATTTTGGGAAATCGATGGGTTTATATAATTAAGAAAAATGAAAAAGATGAAATTGTAAGATTTAAAGCGCGCCTTGTTGCACAGGGATTTAGTCAAATAAAAGGTTTAAGTTATGAAGAGGTATTTAGTCCGGTTGTAAGTTTTTCAATTATAAGACTGTTTTTCACAATTTTTGTATGTCTTTTTAAATGGTTAAATGTACAAATAGATATCAATAATGCTTATTTATATGCAGATTTAGATAAAGTAATTTATATGCAGCAGCCGGAGGGTTTCATTGGTGATGAAAGTAAAGTTTGTAAATTGAATAAATCTCTATATGGCCTCCACCAAAGTGGTAGGCAATGGTTTTTTGAAATAGATGATGTACTTTTAAAATTGAATTTTTGTAAGCTCAACTGGTGTAACTGTGTTTATGTATATGAAAATAAACTTGTACTTTTATTGTATGTAGATGACATAGTAATATTTGGAAAAACAGAAAAGGATTTAGAGCTTGGAATAAACCTGTTAAAGAAATTTTTCAACCTGAAAATTTTAGGAAAAACAAAGAAGCTTTTGGGTATTGAGTTTGAGGAAACAAATGATAAGTTGTATATTCATCAAAGTTCTTACATTGAAAAAGTCTGTAGCTTGTATTCAAAATATAATTTTCCTATGAGTAATGTACCAATACCTAAGGGGTTAGTTTTGTCTAAGATGGACTCTCCTAGTAATCAAACTGAAATGGATGAAATGTCTAAATTTCCTTACAGAAATTTAATAGGTTGTTTAAATTTCATTGCTGGTCGTACTCGACCTGACATTATGTATGCTGTAAATTTGTTATCTCAATTCCAAGCAAATCCAGGTATGAAACACTGGCAAAGTTTACTGAGATTACTTGGCTACTTACAATATACTAAAAACTTTAAACTAGAATTGTCTAAAGTCAATAATTTAAAACTTTCTTGTTACTCTGACTCTGATTTTGCAGCTAATAGAGATGATCGTGTTTCCATAGGAGGTTTTATTTTGTTTTTAGATAAGTCACCAATTTCCTGGAAAACTTTTAAACAAAAATGTATCAGCCTCTCAACTATGGAAGCCGAGTATGTAACCCTCACTGAAGCTGCAAAAGAATTAATATGGATAAAAAATGTTTTAGAAAATGAAAGTTTGAATTTAAATTTAACAGAAAGTTTATTATTTTGTGATAATCAAGCTGCAATAGCCTTTTCAAATTCCCCTGTAGAAAATCAAAGAACTAAACATATTCATATTAAATATTTGTTTTTAAGAAATCTAGTTTATGATAAAATGTTTAAATTAAAGTATATCTCAAGTAAACTAAATTTAGCCGATCCTTTCACTAAACCTCAGGTCAGAGAGCAGTTAATGAAATTTTGTAGAGAAATTTTTGAAATCTAAATTATATTACATCTTGGTCACTCTCTTCCTTGCCATGTCTTTGACATGACATTGAGGAGACTGATATTTTTTTTTTGGAAATTTAAATTTTTTTTGTAAGTTAGAATTTTTGGGGGGTAAATAAGATTTATACAATTTTCAGTCACTTTGGTCAGTACTTTGCCGGTGAATCTGAAAAGTTTTTCCCCGACTTGGTAGTGATTAGACAGATTTTTTTTTGAATTAAGTATGTATTTTTGAAGTTTAAATATTTTGAAATATTTGTATATGTCTGTCTTTTTGAAGTTTTGTAAAACCTTGGGGATGCTAAAAAGGGGGCTGTTTGTTATGTCATGTTATGTTTAACTTGTTAGTTTATTAAATTTTGTTCAACATGACATACCTGTGTTTTTATCATCCCCAAGTCAAAACAATGTTTTGAAAAGTACGCACGGCGCCATTGATTCAATCGTCGTTCTGAAGTAAATAGAGTGATCCTGTAAAGTTAGTTCTACTGTGATTTTGGATCACTGTGAATCGCCGTTCACGGCCTTGCCGCGGTCGATGTTTGACGTCATAGTTAATGAGCCAATGGCGCTTGGCGTACGTAGTTTTTCTTTTGATATTTTCAGAGGTTTTTCTCCTCGGATAGTGGCAACATGGACTTTGTGGAAAATATGTAAATATTCAAGAACAGATTTGTATAAAACGAAGAGATGCAGTTTTGTTCTTTGCCCATGTTTTTCGTTATGATTGTATGAAGCACGTTTTGTCTTTTTGATAGCAGCTGGTCTGTCTATGCCTTGTCATGACGGCATGTAGTTAGTTGAAATATGATGCTGCTTCAGTTTTAAGACCTTTAATTATTTATGTTTTTAACCTTTTATTTTTTCGGCATAGTATGCTGAAGTTTTGCTGTATAATCATGTTTTCTCATTAAAATTTGTTGTTGAAATTTACGCCTTTTCAATAAGTCTTCCACGTTTACATTTCCACTACATTCAGATTCCACTGCGTAATTTAGATTGAATCTATATCAGAAAATTTACAAATTCGTGATCAAGAATTATTTTTTAAAACAAATAATAAAAAAAATTGAAAAAAGAAATCATACTAAAACATCTACTTTAAAAAATATATAACTTTTTTATTTTATGAACAGTAAAAAACAAGCTGTATTATTGAACATATGTAATTATCTTTATTTAAATGCACATCTATATACAGGGTCATTCATAATTCCCTCCGGGGTTTCGAAACGTTATAGTAAAAAAACGAAGACGAATATGAAAAAAATAAACATATGAAATTATTCCGAAACTATTCAAGTTTTAATTTAATTAGTTGCCGGTCACATGTGTGGCGCTGTCAACTGCCACAACGTACGCATTTGGGGCACTGAAAATCCCCATTCTGTAGTGGAACACTATCGGGATTCCCCAAAAGTTAACGTGTTTTGCGCTATGTCTTCCTCACGCGTTTATGGGCCATTTTTTTTACAGAGAAGACCATTACCGGTGTAGTGTACCTGGATATGTTGCAGCTGTGGCTAATGGTGCAGTTAGAGGAACATGAGGATGATTTCGTATTTCAACAAGACAGTGCTCCTCCCCATTTTTTGTGTGATGTGCGTGAATATCTGAACACACACTTATCTCATTGATGGATTGGACGAGCTTTTGAAGATGACGTACCTCTTCTAAAGTGGCCTCCACGGTCACCGGATTTAACACCATGTTACTTTTTCTTGTGGGGGTATGTGAAAGACCAGGTTTTTGCACAACCTATGCCACGTGATTTAGCTGACCTCCGTGAAAGGATAACACGTGCTATCAATAACATAGACAGTACCATGTTGAGTAGAGTATGGCAGGAACTGGACTATCGCATTGATGTATGCCGTGTGACCAAAGGTTCACACATAGAACACCTGTAATGTATGTAAGTAAAACTTGAATAGTTCCGGAATAATTTCATAAGTTTCTTTTTTTTATATTCGTCTTCGTTTTTTTACTATAACGTTTCGAAACCCTGGAGGGAATTATGAATGACCCTGTATATATCAATTTTTTTAATAAAATAACTTTAAAAAGCCATTTTTTGAGATAGCCTATTAAATTAATTATAAGATTTCATATTTATCATTACATATTGTACTGATTATAGAATTTAAATGCTGTCTAGGAATATTAAAATGATATATGATCTATTATACTCTGTAATCTGCAATATTCCATAATCCACACAACCTTTGGCCTCAACTTGTGCTGATTATAGAACTCTGACTGTATAATTTATGGAAAATATTATGATGTTTAATAACCCTGGTATGGAGTACAGTTTTGGAGGAAATAAACAATATGGAATAGCTGTTGATGGACAGTAATAGAGAAATTAAGATCTTGTGATATATAATACTTTTATAGGATCAGACAAACACAGTGACAGACTGAGTCTAGCTACTTTCTTTTTGCATTTTGGTTATTTAACTTTGTTTACAGTTAGAAAACAAATCACCAAAACAAACAGAAATCATATACCTTTTACTATTATTTCCCTAAAAAAAAGGTCTTTCAAAAATCTAGAATTTCCCAAGCTCACAAAAATATTGGAGACTCCAACACCATACTCCCCGCCCCCCAACTGGTGAGAACTTAGATAGTGATTTTTCATTTCTCTGATAATTTCTATCAACCCTCTTTAAAATGTTGGTTGAATTTTAGAACATTCAGAGTAGCATAATTAAAAGCATATGAAAACTACATATAAAATTCAGCAAACTGTAGCAATTAATTTCAAACAATTTTCTCTTACTTTCAAGCAAGGAAAATAACAAAAGTGTGTAAAATTCATTTGAATTACAAATTCACATTACTAAAATTCCTCAGTCCTGAGCCAAATATTACATGGGTCTTAATTTGTTGGTTGAATTTTTTACCATTCAATACAGGGGTGTAGTCGTAAAATTAACAAAAGCTTTACACAGAGTGCATACACTGAAAACAGAAACAGAAGGTATACCCTAAAGTAGCAGTTCCCAAACTTTCTTGATATGCGACCCATCTTTCAGTGAAAAAAAATTTCGCGACCCACATTTCAATTAAAAAAATTGTGACCCATCCAAGATAAGGTTGTAATCAGTATAGCAATTTTTGTATGATCTCTAAAGGGTTGGCTATCCTATCCCATGAAAAACGCAAATTTTTGTACAGAAAATACATTATCAACAAAAACAAGAATCGGTTATCTCAATGTGTGTAAGTGTATAATAATTAAAACAATGCATAACCTACAAAGATAGTTAAAAATATGTTTAAATATTATGAAAACATAATTTTACAATCAATGAGATTTCTGGTACTGCCGTCTATCAATGTGGGAACGTATATTAACATGCAGTTTGTCTCAATATTTCTCTTTCAAAAACAGCAAAGTAATAAAAGCATGTTAAATTTTATGAAAGGCCTCTAAGCTGATTTAAATATTTCTGGATATTTTGTTCGTATATTAATCTAGAAAGAAATTAAAGATTTTCCCATGAAATATTATATCATGTTGAAATTGTCATATCTTTTTAATCAGATGAAATAAAAGAAATATTTTGATGACAAACTTTGATTGTTCCACGACCCAGCAAAACAACTGCCGTGGCCTACCAGTAGGTCGCGACCCATAGATTGGGAACCACTGCCCTAGAGTATGTACAGTCAAAGATCGATAATTCGCACACCCATAACCTGCAACTTTCTATAATTCACATTACTTTATGAATGTAAACAAAGAAATAAACAGTTAAGAAAATTTACAAATTCGTGATCCAAAAATGAATTTTTAAGAAAAATAATAAAAAACTGAAAAAAAAAAATCATAATAAAACATCTACTTTTAAAAATATATATAACTCTTTTATTTTATGAACAGTAAAAATCAAATATAGGTAATTATCTTTATATAAATGCACATCTATATACAGTAGACTCCCTGAAATCCGCACAGCTTGGGACCAGAGGTTTTGCGGATTTCTGGTCATTGCTTTGTTTACATTTTTTAAAAAGTAATTTGAATGTAATTAATAATGAAATCAAAAGTATAATGAATGCTTACAATATGCTAAAATATTAAAATAAGGAATAAACTAAAATAATAAAAAATTAGATAGTTTTTAAAATGATAAAAATACTAAAAGCAAAGATAAAATTATTAATCAATAATGTACAATTAAATATTCATTATAAATGTGTTTTTCCCAAATTATTCAATGAAACTTGCCTCATAAAGGTACATTACTAATTCACATCAGGATCATAAACTAAAGAAGCTTTATTTCAGGTTTAGCCAGACTTAATAACTAAAAAAGCTTGATTAATACATAAATATATTTGATAAGATTCTGATTACCAGTGATATCAGCAATATCTTGATTTTTTCAGAAATAAATTATTCTTTCTTCATGAAAAAACATGAATTCAATAACCTTAACAAAAATTACAAATTAAAAAATATATGGAATTGATATAAAACTAAAAAAGTCAAATTTTGCACCTACATCTGAACTGAATGTTTCATTGTTTACATCCGTAAAATATGTGCGGATTTTAGAGAGTTGCGGATTTTAGGAGTGCAGATTTGAGGGAGTCTACTGTATATCAATTTTTTAATAAAATAACTTTAAAAAGGCATTTTTTGAGATAGCCTATTAAATTAATTATTAGATTTCATATTTATCTTTTCATACTATACTGATTATAGAATTCCAATGCTGTCTGGGGATAATAAACTGATATATGATCTATAATACTCCATAATCCGCAATATTCCATAGTCCACATAACCTTCAGCCCCAACTTGTGCTGATTATAGAACTTTGACTGTACTTATATATTACATTAAATCCTGGCTCAATAATAAATCTCCTTGAGAAACAGAGACTATACAGCATTCCTTTAAAAAATCTAGAAGGTAAACAGTGTATACCCTCCACTACAATCCTGATTCACTATAGCATAATTAAAAACATATGAAAAGTTTATATAAAATACATCACACTATTGCAATTAATTTTAAAATATAATGTCAGACAATTTTCTTTTACTTTGAAGGAAGGAAAATAGCAAAAACATAAAATTCTTATTAATGACAAATTTGTATTACTTAAACACAAAAAAAAATGAGTGTCTAAATTACATAAAGAGTACATACTACTAAAATTATTTTTATATTCAGAAAAATGTAGTACAGTTAAATATAGTACTGAATGAAGATTTTATTATTAGTATTTAACATATTTAATGTTGTATTGTTCAAGGGTAATACAATATTAAAAAATATAAATTAGAAATAAAACTGAAAATAATTACAGCTAATTTTAAAATTCATAACATACAGTAAAATATATACTTCATCAAATCTTACTTATAATATTAATAATTTATATTGAAAATTTGTACTAAATATATATATATTTTTTTTAAGTGTTATTTTTCTATTCCTTCACATTTTTTTATAACTATTCGCTACTCCACATAATTTAAGTTTATAAAATGATACAAAAAACTATGAAAACAAACATAATTAATGCTTACGAGTGTTTATATATAGCTAAATATTTATATAATTATAATTTTACTATATAATTCTACATTTACACGTAGGTACCTATACATATATATGTATGCATTATGCCTGCTTTACTTCTGCTTGTATAACCAAATAAATTAATTATACAAATGTTGGGGAAAAAAACACAGCCTGTGTACATGCAACAGTGAAAAGGTTGCAAGAAGATATGTTGCCAAATTATAGTGTTTTAAGTGTATTTTAATTATAGAATACGTTAGTTATTATAGGGTATTTTACTCTAAAGAAAAAAAAAATTATTTCTGTAAATAAAAGTATCCGTTTTAAATACTAAGTAAATCTTAATTTTTTCAATAAAGTATTCGGCCTGATAATTGCTATTCAGCCAGCAAAATGTTTGGTTAATAGTGTACTGAATATTTAAAATGATTATAAATGATAGCAATAATAAAAGTCGGTTGGTTGGTTGGTTGGCAAATACTGAGACGTATGCTACTACCCGTTAGGTAGGCTTTTGTCTCGAAACTCCAGGGTAATAAAAGTCATGACATAAAATTTTGCGTCATCATATGATCGATGATCAAATCATAACTTCAAGAATTTTCAGTGGAAGATTAACAAAAGAAAAATATCTTACCATTAATTTATTTTGGTGAAGAAGTAGGGTCAGTAAACTGATTAAAATCATATCCACTGTAACAAATTGAGTATCACCATTTTGTCTACTTTAGTACAGACGCCAACATAATGAATGATTCATGGTATAAAGAAGTCATTCATTAATAATGAGTCAATGAATATTTCCAATTAAATATTGGATGCAATTTGACTTTGGAAACTCAGAAAAATCTTGCTAAGATTCCTTGTTAAAGCTTGTTTAATTGTTGTCTAGTAAATATTTTTACAACCCGGTATAAGAAAAGAAAAATGTTTTAGCCATATTGCAGTCTTGCAACAGTTTAATTGATTCAGAGGCCAACACAATTAATGAATCACAAAGGAGGAATTCATGAATGAATGGCAATGAATCACTCAATAAGTAAACTGAAACAGAAAATTTTTAAATAATAAAACAAAAGATTTATTTATAAAAAAAAGATTTGAAAGCATAATTAAAAATTTGCGAATCTAGCATTCAAATATTATATACTCTCACGTATTAAATTTACGCAACTTAATTTTGAATGGCTCACTAAAATCTAACATAGACTCTTTGAAGCTTGTTTCTGTTAATAGCTGTTTGATAACCGATTTTAAATGAGGGATAAAAAAAAGATACTAGTATTATTGCTATTTCAGCAGTTTAATTAATCACGGCATTCTCAGGATTAATGAATGAACTCTTTTAACTGAATCGAAATCAGTAGCGTAGCTATGTTTTTTGGCGCCCAGGGCCAGCAAGAAATTTTCCTCCCCACCTCAATGTAGATATATAACAATTTCTCTCAATTTGGCGTCCCTAGGCCTCGGCGCCCGGGGCAGACGCCCCCCTTAGCTACGCCACTGATCGAAATGTAAAATGTCACGATTCATTCATGTATTGGCGTCTTTTGCTTGCCCTGTCTATAAATATCAGGTAACTTTTAAAATACGGATTTATTGATCTCACCCTTTTTACTAAAATAAGTTAATGCTAAGGTGGTTTCTTTTTATTACTCTTCAACTAAAATTCTACAACTTCCAGTTTCATAATTATGACTATACAGTCAAAGTTCTATAAACCGTGCAAGTTGGGGCCAAAGGTTGTGTGGATTATGGAATATCACAGATTAAAGAGCATTTTGGATTACATGTCATTTTGTTATTCCTAGACAGTGTTTTAATTCTATAATTATAATATGGAAAATGTATATGAAATGTAAAAATTAATTTAATAGGCTATCTTAAAAAATGTCTTTTTAATTAGCACTTTCCAATAAAAGTTGAAAAGTGCTTATGCATTCAGTTTGTCTGGCTGTCTGTCCGCGCTCTAACTCACGTAAATATACTCGGATTGCCATGAAATTTTAAGACGTTATTGACATTTACCCTAGCACAAACCCTATTGAAAATAAAGTTTCTACTATGATTAGTTTATCTACAGGGAGAATCAAAAGTTTCCCATTACATTACGGCCTATGGGGAAAAATCGTTTCAAAGGAATTTTAAAGATGTTATACCTTGTTAAACTATTAAAATTTATATGCTTTTATAAGGTGCATTAAAATATGCATTCTATAAAATATAAGGTGGAAATGCAGCTATTATTCATTTACAGGGCCACACAAAAAAATTCCATTAGATAATGATAAAAGGGGGAATTGTGTGTGACATATTTTAAATATATTAAACTGTTTCATGTATAATAAAATTGATTTATGTCAATGAGGCTTACAAAATTTTGAATGTGTTTGCAAGGTAGTTTGTAGTTTAAAATATACTGTGCAATAAGTATACTGGAGTAAAATAGGCATCCGCTAGCGTTATTACTCCAGTTGACTCTTTTTTAGTTCTTGATTCTACATTGGAAGATGGTTATTTTTTATTTTATGTACAAGAAAGCATTATTGTCTCTAATGCAAATTAAAGTGGATAAAGTGAAATTTATATATCCTAAGTGCTGCTGATTTTTTTATGCCAGTAGAATAAAATATAAAATGATCATTACAGCATCCTGATTAGCAAATTATGCATATTCATTACTAAGTAACAGGTATTCTCTAAGATACAAAGTACCGGATTGTTACTTAGAAATACGACTCATTGATCATTATTGTATTAATACGCAGCCAAACAAAATGAAACTACCTCCAAACAATGCTTACGTTTGTGTAATTCATGATTGCAATCAGACTGTCAAATGCAGTAAAAGATGCGAAATTGGGTTCGGACTCAGACATTTTGCCACCAGTTGTTTCTGTATCACTGTATATGTATCATTCTGTTTGTATCACTTATTCTCCAACCTCAAATGATTGGAAATATTCTATGGGCTTGTAGATTCATTTATTCCTTTTACTATGAAAAGAAAAAAGTAATATTTTCAAGCAACCTTCTTTCAAAAAACAGCATACAAAATTTTCATTCTACTAATGCCAGTGGCTATAGTGAGTTCTTTAAACAATTCTACAAAAGATCTCTATAACACATTCAATGGAGGAAAAATTCACAGAAAAAAAGCAGCACTTCAGTTAGTGTATGCGGTGTTGAATTCAGACACTTTTCTCAGAGAGGGACTTCTCAGGCTCCAGGAGGGAATTGCCCTTTTTGACTATTAAAAACCGAAAATCTTAAATTTTCTGGGAGGGTGGGGGGGACATTTTATTGCTTCGGGAGGGAATGTCTTTCCTGGATTCTACACTGAGTGTATTCTGTAGTCAAATTCTTAGTTTTCTACTTCATGTTCATGATACTTGAACATTCTTCTAAATGAAAGAGCAACAAATCTCTGATTTCTGAGAATTAGAAAATCTAGAACTGTTTTTGGCGAACATGAGAGGCCAAGGCTACGATAATGGCATGAATATGAAATGAATATGTAGGGAGTGAAAGCAATGATTCCAAATATCAACCCTCGTGCTTTTTTATGCTGTGTGATTGTCACTCCTTTAACCTAGTGCTAAATGTTATGACAAGATCGTCATTCAAAGGAGACAACTTCTATAACATTATCCAAAGAGTATTTCCATGAGCACTTGTCATGTAAATCACTTTACTAATTGGTTGGTTACCATTATTTACGAATGAGTTGCTTGGCCTTATTCAATTAATGAGATATTTCTGATTAAATCAGTGTTGAATTCAGGGGAGTGGTTAGGATCCCCCTCCCCTCCCCCACAGAACAATGAAATGTCCTCCCTGGAAAATTTGAGATTTTGCATTTTCAATGATCTAAAAATTGCATTGCATTCCCCCCCCCCTCCTCCCCGGAGTCACAGAGGTCTCTCCCGGAAAAAAGTGTCTGAATTCAACACTAGATAAAATATGTCACATTTTCCTGTTCCAAAGATCCAAAATTGTACTATGTGATTTACCCGACAGTGCACATGGAAATACCCCAAAATTACATTTATTTTTTCCTTCATCGTCTAACAAAGGGGGTCATTCTTTTAAAGTACTTTTAAAGAGTTAAACTTAAAACTCTCATCAAATTAGTAAATTATATGATGCTTTGATTAAAATTCACTATAAGAGAGATGAAGCATCTGGGCTACTTACGCAAATAAAACAGTTAAAATTTTTTCATTTTCTCGTAATATGGTATAAGGTTTTAAATCATGTCAATACCATAAGTAAGCTCAAGCAGGGGAAAAATTAGCATATTGAATTTGTAACAAAACCTTTGGAAACTTCCAATCTTTTCTTAAGTGTTTGAGATTGGACAATTTCGTCCTTGTCAATGCTGACGAAATGTCACCCGAAATAAATGCAGATAAAAATTTTTGAATCAATACCAAGATAGAGCTTGGGTTCCCCATGCCTACCCCCCCCCCCCTCCCCAGAGAAAAGTGTCAGAATTCACACTGATTATAACAGGTGGATAACCATCGAATGTAAATAGCCAGGAACATTGTGATGAAATATCAGTGGTGTGCTCTCCATCGAGAAAAGTTTTACCATTTTTGAAATTGTTAAAAAAAGGAATTTTTAACCAAAAATTAGTTGCATACACCATCATCAGAAACATGATTATCAGACCTTACTATTTTAGAAATCGGGTATAAACTCAGTAGAAGTTTAGATTTTTCTGAATTAAACAATTATCTGAACAAAAAGTGGTAATTTAAAAATACGTCTGGATTTCACCCCCCTTCCCCCCGTTAAATACATATATATATTTTAAACAAAGTAAAATCAGGCCCGTAGCCAGGATTTTTTTTCGGGAGGGGCTCAATTTTGGAATTTTTTTCTGTTCTTACAAACGTAATTTGAATAATATTCAGTAAAAAATTTAAAAATAATCTAGGTTTATCGTAATGTGCGTTTTTACATATGATACTTGTTAACTATGTCAAATATTGTTATTTCATATTTAATTTTTTCAATTTTTGTTGCAATTTTCCTTTTTTAAGAGCATTTTCAGTTTCCGAACCGGTTCGGAAACCGAAAAGTTTTTTGGATAAATTTTCTGCGAAACTTAAAATGCACAAACTAATAATGTTTGAGACGAGCCACAAATATCCTATGAAAAAAAAAAAATTGTAAAATATTGGAATGCTAACAAGTAATATGTATTGATTTAAAACACAGGATTAATGTTAACGTGAGAGAAACTGACATTATGAGTTCGAGGTCTTGAAACTATTGATCCATAAATGAAATAAATTACACACATTATTTTTTGAAAGAAAAATTAATTGCTACAGTCATATGTCACATAAAAATTGTGTTTGTACTTCACATTCTCTGATTATAATAATTATAAATTATATTCTTGGAGCAATAAATTTACTAGCAGTGTTGAATTCAAGCACTTTTCTCCGGGAGGAATTTTTGTGGCTCCGGGGGAACATTATAGTGTTCTAGGGGGGGGGGGGATTGTACTTTTTTACCATTGAAAACACAAAATCACAAATTTTCCGGGGGGAGACATCTCATTGTTCCGGGGGAGGGGAATACCCCCTCCCCCGGGGCACCTCCTAAATTCAAAATTGTTTACTAGTGCAACAGAAGTAATCATCATAATTTCTTCTTAGCCATGATGCTGATTGACTAATCAAGATCTTCTGTAATTTCCCAATGAATAGAAATTATTTAAAAGCTTCTCAGTCTGTCATCGACCATAACGCTTTGAGTCAGATTTAATTATTTTCTTTGCCGAAAAATATCTTTCAGCACTGACTGTTCTTATTCAGCTTTCAACCAAAACTGTCAGCAAGTGTTTGATTTTATCCTAATACGTCACATTACAGTACTAAATCTTTTAAAACCTCTGTGTTGGTGTCAACATTAGCATTTTGTTTGCATCATAATTCATATTCAGCTTTCACTTGCTAAATTGACACTTAATCCAGAAAATATTGCATCGGATTCGCTAATTTGCTTGATTTTTCCAGTGAAGTACATCTTGAAGATTGTAATTGGGAATCTCTTAGAATGTCTTCATTCAAAAGGAATCGATAATTTAATTTTTTAATAAGACTTTCTACATGGGAAAATAATACCGTGATATTGTAATACAGGATAATTGCCTCCACTTGTCAGTGGATGTAATTTGAGGATTTGTACCTCCTGTTTGTCTAAATGTTAGTCTTGGGATCTTAATTTCAGTTTGGAAGATGTCTTCCCGAAGTTTTGATGCACAATAAAATCTCACAAAAGATTTATACTTCATTTTTCAGCATATTTATGTAAAACAATTATTCATCTTTAGCATGGGTTACAACCAATATTATATCACAAGATTTTTTTTTTTTAAGAACTTACTATGACTGTGAGACAGAAAGCCTTAAGAAAAAACAGACAAGCTTATTAGAAAGTGATTCTTCTTCCTGACTGCCAAAAAATCTACAGCTGTTGAAGAAATTTTCCATTTGTCTTTCGAAATATTTTCTGGGCTAATACAAATGTATTTAACCACTTCAGTCCTGATGTCGCCTGGAAGTCCTGATGTCGCCTGGAGGTGACACTAAAAAACACCCTTTAAATTAAATTAAATGCTTCTAGAATTATTAAAACTGCATCTAGACATTTTTAATAAATGTGTGTATATTAGAAGCATCTATATTTAGACTGATGCATCTTTGGAGATGTTTTATAATAATTTTAAACTGGTTTTTGTAGTGTCACGTAAAATTTGTCTCAGGACTGAGGAGGTTATGTAGCTCAACAAAAGCCAATATGCTTTCATGCCTCTCGATAAAATTTGTATCACAAATGCGAAGAAGTCATTTTCTTTTGTTTTCTATGATATATGATACACTTGCTTCTTGAAGCGCTAAATTTGCCTTCAGGCGATTTTTAAAAACTTTTGTCGCTGCTTTAACAAGTCCATGATACTTTCGAATCACGGGAATCAGCATGCTGTTGGACAAGGTAAGATTTAACCAGTGTCTTTCACAGAGGACATACAGTTGGCAAAAAAAGTATTTGTACACTTCATTTTTTTAAATTATAATGAAATTAAACAAACGATTTAAGCAAAAAATACTGTAATACATTAATTTAATGCATTATATTATTATAGAAGCAAAAACAAAATTAAACGAATCGATTTTTTACATTATAATAAACAAATATACAAAAATATAATGCAAAAAAAGTATTTGTACACTATATTAATGTAATATAATTAATGAAAAATTAGTAAAATGATGCAAATTAATATTTTGTGTGAATTTATGTTTTTGACTACTTCTAGATGGTGTGACATAGATTCCACCAACTTTTTTGTAGCGGTCTGGTTAATATTATTCCATGACACAATAAGAGCTTCTTTAAAACTGTTTTTTACTGATACATATTTTTTTCTCGGATTTTTGCATCCAATAGCATCCACAAATTTTCTATTGGATTCAAGTCTAGAGATTTTAGAGAAATTACCAGTCGTCTTCGAGTATTGTAGTAACCATGAGCTGGTGATCACAGCAGTATGCTTTGGTCGTTATCCTGCAGAAAGTTAAAAGCTTCTTCTATGCATAATTTCTTAGCACGGTTTAATAAATTATGCCGCGACACATCAATGTATGTTAAACCTGTCCTTCCATTGTCAATAAATTTTAAATGTCCTGCTCCATTAGAAGCTATACACCCCAAAACTATAATATTTCCCCCAACATGCTTGATAGTTTGAAGTATACGTTTTGGATCTAGAACAGTTTTATTTTTACGCCAATTTTTTCGAATGCTTGGTGGTAAGAAAATTCCGAATTTTCCCTCATCAGAAAAAATTACTGTTTTCCAAAAATCCAATGATTTACTTCTGTATGCGAAAGCGAATACTATGCGTTTTCGCCTATTTGTTTCGCTGATGAATGGATTTTTCCTTGAGGTTCTTCCTTTTAAATATGCATTGAGAAGAATATTTTTTATTGTTTGAGGTATTACTCTGATGCGAGAAGATGTCGCAAGGTCTCCAGCAAATTTTTGAACCGAACGCATAGGATTTTTTAAAGCTTTTTTAACAACACTCCCTTTTTCCCTCATTGTTAGTTTGCTGAGAAGTCCTGGTTTTCATTGAATTTCGATGCTTTTAATTTATTCATAGTGTCCCACTATATATCCAATAGTTGTAAATGGTAATTTAATAGCTTTTACAAATTCTTGTTGCGAATTTAAATTTTTATTATGCTCAATCATAGGATTTCATCTATCTAGAGGTGCCTTTCTAGTTTTAAGTTCTATACTTAATTACTTCAAGAGCAAATTATATTAAATGTCAGAAAAATATAATATGAAGTTAAAAATTATTAACAGCTTCTGTAAAAGTAGTCCTTTGAACCATAAACACTATAAAACACAGTATATATCAGGATGGAGAAATGTACAAATACTTTTTTTTGCAAGAAATTTTTAAACTTTTCCTATTAGAAAATTATTTTACATCTTTATCGAAATTTTCTGTTATGTAATTTAAAATGCACGGTAAACAGACTGTATTAAAACTATTTTTGACAAAATATCTGCTTTTATTTAGTTAAAAATTAAAAATTTTAGAGTGTACAAATACTTTTTTTGCCAACTGTATCTAATTTTTAGATACTCTGAAGAATTATAGAATTAACCCCGCTAACATGACCAAACTTATTGGCTACTTTGTCATACACCTATGCGAAGTATTTATACATGCCAAGACGTAGTTCATCACAATGTTGTAATATTACTTTTCTTGAATTTTTGGAAGAAAAGGCATTTATTGGCATAAAACGTAAAAAAAACCGAATTATTGGATTTTGTGAATTTTTAAATAGTTCATATATCTAACACAAATGGCAAGCTGTCCTGCGCTTGAAATGTCCATAGTTTCATCAGCAATTAATCTAAAAATGATCGCAATACTCATTTTGATAATTAATACTTCGGTAACTGTATCTCAAAATATCTCTGGCCTAAAAAAATATACCTAAAAATTTTCTGGGGTGAAATAAATAGGATCTCTGAAGATATTTATAATATCTCATTTCAATTCATTCGCTCCAGACTTTGCTCAAAACTTAAAAGAACTCTTAGCTAACAGACTTTTTTATACTAATTTCTCTAAAGTTAGAGGATCGTCATCGTGGTCTGTGGCTATTTTGTTCTGCACAAAATAAGTTTGTTTCAAGTATTAGTCCAAGAGCTGCTCTAATTTCTTCTTTTTCTGGAGCTCTTTGAAAACTCAACAATGAAAATTTTTTATTTCTATTTTCCTGAATAAATCTAAAGTTTGTTTGTTAAAATAACTAACGGTTTGTGATAGTCTAATTGTATATGTTTAAAGAAAAACATGTAGCCTTTTTTTTAATGACTGAAACATGTAGAAAATAGTCTTCCTAATTTTTCGTGACCTTTCTTATGCGTATTATACTTAATTTTTCTTAGTCAAATTAATGATAAGAAATTACACTTAATCGAATTTTGCTGCACATAAAGACAGTAAAAATTACTTTAAAAAATTTTATATTTTTAGAGGTACATACCTATCAAAAACAATATATCTAAATAACCGATATAATGAAGGATTACCGTAAATGTATTTGAATAAATGGATATTTTTACAGCTAAAAATGCAATTGTTTTTAATGTAACGGAAGATAAAAACAAACAAAACTTATTTTTTATCATGCATATAATTTTGTGTTTTTAAACTTTCGGGAGGGGCTTCAGCCCCCTTAGCCCCCTCCCTGGCTACGTGCCTGAGTAAAATATTTTAAATGATTAGTCATAATAAGAATTTGTGTCACCTATCGAGAATGAGTTACATTTGAACGTTCGCTAAAGAGTGTACAAAAGACCATATCACTTTTTTATGTGTAACTATGTATGTTTATTAGGTATTATCTCCATGCAATTTTTTTACCTTTGCACGGTGTGGTTTATAGACTAAATCCGGGTCTGAACACAGAGCAACATGATTACCTTTGATTTTCAATAAAATTTCAAAATACGTTAAACTCTACTTTATATTTTTCAAAAAACACTTCTGCAAAAAATAACCAATTTTTGGATGCAATTTTTTTTATGATCTTAGATGAAAATTTCTTTTATATAAAAATGCTAATGCTGCAAGAATCTGAGGCCGGATTCCCTGAGGTCGGAACCTGCATACACGTCATAAATCTTAATAAATATTTAAAAATACAGTTAATTACTTAAAATTTGTTTTATTCCCTCTTGGAATTCAAAATATTTTAACATGTATCCAAAGCATTAGAATGACTTTTGTTGACGAGTCATTCAAATTGATTCATTCGTATAGCGTATCGTCTACATTTATAAAAAAAATTTCTTGAAAGGTATATTTTTTTTATCATTATATGTTCCAGTTTTCGTAATACTTGCATAAGATAATACAGTATAGAGAAAATTTTGTTTTTCTATATTCTTAAAAACACTTTTGCAAAAACTGATCTTTGTTCGTCCTTGGATGCCAAAAATTTATTTTTATATAAAAATGCTACAAGAATCTAAGGCTAGATTGATTTGTATACACAGAAAGAATCTTTTTAATAAATATTTTAATTTAAAAATAATTACTTGCAAAAAAATTGCGCTAGAAATTCTTTGAAAAAGTCATTCAAATTGATTCATTCGTTTAGCGTCTTTCGCTTCGTTGTCGGAAATCTTCCTTCCCGAATTCCTGCTGTGTATTTTGCTCCGTTCTCCTCAGCCTTCGCCGTGAGGTTTTCTATCCAAATCCAGGATTATTAGCTTCAATTTTCTTCTTATTAAAGGTACCGTATATAAATA
The DNA here is from genome assembly GCA_964019185.1 of Maratus speculifer. Taxonomy (NCBI): domain Eukaryota; kingdom Metazoa; phylum Arthropoda; class Arachnida; order Araneae; family Salticidae; genus Maratus; species Maratus speculifer. The sequence continues at coordinate 40,581,720 of OZ025303.1, forward strand.
TTTCAGTTTTTACTATAATATTTTATAACACTGTGAAGTTACAGTTAGGCCTAATAACTCAATATTACGATCATGATCTGTCTAATATAACATCTCTTTTAATTTTATTATTATTATTGATTTATTTATTTTGAACTCCTTCCTTATCTCCTCAACCACTTTCCACAAGAAAAAAAAAGCTAGGATTTAATGCAAAATATATATATATATATATATTCTATGTTCCTGGCGTCACATGTGGTACGTCGTCAAGACACTTTTTCTTTTATATTTGACTATTTTTTTATTACATTTTACGAATTTAGCATACATTTCTGTAAATAATATGCTAATTATTCGCTTTAACGGCGACAACCTGATATTAAAAAAGTAAGATCATTAATAAAAATTGCAACACAACATCCTCATATACAACATATTATTTTCAACTGACGTCACAAAAATTCACCTGTCGAGAGGAATAATTTAGAAAAATAACTTTATGTGAAAGAAATTTTATCTGATAACTGTAATAAATAGTAAATTTTACTATTTAAAGTACTGATCGTTCAAACTTTAGCGAGTGAGGTTTTACCGAACCTCTTCTATTTGAGATTCTGTTTGTTTATTGCGCGTCGGTGATAGTTTTTTTTGAATAGAAAGTGGTGGATGGGATAAAGCATAAAGGATGCTTTTTCATTTAAGTAAAAATTTGATGTGTAAAGACAATTGCACAAATCAGCATCTTTAGCTGTAATATAGACATGTCATTGCATAAAAATTTTAATTCACTATTTGGTCTCTTTTCTCATATTTGTCATTTTTATTTTTGCAGACACCTGAGTAGTTGCTTGCCTGTATTTGTTTCCACCATCAAGTATCTCATCAAAGGTGAGTTTTTCCTTCTTATTCTATGTGTGATGAATACTCTAATAGCCTGGATGTTACTACAGTGTGGAACCATTTATATGGAAACTAGTTAACCGGAAAACCAGTTATCCCGAATGATATTTCAAATAGACAGATGTTAGAATCTTTAAAAAAAAAGTTCCATACACTGCCAATTTGACATATATATTGCTGGAAACAGTTGTATAGTTTGATAAAAGCATGTAGTATTTGAAATAGAAGCATACATACTGATATTATAGATTTATTTCTATGCAGAGAAAACAGAAAAATTTCTGTTCCCAAGAAATTCTCACAAGTTACCATGTTTCAAACTCTAACATTTGATCTTACTTGCATCTGATTCTTAGTTCAAGTAATCCAATAATTAATTTAAAATTAGAAATGATGCCACAACCACATATATTACATAAAACTTATCAAATGAATGCTGCTTTTACTGACCAACCAGTTAACTGGAAAAACAAGTTATCCAGAATACATCTGACACCAACCATTCCGGATAAATGGTTCTGTACTGTATAACATTTTAATAATGTCTTCATTTATGGAGAGCTGATTTGTGATTCATCAGCACAAAGTGCCAGTATAAAATCTACCAATCAGTTTAATCAAATGCCATAATCTTATTAATTTTTTTGCTGAATCTTAATTTAAAATTTCATGGCAAAGTATGGATAGATTTTTGAATATTTTTAGACAAAATATTGCCAAAGATTTTTTATGTGTCACTTTTCTTACTGCAACAGCTTTTAATGCTGTTTTGTTTTTCTTAAAGAAAATTGTATAGTTTTACTGTAAAATGTTCCAAAGCAAACTCGAACAATATTCCAATGAAGAAGGGGGGGGGGGGGGGAATATGCACTCCCAGAATTCAACAGTGCCCTGAAACGATTGCATTGTTTTCTACTCTTAAGTGAAAAACTTGCGAGGCAGATCTCTCAATACTCCTGTTTTCCTTAGTTGTTTTGTTTAAATTTTAATATTTTGATATAATGAATATGGAAGCAGGTTGAATTTTTGCCTTAACTGGAGCACTGAGTTTGCTTACATTTTGCTTGATGCTAACTCTAAAGAATATGTATATATCTGTGGTTTCTGGTAATAACCAGGTAAGGCACATTTTTTAAAAAAATGAGATAATACTTCCCATCTAGGGCAACTATAAATTTTCATTTAAAAATTGAAAACATTTTTAATTGGTTCTCAATTAATAAAAATCATTTTTATAGTTAACTATTTTGGCAAAAAAAAAAAAAAAAAAAAAAAGAGGTTTTTATATTCTAATTGAATGTAGGAAAAATTATTAAGTTCTAATCTTTGTTATAAAAGTAATGATAAAAAGACATTTGAAAATTTTAAACATTAATTACTCAAAATATTTAAAATGTGCCTTACCTGGTTATTACTGGAAGCCACAGATATATATTCCACGTAAGAATCATTTTTGTATCATGAATTTGTAAATTTCCTTAACTGTTTACATTCATAAAGTAACGCAAATTATAGGAAATTGCAGATTATGGGTACACAGATTATAGATCTTTGACTGTATATAGTTTTTATTGAGCAAAAAATTTAGACTTTTATCTGAAAAATCGGGTCAACCCAAATCCTTCTTGCAAAAGCTCTAAACTCAGTCTAAAATTGAGCAGAACCCAAAATAATGTAAATCAATCAGATCTGAAAACTATATGTAGCTAAAAAATAGAACTCCATGCGAACTGCAACAAAAATGTAAAAATCAACCTTATCAATAGCAAAAAAAGAAAAAAATAGAAGTCAATTGGTCACAAACCTAACCAGCAGCAAGACAAATTCCTTACTTAGGAGATGTAAATGGAGTTTTCTCTAGTACCTATTTCTCTAGTATTTCTCTAGTATTATTATATTTATTTAGCATTGATCAACACATTTTCCGCTTAAGACATGATTCCGTCATAGGCAGATTTTTTCACTGTTTTTATTGTGTTTAATGTCATTCACTTTAAATGTACTATTCTTTCAAAAAATGGATTTTTTTTTTTTTTTTTTTTTTTTTTTGTAAAGTAAAGGCATATGAAACTTTTTTTTCATAAAAATTTTGATTGAGCTAAATTTTACTTAGTTTATACACATATTAGGTCTGTCAGAAACAGTGATTTTAAACAGAGTTGTGTCGAAGTGGAGATTGAAGGTTTGGTCCCATGCAGACCTAGGAAGAAGGAAGTCCCCTCTGGTATGAAAAATACGTTAGGATCGGCCAGATGAGTCTTCAGAAGATAGTAACGTTCAGGCCCTGGCCCAGCGTAGGCCCATAATACGGACTTTTTTAATAGCCTCTCCTCTTTTAAAGCCTAAAGTTGTGATAGCTAAATTTATATTTGTTTAAATAATTGACGGACATTTAAACTACTGAAAGGAGGTAGAGCTGGGATAAGTTAAACTGAATCGGAAGGTGGAGCAACAGAAAAAAGTTACTTTACACTTTCAAATTTTTTAAAATCATTTAAACTTTTTTATTAGAAGCCAAACTATGTTAAAACTTTAAATCGTTCTTCTGCATGATGATTTTTTTCCACTGATTAGAAATCAACCAAATCCAAACCAGACCAGCAACAGAAATGTTGGAAAACTGCAGCCAAACCTAACTCGCATCAAAAATATAAAAGTCAACCAGACCCTCTGCAAAAAGTAGAAGTGAACTGATACCAAACACAACTCGTAGCAAAAAAGTAAGAATTAACCTGGATATTAGCAAAAAATAAATGTAAATTGGACCAACTAGCAGCACTCAATCCGCAATGAAAAAAATTAGCACCGGCCCAATCTACAATTTAAAAAAATTACCCCGACCCGAGCTGCGGGATTGATTGGAAATTCCAAATTTCTGAAATCGGCTTTACCCTTTTTAAGAATGCTTGAAATCCGGCCTTATATTTCAGAGCAACTCCGAGGAACCGTTCCATTTTGGAGTCTGTACATTTTGGACTGATTTCGAGTAATCGTTCCTTTTTCGAATCATTGCATTTCGGAACAACTCCGAGGAGTCGCTGCTTTTTGGAGACGATATATTTTGGAAAAATTTCGCAGAGTCGTTCCTTTTCAGAACGATTCAGAGAAGGCGAACCTTTCGGAATCGTTCCTTTCAGATTTTGTTGATGCCAATGTATATTTTAAATTAAATAGAATTAATAACACCCTAATTTCTGAATTCAGAATGGAATTTTTAATTTAAGGTTTCCAAATAAACTCTAAATGTCGTCATCATTTCCAGGGTGGCTACAGATTCCGGAAATCATGGAATCAGGTAAGTTTATCAATCTAAAAGATTTCTGTTTTCACCTTACCAACAATGTTGATTCGTTACCAAACTGGCTACGTTTAAACCAATAATACGATGTGATAAAAAGATATAAATCTGTACAGCTGTCAAACTATATCTGCTTGCATCAAAGCTAAATTGTCCATTAAACCCAAATTTTCAAAAGTTAGTTCATTCGCGATCATTTGACGAAACTCGTCAATTTTTACAATCTTTTGACAAAATGTGCATGTTTTTTGCGATTTCTTGACAAAATTTGCATGTTTATCTCATTTTTTTTAATGAAATCTACACGGGTTTATTTTTCACAAAATTTGCCCCTTTTTTCACAATTTGTGCATTTTTTACCATTTTTTGACAAAATTCAAACATTTTTCGTAATTTTTTCATGAAATTTGCATGTTTTCACAATCTTTTGACAAAAGTTGCTCGTTTTTCACCTTTTTTAAATGCATTTTGTGCGTTTATCGAAATATTAAGACGAAATTTGCATTTTATCTCAATCTTTTGCTGAAATTAGCACATTTTCGCGATCTTTTGACTAAATTCATGCTATTATGCAAACCTTTCATAAAATTTACAATTTTTTTTTATGCAAGCCTTGAATAAAATTTGCCTTTTTTTTTACACAATCCTTTGGACTAATTTTATGCTTTTCTGCCATTTTTTGAATAAGTTTGTGCTTTTTTCAAGAAACTTTGAAAAAATGAGCCTTTTTTCAGACGATCTTCTGACAAAATTTAGTGTTTTTTTTTCTTTCTTGCGATCTTTTGGTGAAATTAGCAATTTTTTGTATCCAATTCCCATAATGCCAAAACTTTTGTTGCGTATCCTTAATAATTATGCATAAATCGTAATACTTGGCACCTCTAATAACACTGATAAACAAATTTTAACGAATTGTCGATTTCTCTATATACGTTGGGTGTTTCTTATAGATTTCAAGCTGCTGAAAAAGAATATGTTTGTAAAAATTTTCTATCACCCTCCAATTTTGAGAAATTTCATTAATACGTTTTGGAGTATGTAGGCATCGTATAGGCACTATAATTATATTATATTATTCTCTTTCATGTATTTGATTCACATAAACATTCCTTTTTCTTATTACAACGATAGAAGATACAGCAAGAGAGTAGAAACAGATGTCTCCCTAATAAATTTTATGTTAACGACCTTGAACAGACAGCTCTAGCCACCCCCACAGTATCTGACTTTAACACAAATCTCTGACAGTGGAAACTTATCTTTCGGAGCAAATACACTACTATTTCTTTGCTCTGTGAGACTTTTTAATTAAATTTTGATTATAATTATCGTATTTTCCTCTACAATATGTAAAACATGTCTAGAGGATGCGTTAATGAACCCGATTATTTTTGCTGTACCTGCGGGGAGCTAACTTTCAAAAAGCATTGATGCGCCTATCATATGTACTTTGGATATAAATTAGGTGAACGAGATAAGAAATGGTCACCTCGTTTTTGTTAAACACAATGTGCTACAAACCTCCGGACGTGGATGAAAGGTACGAAAAAGTGTATGTCCTTTGCTATACCCATGATATGGCACATGGCGAAGGATCAAATAACCGACTGCTACTAATGTCTTACAAAAATTAAAGGATTCTTTGCAAGAAGTAAACATAAAATTAAGTACACGAACTTAGATTCAGCAATGTGACCAGCATTACATAATGATGATTTACAAATACTTAAACCTCCAGAGAATTTTACAGATGATGATGCAGCAGTAGAAATGGAAATCGATGAAACTGAAACTTCCTCTACATCTGATATGAACTATTCTCGTGGCATAAATGAAGAACCACACCAAATTACTCAAAAAGAATTAAATGATTTTGTGAGAGACTTAAATTTATAAAGAAAAACTTAGAATTACTTGATCAAGATTGCAAGGTTGGAATCTCCTGAAAAACAATACAAAGATATCTATTTATCGAGATTGATATAAGAAATATTCAACATTTTTTTAAAGAAAAGATGATTTATACTATTGTAATGATATAAGTGGCTTAATGTCTGCTTTAAATTGTTAATATAACTCGGAACAATGACCTATAAGAGAGCATCCACAGATAACACATTTACCACTACATAAAGTATGAAATTTCTTATTAATATCATTTCTTTTTACAAAAAATTTATATTTTTCTGAAACTTTATAAACAATGCATACTTTCAGTGTTTTAAATATTAATTTTAAGCTTTATAAATGTTTATTTAAAAGTTTGTCATTACTAAAATACCAAATGATAAATTTCATAAGGTGTATGTGTTGAATAAATACTACAAAATTGAGGTTTTCAGGATTTTGAAATTTTTAAAAATCTGTGGGTGATGGACACTTTTTAATGGCATATTCTTTCACAGCACCACCTAAAATATAAAAGTCACTACATACTTAGCTAGAAACAGAAACCTTGTTTATCAGTGTAATTAAATATTGTGCAATTTTTGTTTTTTTCTTTCAAAAGAGATGTATTTGCAAGTTGAATAAGTGTGTTATACAGAAAAGCAGCATGCATTAAAAGAATGCCATATATGTTCATTAATAATAAAAATTAAGGAAATCTAATACAGATAATCAGGGAATCAAGAAAAAATCAGGGAACTTTTTTTCATTATTTCTGTAGCCACTCTGGTTTCGTTGATTGTATCAAGATTGAATCGTCTGTTGAATCTCCTGTGCTAAATTGTGGTGTGTAATTTAATTTGCTGTATTCTCGGCCGTGAAATTTTGTCTCTAAATGCGACAGGCTTAGTAGCTTTTGTTGAAAATAATCAAAATTTTTATTATTAAAGGCATTGTATATTAAAATTTCATTATTTATTTTAATTCTTTAACATATTCTGAAGTTATACTTAAGCCTAACTTTTCAAACTTACAATCATGCTCTTATATGAATCTCTTTTAATTTGGTCATTATTATTTATTTATTTTATGCCCCATTATCTCCTTACCTATTTTTCATAATGTAAAAGGTAGAATTTAATTTAAAATATGCATGGTGCGTCATTAAGAGATTTCTTTGATGTTTGTTTATATATAATAGATGTATTGTTGAAGTAAATAAGCTAGCACTATATTAAATGAGATTTGAAATGATTGAGATTTCTATGATATTTGCATCATTAAATAAAATTAAGCAAATTTTACGAATAGCTATAATAGAAAAATCATTTTTTATTTCTTTTATGTACAGCAACGACATTAGATTTTAACATTTGTATAACGAGTATTTAACTTTTTCAGAAATCAAGATATTTATATACACTTTTAACAACTGCACTGTCTTTAATACCATTTTCATGATTTTTAATTATTTGCAAATAATATGACTGATTCTTCGTGAAAGATTCGAAACTATCAGATTCTAATACAAATTCATTTATTTTTGAATTTAAACTACTCTCAATACTTTATTTGTTATTTATTCTGAATAAAATGTAAATAAGCAATTTATACTATTAAAAAGTTTCAGATTATGTCACAAAATGATCTTATGCCAGTTTCTACCAATTATAACCACTTTCTGACACTTGCACGGTAGAAACCATTTCCTGCTGGCAGAACCCAGCCCTGGTTTAAGATTTCACTAAGTGATTTTTATTTGTATCTTTATTTATATTCTGCTAATTATTTATATTTTTCGCTATTTAAAATAAAAATTATGTCTATATATAATTTGGCTATTAATTTGACGAAATTGGTCAATGGTATAACCAAATAGTAGCAAATCTTTTAAATTAGCCTAATTTTGTGGCCAATTTGGTACTTACGTATTAACGCCACTGCAGCAAAAGTGCTAAACTAAAAAAGCAATAAAAAATGGCGTTTTTTAAAAAATCATTTTTAATGCTCTTTTTTGTGCATTTTCTACATATTTTTTTATGCGTATGTGAACAATAAGATTGCTTTTTATTGGCACATTAGTACAACTTCTGCTGCGGTGGTGTTAATACGTAAGTACCACCAATTTTAATGAAGCTGCTCCATGGGCCCCAATGAAGGATATTAATAATAGTATTTTTTTTTCTTTTTAGCTTTTGTTCAGTAGTTGCAGAACCTAAAAAGTTAGGGTGGACCGGGGTAATTCCTGATCAGTTTGTTAGTGGAATAATTAATAGTTACCTACCTTATAATCATAATATAGTAAATTCCTTCAAATCTGTATCGCTTGCTGTTGACTTAAGTTTAAAATATTTAAAGTTTTCAATTAAGTTTATTAGTATAGAAAGTATTTAAATATTTTTCCCAGTTAGTTTTCTCAGTCTCTCTGCTCAGCCAATAATGCTTAATATTTTTCAAAGAAACTGTAAAGTTTCAATGAGTTGTTTAAAGTTGTCAAAATGTTTTAAAGTTTATTCAAATATGTATTAAGTTTCAATATATTGTTTTTGAATGTTAATTACTTACTAAAAAGGAAGTTGGACTTTAATTGGAGTAGTACAAAGTTTGTACTTTAACTAAGCCTGTCATGCAATATCAGTTTGCTGTGTTGAGATTATGGAAATGGTTGGTTGGACTCTTGGTTGAATGGATGAGTAGTATGAAATTCTTTTCAAGTTAGTTAACCTGCAGTTAATTGGTTTTGCAGCTTCTCCTTTGCCAATTAAATTTGCATATTAATATTTAACTGTATATTTTAACCTCTTTTCTTTTGTATTTAAGCCAGGAGTTTGTTTTCTGAGCAGCAGTCTTTGTAATGCTTTGCATAGAAGCAGCATGAGAAGGAGTGCAGTAGAGAATGCACTTGTTTATAGTTCCTTGTTGGCTGATGTTAAATGATATAGTTATGCTGTCAGGCACAGTCATATTTTTATACTTTTAATCACCATTTTAAGCCATGATTTTGTTTGTCATTTTACAACTATGTAGCATAAGTTTTAAAATTATATTTTTAATATTAAATTTTTTCATACTGGTTTATACAATTTAATTTTTTTTATGGGGGAGGAAGGAAGATGAATAATGAGAGAAAAACGAAATACGTGTTTTTGATGTATACTTTTTTTTTTACCAAAAAAATATTTGCTTTCTTTTGTTTTGTTTCCTTTTCATATAAATTGCATCACTGCTTTTAGAAATGCAAAATTTGATTTTTTGCTAGTTTTTACCACTGTACTGACAAAAATACTACAATCAAGAATCGATAATCCGCGCACCCATAATCCGCGTTACTTTACGAATGTAAACAGTGAAATAAACAGTTAAGAAAATTTACAAATTCGTAACCCAAAAATGTTTTTTAAACAAATTAAAAAAAGAAAATTTAAATCATTAAAACATCTTTTTTTTTTAAATATAACTCTTTTATTTTATTAACAGTAAAAATCAAACTGTTTTATGGAATATATGTTATTATCTTTAAATGCACCATATATATAATTTTTTTAAATAAAAAATCTTTAAAAATAATTTTTTTGCGATAGCATATCAAATTAATTATTAGATTTCATATTTATCTTTTCATATAATACTGATTTAAGAATTAGAATGCTGTCTTGGAATAATCAAATGACGTATAATCCATAATACTCTATAATCCACAATATTCCATAATCCGCTCAACCTTTGGCTCCAACTTGTGCAGCTTATAGAACTTTGACTGTATTTTGCTGACAAAATGACCAACCCTAGCAACAACTGTGATTTTCATGACAATCTTTATAAATTTCTTCACTGTAATAATGAGTAAAAGACCAGGCTGTTTTTTTTTTTTTTTTTTTTTTTTTTTTTTTTAAGTCATCTTCTCTGAGATTTCTACTAAAGCGATTTTGATAATTCTTTTTTTTTTTAAATGAAAGTACTATATTTGTAGATGTGCCCACACTCACTAATATTTTTAAGGAATTCCATTTTTATACATTAAATTTAATTTTAAAGATTTTTTTAAAATTTCTTCTGTGTGATGGTAATCAGTTTGCTTTCATTGTTAAAAGGAAAAAGAGAAACAATGGGATCATTATGAATGCCATTATCATATTACAGTTAAAGATGACTTTTTAAACTTTTGAACAGAAACAGGGTTGTTAAATACCCGGGTTTTTTCAGAAAAAAAACCAACCCGTTGTGTTTTTTCAGGGTTTTTGGGGTTTTATCAGGGTTTTTCAGGTTTTTTCGGGGTTTTTCAGATTTTGGGGGGGTTATTGGAGGTGGTTCAGAATGCTTGAAAAAAAAAATGTACTTATTATTAAATTTAAAGTAGCTAATTGATATAGGGCAAAATTGGAAAATTTCTTTAGTGGCCACTGGCTATTAAGACTAATTTTTCAAGTGGCCACTATGTTTAAACTAGTGGCCACTTTTTTATTTAAAAATACTAAACAATTAAAATTTCTATAAGTTTTAATGTAAGACTGAATAGCACAAATAAATGTGTTAATATAAATAATATAAATATATTGGAACCTAAAAAAGTAAAATTGTTGATGAAATGTAAGTAAATTATTTTCTCTCCTTGTACAAAAGTGGCCACAAGGTGGCCGCTGATGGACAATTTTTCACTGGCCACATTTTCTTATTTACTGGCCCTGTGGCTGGTGGCTAGTGCTAATTTTGCCCTTTACTAATTGATTATTACAAATATATATAAATCAATGACAGTAATCAAAATTATGATAGATAAATTGATTATTAGTAATAATTTATAAAGTATTTTTTATTATTACTAAATAATAGAATAAGCCAAGTAATTCTACATGTCTACATAATTAAATTAGGATTCTAAGCATATATGATATTTTGTTATGAGTTTCTATTGTATAACATAGAACGGATTACACATCAAAGTACTTTTTTAATGGGAAAAATTTTGTTTGTTACTTACACATGCTACAGAGATTAACAATTATTTCTTTTAAAAATTGTGATGGTATAATTAGGATATTTCTTTTCTTTGGGGTGGGGGGTGATGGTTATAAACTTTATGAGTGGTGTACTGATATTCAGAAATGTATTACAATATATTATATATGTAATATAAATACATTATATATGTAATTTAAAGTTGAAATTTTGAAAAAACCCACCCGGCTTTTTTGGGCTGGGCAAAATCATAACATCCCTGAACAGTAATGACGTCATGGTTTAAAATAATTTATCTTTATTCATAAAGTTGTTACATTTCAGTATATATATATATATATTATGTTGATACTGATATTGCGAAACTCATCTCAAAGGGCTTTAGGGAGTAAAAATGTCGTAGTGAAAATAAATACGTATCATATGCAAAATTTGTAACTGGTAAATGTAATATCAAACTTTGAAATACATTTATTAATAATTTATTGCACATTGAAATATTTCAAAAATATAGTACGGAACCATTTATTTGGAAACTAGTTAACCGGAATGATAATAATTTTAAGAGACTGATGGTAGAATGTTTGTGGAAAAAAGTGCCATACACTGCCAGTTTGACGTATACATTGCTTGAAAAAATTGTATAGTTTGATAACAGTACCTAGTATTTGAAGTAGAAGCATACATATATATATATATGTTTTCATTTTTATGCAGAGAAAACAGAAGAATTTTTGTTCCCAAGGAATTCTCATAAATTACCTTCTTTCAAACTCTGACGTTTGATCCAACTTGCATCTTGTTTTTAATCCAAGTAATCTAATGATTAATTTAAAATAAGAAGTAATAGCACTACCACATATATTTCATTAAACTTATCAAATGGTTGCTGCTTTAATGCCCAACCAATTAACCAGAAAACCAGTTATCCAGAATACATCTGACCACAATCATTCCCGATAAATTGTTCTGTACTGTAATTAATATGAAAAGTATGCATGCAAATTTTGCAACTACAAAAAAGCGTACTTTTCAAATTTCATTGAAAGCAAAAGTTATAATTTTGGTATAGTGGTTCAATTTTTGTTGTTTTTTCATTGCATAATATCAGAGATAAAAAGCCTCAATTGATAATTTCATAATTTATCACCTAAATTACATGTTACTAATTACTTATAAAAATGGAATTTTGAAGAATTTGGAATGTTTAAGTTGAACTTTAGCTCTAAAAAGCCTTTTTTTTTTAGTTAGGTTAGTCAATATAAGATCGATTGCTTATTGTAAATATTTTTTATAACGTCAGTCTAACAGTCTAACGTCATCTAAATATATGCATTTAACAGGTTCCAACTCTTATCTTATTAAATTATCCATTTTAAAATAGTAGGTTTTATTGATCCCTTGGTCATAAGGTAATCTTCTTTAATTTATCCTTTATTTTAAATATTTAGATATCTAGTGCTAGAGACTGTTTCTCAAATCCACATCCTTAAAATCTGCACACCTCAACATATGTAAATATTGAAACTTTCAGTATGGATATAGGGGAAAAATTACAGAATGCTCAGGTCCAATAGCACTTTCTTCATTGTTAGAATTTCCGAAAATTTTTTGCCGATCTATATCGACCATTAATGGCATGGCCTCTAGAAACCAAGACACCCCCCCCCCCCCCCAGTTAAAAACTTTATAGATCTATGTGTGTGTATGTATTATATTTTATGGACTTTTTTTTATAAATTCTGCAAAAACCTCCTTCAAACTAATGTAGAAAATCTCGGTCAATTTAGTTAATTGGTCAAATAAGACCAAAAGGATAGAATAGAGTGGGTTTTCTGAAAATTGATAATTTCCCATGACTTCTTAATTATTACTGACATTAAATCAGTTTAAAGTAGTTATTACTTCTAGAAAAAAATGTTAAAAATTTGTGTGTCACAGATTTCTAATAGAATTAGAAATGGGCCCATGTGGTGCAAAAATAGTAAAGTTGAAGAAGAAAAAAATTCATTACTTCATCTATTCACAAAAATGTCAAATCTACTTAAAATTATTAATTTTCTTATTATCTAAAACTTTTATATTCACAAATATTTGGTAGGATCAGTTTTGAATCCAGGGGTTGGCCGAGGGGGACATCCCCCCAGAGCAATGAAATGCCCCCCCCCCCTGGAACTCTATAATGTCCCTCCCGAAGAAAAGAGTCTGAATTCAACACTAGGTAGGATCAATTCTTACAGCAAAAACCAATTAAAAATATATCCCATAAAATCTTGAAAGAAAGCCCCACCTTGAATATAAACCCCCTCCCCACTTTTAAATAATTTTGATTACTTTTCTATTCTTGAATATAACCCTTCCCCCCCCCCCCCCCCGCCACACACAAGAAAAAGAAATAATGATGAACACCCTTATTTTTAAAATAATATAATTAACATAGCTGTTTGGGTTAATTATTTTTTTTTATTTAAAAAATCTTTTTTAACTCTTTTTGCATTTGAAAAAAAAAAATAATAACCTCTTCATAATCCGAATGGTACATAATCATACGACACTGATAAAGTAAATATGTTTTTTTTTATTATTTCATTAAACTTTCTTTAATTTATTTAATAACTAAATAATTACTAAGAATTTTTTTATCCATCACATTATTTTTTAATTTACTTATTATTCATTGTTTTTTAATTTACATCTTCAGAAAGAAAAAAAAACCTTTTTATTTTCTTTCGCTGATGATAGAGGGCGGCACAGGTCAAACTTTTATTATCTGTGTCGATTTTACATTAATCTACAAGACTGATCAAGTTTTTTTTATTTCATTATAACATGCATTCATTCATTTAATATTTAGAATTAATTTAATACTTAAAAAAATTTTTTTGTTTCCATTACTATTATTTTCGATTGTTTACTTATTTTCTTTCGCTGGCAGTAGACTGATACGCAATATTTATTTATTCTTTTCGATTTTACACAATTCTACAAGAATGACAATTTTTTTTTCTTTTTTAATTTCATTAAATTTTCTATCATTTATTTAATGTTTAAAATTAATTTATTGCCTTTTTGTATCTATTAGTATTATTTTTAAAACTTATTTATTTTGAAACTGTTCAAAAATGTAAATTTTGCAATTAAATAAATAAATTTGCGTAATGCCGCCATCTATCTTTACAGAAAGAAAACATTAAGTCTTCTTTGGCAGTAAATGGTGACACTATGCAAAACTATTATTATCTGTTATAAAAGATGATTATTTTAAAATTATTTTACCAAAATGCCATACATAATGTATACTTATATAGTGGTAATTTTATTTTTTATGTTTTATTTACTTTAAAAATTTGAAATTAATAATAATAAAAAAAAATTAATCTATATATTTAAAAGACCTGGCTGTTTTTTTAGTCATCAGTCCTGAGCTTTCTACTGAGCCGATTTCGATAACTATTTTTTTTTAAATGAAAGCTGTTTAAGTTTAGATGTGCCCATTCTGGCTAAATTTTTATTTATTACCTTTTTAACATTTTATTTTTAATTTTAAAAGCTTTTTCGTGACATTTCTTAAAAACAGTGGCATCAGGTTAAGCTTTTCTTACTTAAAGTGAGGAAAGCTTGAGATATTTTTTTTTATTTATTATTTTCCACCAATCAGGGGCTTGATCTCGTCGGTTAATGGAAAGTATTCCTGTGACGTCACAATTTGTAAAATGTTGAATTTTATAGCCTCGAACCGAAAGAAAAAAAAGGTTAATTTCTTTGCGGATTAAATATCTGAAAAAAAAAATACTAACCTATTTACATTCTTTTAAGTGTAAAATATATTTTATATAATCGTCTGCTTGATATAAGTAAAAAAAAATTTGACTGAAAAAGTGTTTCTGTGACGTCACAAATGGTAAAATTGCAGTTTTTATAATTTCGAACAAAGAAACAGAAGAGGGTCTATGTGTAATCGCATTTCAAAGAAAAAAATAATGGTTTTCATAAAATTTAATCCAAATAAATTGATAGCACATAATTATTCACTAATCGTGGTACAATACACAGATTATTTACTGAGTAATATTATTAAGTATTATGTAAATAAAATAACAGGAAATTAACTTTAATAAAATATAATATCTAAAGCGAAATTTTGTCGAATCATTCAGAAACAAGATAAATTTGTTCCATGAATATAATATACATTGATATAGCTGTATCAGTGAGAATGTCATATTCACCAACTTTTATTCCTGCATCAAATAAACTGAACTTCAATTTATTTAATGGTCCGTGGTGTGCAAAAATAAAAATATTTCTATAAAGTGCGCCATTTCTATTTAATTATAATAAATATTATATGAAACTTAAGAATTCTTAAATAATTGCATAAATCATGCTTTTATTTAGGAAGAGGTGAGTGTTTATGAAGGTGTAAATTGTGTCATATTAGGAAAAAAATAAAAGAATAAAACCTGTGATATGCCGTTATTACTATATTTTATTTTACATATCAAAAATTAATAAAAATAGTTTTGTTGTATTAAGTTATTATTTAAAATAAAATAAATAAAATGTTTTCTGCATATCAGCAACAAACGCAAAAATTTTATTCTTTTTAATAACAAAGATATTGTTTTTCTTTTCGTTGCCATAACAATAAAATTAATTTTGACAAGTTCATTGAGGCTACAAACACAAACCAATAAATTTATTAAATTTATTGGTGATGTAAATGTGTAGTGGGTTGATTGTGCAGTTTAGTAACTCCCTGTTTCTATTTTAATTAAAATGTTTTATTGATATTATAATTATTGTACAGTTACCAAGCGATATTTAAACAGAGAAAAAATAAACTATGCAGATATTTTTGAATTTGTCTTCTGAGGTATTATAATAATTTCCTAAATAATTTGGTATTTAAATAATATTTAAGGTTTAGAAACCGTATTAATAAAATTTTGTAGCTGAAGTTAAGTCCAACATAATAATTTATGAGTTGTTTTCCTTATTTTTTGTTTATTTCTGAAGTTTGTGTATCTTCATCATGAAAAGCTATATAATCCTTATTTTAAGAGGTGGCAATTGTTTATTTCGCTCAGTATATTATTGTGTATATAAGACTGATATATATCATATCTAATATATATTCTTTTTCGTCGAATTTCGACGTTTGCAGCTAGTAGAATTTAAAGAAATCTTCATTATAAGCCCCTACCCTTATAAAATCGAATCTTATTATTATTTTTTTTTAATAAAGAAGGGGGGGGGCTGCTTTCAATCAGGATTTGATGGTAAATGTTAAAGAAAGAATTATTAATTTTGGGTATTTTATACATACTATGAAGTGCCATAAATATTTTTTTATTGATTTATTACATCTTTTTAGACTCTTTAAATTATTATTGGTTGAATAATTTAAAAAAACTGTGCTTGATTTTTTTTTCTTTTAATTAGATTATTAATAGATGTTTCCAATAATTTAGTTAGACACTTCTCAATTATTATATGTAAATATTTCTTCAAATCAACCTTCCACAACTTCTCCTGTAATTAATGTGATATAGTCAATGAAGCACATATATTTAATTTTTCTTATTTATATAATGCACAGTTGTATGTTATAATTATTTTTATAATACAAAGTTGCATCTTAGAAATTTGTTTTTATAAATTAATTAACCATTATAAACATTGGGAAAACTATAGTGATTTATAACGAGGTGTGCTATAAAAAAAATATTTTTATAAAATACCCCCCCCACACACACACACACACCACCACCAGCAGTTTTTAAAAAAAAGTACTATTTTCCTACTTATGAAGGCGATTTTTGTAAGCAACTTTTGTTGAAACTGGGCTTATTTCTTTGTAACAAAATGGCTGTAATTAATTTTGTGTAATAATGTAACTGTTGTTCTAATTAATTTTATTTTAACTTTTTAATATACAAAACTAAGCTTTTTTTTTCTATTTGATGTTTATTTACTTTTGTTAATTACCCTGTTGTCCCACTTTCCCCAAAAATAAATTTACTAAGTGTTAATATTAGTTTTATTATTTTTAATAGTTTAAATTTCAGTAATTTTAAATATAAAATAAACAGCTCAAGGATAAATTTTAGCCTATATTTTCTATGGAATATAATGATAAACTGAATGTAAAATGTATTATGCATTGCGATTATTTTAAAGTAAAAATTTGTAATTTATATCAATAATGTTATTATTTTAATAAATTAAGAATAAACTAAATTACAGAAACATTTCATAGAATAATTTTATAATTTATATACTAATATTTAATTTGACATTTTAATAATAATTTAATAAATGTAATTTAATGATTATTTGTTTTTTATATTAAAATTACTATTTCAAAAATTAATGAATAACAATTATTCATCACACATCTTACTGTTATTGTTACACATTGATTTCTTTCCCCAGTAAATTACATACAGTAGACTCCCTCAAATGCATACTCCTAAAATCCGCAACTCTCTAAAATCCGCACATGTTTTACGGATGTAAACAATGAAACATTCAGTTCAGATGTAGGTGCAAAAATTGATTTTTTTCAGTTTTATATCAGTTCCATACATTTTTTTATTTATATTTTTTGTTAATAGGACTAAATTCATGTTTTTTCATGAAGAAAGAATAATTTATTTCTGAAAAAATAAAGATATTGCTAATATCATTGGTAGCCACAATCTTCTTATCAAATATATTTATGTATTAATCAAGCTTTTTTAGTTAAGTCTGGCTAAACCTGAAATAAAATTTCATTACTTTATGATTCTGATGTGAATTAGTAATGTACCTTTATGAAGCAAGTTTCATTGAATAATTTAGGAAAAACACATTTCCTCTTTTATAATGAATATTTAATTGTACATTATTGATTATTAACTTGACCTTTCCTTTTAGTATTTAGTCATTTTAAAAAACATTTAAATTTTTATTATTTCAGTTTATTACTTATTTTAATATTTTAGTATATTGTAGACATTCATTATACTTTTGATTTCATTATTAATTACACTCAAATTATTTTTTAAAAAATGCAAACAAAGCAATGACCAGAAATACGCAAAATTCTAAAATCCGCAAAACCTCTGGTCCCAAGCTGTGCGGATTTGAGGGAGTCTACTGTATTTGATTTTAATACGTTTTTGTTTCGTTTATGAAAAACATATGTATATATATATGTTTTTGTTAACCAGTTCAAGGCAAAAACTTATATGTACCACAAAATCCCAAATATAAGCACCCCTCCCCACTTTTAAGAAATTTGTATTTTTCTTCTATTCTCAAATATAAGCTCTTAATCCCCCCCCTCAAAAAAAAACTAAATAATAAAAACCTTTTTTTTCAAAATAATAATAATAAGCATAACTTTTTAATTATCTCTTTAAATTATGAATCTTCTTTAAATTTAACTCAATTTACAACAGGGTTGGCACGGTTTAAACCAATTGGTTTTAACCATGGTTTAAACCAAATGGTTTTTTTCTCAGAAAAACCAATTTTTTTTTTATTTTATTTTTTTTTTTTTTGGAAGAAATCTAATGCATTTTCTTTTTTTTATTTATAATTTACATGTTTAAAATTATTGGATATAAATAATTTCTACTTTTAACACTTTATTTCAACAATAAGCATTAGATATAGTGGGTTTAGGTCATTTTTTTATGTATAGGATTAAAATCAGCATGCACTGGTGAACATATCTATTGCTCTAAAGAAAAAGCTTCAAACATGTGAGTTGATCAAAGATAAAATCGATTAAAAATATTCAATATTTAGTATAAAATAATTTAGTTTTTAAAAATGCAGATTATTTAATGCAATTAATAACTAGCACAATTACTTTTAAGATTTTGTTCAAGCTGTAGTAAAAGAAATTTTTCTTGATTAGGGAGATTATCTTGAATTAAAATCAAAGTATAAAATCAAATAAGAGAATATTCAAAGATTGGGTGCTATATATTGCATTTTAATAATAACAATCTTATTTTTATTAGTTTTTTGTGTTATCTGCTGAATCTAATGATGTGAAAAAGAATATGATGTGTAAAAATGACTTCAACTGTCACTCAAAACAAAATCTCAAGAAGTATTTGATATTATTTGAGTAACTGTAGAAAACAATATTATACTTATCAAACTACATTTAAATGTCTATTATTAGTAATCAGAAGTTTGTTTATAAAGATTTTCAGAGTATCGATGTTTTATTGTGTGTAGCAGTTTTTTTTTTTTTTTTTTTTTTTTTTTTTTAAGACTGTTTACTAAATATTGTTTAAATTAAAACATGAATTTTTTCAATTTTCTGCTAAAATTAATTGTTATTATTTAATTTAAATTGATTTTATATGAAGTTACACTACTTATAATCCAACTTATAATCCAAAGTCTATTTTTATTCATAAGCGTGCATGCATATGTAATAAGATAGAATGCTTAAAAAAAACCCGGTTTAAACCAAAAAAAAGCCTGGTTTAAACCAAAAAAAACCTGTTTTTTTTTCAACCCTGATTTACAAGCAGCTTGAAAATCTAGATTTTACACTATCTTACAAAACTGACGAAGTAAACGAAGACCTTTTTTTTAAGTTTTATTAAACTTTCTTTCATTTATTTAATATTTAAAACTAATTCAATGACTAAAAGGGATTTTTTTTATCAATATCATTTTTTAACTTTATTATTTAGACTTTATTCGATTATTTCCTTTTTTTCTTGCACGATAGATTGCAACACAATGAAATTTCTCATTATCCATTTCGATTTTACACAATTCTATAAGACTGATTAAGTTTTTTTTTTTTTTTTTTTTTTTCATTAAACTTGCATTCATTTATTTAATATTTACAATTAATTCCATAACTAAAAAGAATTTTTTGTATGTGTTACAATTATTTTTTAACATACTATTTATCTTGAAATTGGTCAAAGATAAAGATTTTGCAATTAAATAAATGAATTTGCTTGGTGTCGCCATCTATGCTTAGAGAAAGAAAATAAGATTGCTATCATCTTTCTTTGGATGTAAATAACGACATAATGCAAATTATTATCTGTTATAAATGATGAATACTTTAAAATTATTTTAGCAACAGGCCATTGATGTAGTGATTTAAATGCCATTTATAATATAAACATATTGTGATAATTTTATGTTTTATTTAACTTATATACTCGAAATTAATAATAAAAACAGAATTTAATGGAATTTTTTAAATCAAAAAATCTTTATTATAACCCCCCCTCCCCCCTCTAAATTAAGTAATGATTTTTTTTTTTTAAAGAGGGGGAGGGGCTTACAATCTTGACTTTACATATTTATTTATGTGAATCAAGAGAAAACTATGGAAGGTAATTTCAGAAATTATGTTTTCAAATTCGTTGTGCGTTTTCTAAATTGTTTATATAACTACATTTTTTTTAAAAATCTTACAGTATTCTGAATATGTTGGAAAGTGTTTCATAAGTTATGTTGGATGTATGATTTCTTGTTCTTGTTTTGAGAAGTTTCTTATTTGATATTCTTCTTGGATCATTAGTTATTTAACAGTAAAAATGAGTGAATTATGAGCTAGTTCATTTAATATTTCTTAAACATTTTACGTATTTAAATCATTTTATGGAAACAAAATACTAAATAGCAGATGTAAATAACTAAAAAAAGTGTCTCAACTCATTCATACATATACAGTAAATATAATCTTAAGAAGTACGGGTATTGAACAGTTTTTATCCCAAAACCAATATGCGCTTACTAAAGCATTATTTCTTCAAACCTGTAAAGACTAATGCAGAAATCAAAATCTTTAACTATAAAATAACCATGTCATTACATAACATTCGTAATTTTCATTCAAAATTTGAACTCTTCTCTCATATTTGTCACTTTTTTCAGGTACCTGTGTAGAGTTTTCCTCTATTGATTTCCTGCTGCAAGTATCTCATCAAAGGTAAGTTTTACATTCTGATGGAAGATTGAATTTTATTATAGTAGGCACTCTCAAATTTTCACAGCGTAAAACCAGCTGTTGTGGGGATTTTAAAATCTTGCAGATTTCTGGTCATTGCTTTGTTTGCATTTTTTAAACAGTAATTTGAATTTAATTGATGGTGCAATCAAAGCTATAATGAATGCTTACGATATAATAAAATATTAAAATAAGTAATAAACTAAAATAATAAAATTTGAGATATTTTTAAAAATGGTTAGTATATTAAAAGCAAAGAGCAAGTTAATAATCAATAATGTATGATTAAATATTTATTATAAAAATAAAATATATATTTCCTAAATTATACAATGAAACTTCCCTCATAAAGGTACCTTATTAATTCACATCAAAATCGTAAAATAAGAAAGTTTTATTTCAAATTTAACCATACTCAATAACAAAAAAACTTGATTAATACATGAATATATTTGTAAAAAGATTGTGATTACCAGTGATATCTTGAAATTTTTTCAGAAATAAATGTATTATTTCTTCATGAAAAAAGCATTAATTCAATAATATTAATAAAAATTACAAATTAAAATATATGGAATTCATGCAAACTAAAAAAGTCAAATTTTGTCCTTACATCTGAACTAAATGTTTCATTGTTTACATCAGTAAATTATCTGCAGATTTTAGAAAGTTGTGGATTTTATGATTGAAGATTTGAAGGAGTTTGCTGTATAACATTTTAAGAATGTCTTCATTTATGGGAGGATAAGTGACTTGTAATTTATCAGCACAAGTTACCCGGCATAGAATCGATGAAATGTTATCTATATTTTTTGCAGAATCTTAATTTAAAATTTCAATGCAAAGTACTGATAGATTTTTTTTTAATTTTTATACAAAATATTGCTGAACATTTTCTACCTGTCACTTTTCTTATTGCAGTAGCTATTAATGTCTTTTTGTTTTTCTTAAAGAAAATGGTATACTTTTACTATGAAATGTACCAAAGCAAGCTGAAACAATGTTCCAATTCATGAAATTATGGCAAATATAGATCCGATTTGTGAAATTATATCATTCTAGTTTGTGAAATTATGTAATGATTCTGATACCTTAATATTTTAAATCGCATTGTGACAGTTCTGGAAAAACATTTCCTAACTAACGTATAAGCCTCCTCCCCATTTTTAAGAAATTTCGATTTTTCTTCTGTTCTCAAATATAAGCCCCACCCCACCCAAAAAAGAAGAAATAATAATAACCCTTATCTTCAAAATAATAATAATAAACATAACTTTTTAAATTAATTATATCTTTATTTAAATTATGAATATTCTTTAAACTTAACTCTATTTAAATTTGAATAAAAAATAATAGCTTGATAATCTGGATTTTACACAATCCTACAAAACTAATGAAGTAAATATTGTTTTTAATTATCATTAAACTTTCTTTCATTTATTTAATATTTAAAACTAATTAAATAACTAAAAAGAATTTTTTGTATCCATTAATATCTTTTTTTAACTTAATTATTTCGATTTTACTCGATTATTTGCTTATTTTTTTTTATTTATTTTTTTTTTTGTTTTTGGCACAATAGATTGCAACATGATTTTTTTTTATATCCGTTTTGATTTTACTCAATTCTATAAGATTGATCAAGTTTTTTTTTTATTAAACTTGCATTTATTTAATATTTATAAATAATTCAGTAATTAAAAAGATATTTTTTTATCTATTACATTTATTTTTAACATACTACTTATTTTGAAAATGTTTTACGTTGTAGATTTTGCAATTAAATAAATTTGCTTGATGTCGCTGTCTATACATAGAGAAAGAAAATAACATTGTTATCTTGTTTCTCTGGGTGTAAATGACGACACCTTGCTAAGTATTATCTATTATAAAAGATGAACCCTTTAAAATTATTTTAGCAAAATACCATTTATTATATATCTATATAGTGATAATTTTATTTTTTTATGTTTAATTTACCTTAAAAACTAGAAATTAATAATAAAAACAGAATTTAATATAATTTTTTTTTCAAAAAATCGGTATTATAGCCTCCCCGCGTAAAAAAGGAATGTGTTTTTTTTAAGGGATGGGCATACAATCTTCATTTTGCATACATAACTATGGATGGTAATTTCAGAAATTATGTTTTCAAATTCGGTATGCGTTTTCCAACTTGTTTATATAACCACATTTTTTTTATCTTACAATATTCTGAATACGGAAAGTGTTTCATAATTTATGCTGGATGCAAGTTTTCTTTTTCTTGTTTTAAGGAATTTCTCACTTTATATTCATCTTGTATGCATCAGTTATTTAACAGCAACAATTGATGAATTATGAATTAGTTAAGTGAATGATTTAGTTTTAATCGAAAGTTTCTCATAAATTATTAAATACTATATGAGTCAGAAATCAAAGTTACACCAAACTTAGTTTTTCTCTATGGCAACACCCGATTTTGGCAAAATATTTTAAAGCTTTGTTTGAAATTATGCCTAGAAACTACGTTTCAAGTCACTCGAATAATAACTTTTTGAATTATAACCATTCAAAATTTAGTCTCTCTAATGTTAAATTACGTTCCCATATTTTTATTAATATCACTCCTGAAATTATAATCCTAATGTTATAATTTTTTGTGTGTTTATAATAGACAAATTCCATGCCAACTGAAACCAGTAGTGAATTTTTCAACTTCATATCATCTTCAAGTATTCGGTGTCATTTTAAAGGCAATTTATTGCAGTGAATGGATTTAATATTTATTTTCGAAAATTATGCATGGTTTATTTAAACTTTGATAAATAATGGGTATTTAATGATTTCGATTTATAATGTTAAAAATGCAGACTTGCCAAGTCTCCTGATTTTCAGATGTTTCTCCATATTCCTGATTTTTGACATATTTCTCCTGATTTTTTACATTTTTAAAATATTCTGTTATTTTACAATAAAATATGTTGTGATTCAGTGACGAAAACTCTAGTACAGGCATAATTGTTCTTTAGTATGATTGATCAGTAGTATTTTATGCGATAAACTACATTCAGATACATTATAAATGATGAATCTTTAAGATTTGTTACTGTGATCATCTGCTGCATTATCAATAACTTGTCTCGATTAAGACTTACTTATGATCTTTACTATAGCTTTTACACAAGTTTAAGAGTAACAAAATGCCTCCTTTTTTTATAATATTTAGTCAAATTAAAAATACGTGAAAACATTATATGATTAAATTCTTAAGTTTTCATAGACAAAAATATCTCCTGATTTCTGAAACAAAATCTCCTGATTTTTAGCTTTCAGAACTTGGCAAGTCTGAAAATGTGACTTTTTAAAAGATCAATTATTTATTAAAAATATGGTGATTTTATATATGTTTTCATTTATATAGTAAGTTAAATGGTTCCTAATCATAATTTTACAGTAATAATCTTCATATATAACTTTCTTCTTATTTCTTTAAAATAAAGTTATTTACAATTTTTATTTGTCCCCTCTGTTACATTTTTTTAAAAGGTTTATTTTATTCAATATATAAAAAAAATTTTCAATTTAATAAAAAGAGTTTACAATAAATATCATTTGTGTAATCATATTATGTACCGTATTTTCGGGCGTATGCGCCGCACACACCGTAAGCGCCGCACGTCCGAAAATGAATTAAAATAAAACAAATATTCATCAGATGCGCCGCACCGTCGTATGCGCCGCACTTACGAAAATACATCAAAATGTTAAAAATCGCGTTATATTCAGTGTTTTTTTTAACATTTGTAATATAAATCCAATTTTAAATTTAATATGATTTTTATGATAAAATTAAATTTGAATTCCTGCAGTTTTTTTTCGCGATTTTTTAATACGTTTTTTAGAGTTTGTAACGAGGTTTGCAGGGTTTTATCGCGACATTTGACGAAATTTGCAGGATTTTATCGCGATATTTGACGAAATTTGCAGCGTTTTATCGCGATATTCGCCGAATTTGCAGTTTTTTCGCAATACTTGAAAAAATTTGCGTTTTTTATGGGGATGAACAAGGGATTAATCATGATGAATTGAATAAATCATAAATATTTGAATGATAAATGAATCATGAATTTTCATACTTGACGCAATACTTGAAAAGATTTGCGTTTTTTTTTTTTAAACGTAAATTCTGTCGAAAAAGCACAGAAAAAAGGAGATATTTGTAAAAAAAAAGCATAAAAAGAATGAAATCTATTAAAAATCTCGATAAAACACACTTCATCAAAGATTCATGAACCATTCATTTCATCATGATTCAATCTGTTCTCATTAGCCTTTGAGAACGGATTAAATCATTATGAAATGAATGAATCATGAATCTTTGATGAAATGTTCGTTTTTTCGAGATTTTTTAATAGATTTCATGCTTTTTCTTCAAATTTCTCCTTTTTTCTGCGTTTTTTCGCCTGAATTTTTCTTGTTTCTTTTCTTTTTTTACCGTTTATTTATTGATAGGACATATTTGCGTTTTTTCTAACAATTTTTTTTACAATTCTTTGGGCGTTCTTTTTGGCGTCCTTTGAGAAATTCACGATTTTTTCTCAGTCTTTTGATATAATTTATGTTTTTAAAGATTTTTTGACATATTTCGCGTTTTTACTGCAATCTTTCGTCGAAATGTGGTTTTTTTAACGATACTTCCACGAAATTCATGATTTTTTTCCGATCCTTTCCTTAAATTTGCGGTTATTTTTCGTGATTCTTTGGCGAAATTAGCGTTTTTTTTCAACGATTTTTTTATAGTGGGGACTGGCGTTTGATTGGGAAGGGCAGATTTTACGATAATAAAATTGTAGTTTTTCAAGTGATCCTTTCATGAAAGACACATTTTTTCTTTTTCATATTCGCGCTTTTCCCGCGAATCTTTGATAAAATTCGTGTTTTTTCCTCCCGATCCTTTAATAAAATTCGTGTTTTTTCCTGCCGATTCTTTGATAAAATTCATGCTTTTTCTGCGAATGATTGACAGAAATTAGGCTATCATTTGTCAAATTTCGCGATATTTTTTATGCTTCGCATTTCTTTCGCAATCTTCTTCCTGATGATTGACTTTTCACAATTTTCAGAAAAATTCCAATCAGAATCACCTCTGTAATGAATATCGCTGCAAGGAAAAAAAATACATCGTATCCGCCGCCCCGGCGGAAGCGCCGCAGTAAGCATAATTTTAACTTTTAAACTCCTATGCGCCGCGGCGCTTACGCCCGAAAATACGGTAATAATTTTGAAAATATATTAAAATTTTTTTTTAAATACATGCGTAACAGAGGAGACGGAGCTAAATGTCCCCTCTGTTACACATGATTGTCAACAAATCTAATTATTTTAACACAATCTAATTTTCAATACAAGCTAATTATTTGAAGCAGCTTAGATAAAATCCAACCAAGTGTGTGTTACAAGTAGATTTTAGCGAAAACTTTACTTTTGTTACACAAAATGACATACAATCAGCACATTGGATTCACAAGCAGTGTTCTTTTGTTTTACTGCTATTGCTTGGCTCCCAAAAGATGATCTCTTGAAAGAAAGAGAAATTAGGAGTTATGTCATAGCCAGTGACTATATGCAGCATGACAAATATGCAATCCACACTTTCACTGAAATCCTATTTGATAAATTATAAAAGGTTAAAAGAAATATAAGTTAAAAGAAATTGCCACTTTTAGTGATGGGCCATCATCCCAATTCAAACAGAAATACACACTTTGCAATGTTACTTTTTCATCCTTTAAAGTCAATTGGCATTTTGCTATTAGTCATGTAAAGAGGGCTGTGTACCGAGAAAATATGTCTGGGAAAATGGGCTCCTCCACCATCCGATACTAAATAATTTCTAATACCATTTGCAATGGAGCAGAAATTATTTATTGTGCAAAAGAGGATGTAGAAAGGGACATTGCTGCCTTTAATAAAAGAGTTTCAAATATAAAAGCTAGATCAAATTTGAGGCGAATTCATTGTGTTAGAGTGCTACAAAAATATTGTAATTCTTATTCATCTGTGTCTGTTGAAAAAGCTGTACAGTTTTTCTTCAAAGATGGTATGGATAAATCTGTAGAAAATAACAATTTGTTAACTCCTGATGTTAATGTTGGCAATTTTGCAACTGTTAGATTTCAAAGAAAGAATAGGATGGGGGAATTTGTTGCCCAAATAGCTGAAATTGACTAGGAAACTGACAATGTCCATGTTGTATTTTTAAGTCGTTCTAGTGGACTGAAAACATTTAAATATAATCATAAAGATATAGCAAGGATTCATAGGTTTGAAATAAAACAAGTACTACCAAATCCAACATTAAATAATCAAAATTTCACCTTTGATAATGATACTGCACTGGAAATATGATCACTGAATTTCTAAGATGTCCCCTCTGTTACATTCCATGTCCTCTCTGTTACGTTCGATTAATTTCATTTAAATAAAATGTGTTTTCAATTTAAACAATCTGATAGGTAATTATTTTAATTATTTTACCTTGATATGTCTTTACTTAAAAAATACATTTAAATTTCTTTTTAGTAATTTCCAAATCAGAGTTAGTGCATATCAAAAAATGTGTTTTTTCCCCTCTGTTACATACCATTTTAATTAATTTATAATTAAATAATTAAGCTATTTCATCGTTTGTAATTAATTATGCACTTGCACTGTTCCATAAATTAACATAGTCTTGGAAAATTTAGTAAGTATTTAAATCGTAAAATTCTTGTGTAATTTCCCCTCTGTTACGCTTGGAATTCATCAATACTAAATGTCCCAAACATAAATAGTTTACTGAATTTAACATTTTAAAAATTTTATAATATGAATTGTAAAGTTAGCAGCCAAAATTGTGAATGTCAACATACACTTTTTTGATAGTTTATTATGTCCTGCCTTATACAAATACTCTATTTAAAATTTTTATTCCAAGTAGTTTTCGAATTATGATGAAAAAAGGAAAAAATAATGCTTTAAGGGGCTGTCTATGATGTGCAGAAAACCATAATTAATAAACTAATTAAACTATTTTTACTGAAACATTTGCGTTGACAGTTACCAAAACAAATTAATCGAGTAAAATGGTACTATTGGCAAGATATAATACATTGATAGAATTGACTGTCATTCTGTGGCATTTGAACAATCGAGTACAGAACTTCCATTTGGGTACCACCCTTGTAATAAGCTCATTATAAAATAATAAATTTCGTAGTAATCGTACAAGTTTCATAAAAATTTGAATTTAGTTTAGTTGAAAGGTATAGAATTCACTTATAAATCAAACTTGCTGTTGAAAAAAAAAGGTTTAAGGCCATTTTGATCAGTAGATGGCTTCTTAAGCCATATTTCTGTATACATCGTTGAAATGTAGGCACCCATCGTTTGGTGTCAATAATTTTATTTTACAATAATTTGTTGAAGAGTTAATAGGGAATGTTTACTTTTTCCCCTATGACTGTACATATTAATATATATATTATCACATGTACACTCGTGAGAAACAAAATTAAACATCTACTAACTCCGTAACAAATTATTGTTAGTAGAAAATTATGGTATCAAACGATTGGAACTAGACTACTTGTACAAGCTGCTTGTAACATTTTCTTAGTTCAAATTATTTATAACTTCTATTAGTGATCTCTTAAAATAAAATAATACCTTTTAATTTTACATGTTTAATTGCTCTGACAGCAACTTTTTCAAAAACAATAAATGATAAAAATAAAAAGAATGTTGCCCAGTTAAACTGATGGCATTGAGCTCACAGGCTACGCATACTAATTGTACATTACAGCCTTATATTTTCAAGGGTTAACTCCGTTCGAAAAAAAAAATTAAGAAGGTGAAAAAGCTCTCCCCTTTCCCCTTTTTTACACTTAATCATTGATCCTCCTAAACTATCAAGGACATGCTTTATCATATAAAAAATCTATATCCAAAATTCAGAGCAAATCGGATAATTCTCAATAAAAACCCATTTAGTATTTATATAATTTAAGAGGAGTTATCCTTCTCTTTTATACTTAAACATTAAACTTCCAAAACTATTCAGAGATTCGAACGAAATCTAACAATTCTGCTTGAAAAACAAAGAACTTAAGGGGAGGGGCATTAGAACCCCCGTTCCCCCTGTTTATATTTATTCAATGAACACCTAATAACAGTCACGGAATCCCCTCATCAGAATTATCCTATATCAAAATTTTAAACGAAAACTGTTAATTCTGCATGAAAAACCCATTTATATCAATTAAGGGAAGGGCATGAGCCCCCCGTTCCCCTTCTTATACATATCGAATGAACTCCAAAAACTAATCAGGGAAGCGCCTTATCAGGATATACCTATATACAAAATTTCAAATGGATCGAATATTTTTATCAAGAGTCATCGCGTTACGCACGAACGAACGGGCACATAAGCTCTCAGGCTATGATAGCCTGTGAGCTAAAAAGGAAATTTTCCAAATTAAAAATAAACAGAAAAACATAAATAACGTGAAGATGAGCATAGTGAAGTAAACTTGAAAAAATTAAAATTTTAATAGATCACTTATAGCATTTATAAATTATTTTATATTTTAAAGTGATGTTTTATATTATATTTTCATAGTTGGATACCTACATAAAGAAAGAAACCCAATTTATTTTTTTTATTTCAACAACAATACCTACACTTGACACAACAACAACAACAAATTTACAACCTTGAACTTGATTAAATACAAGTTTTTAGCTCACAGGCTATCATAGCCTGAGAGCTTAAGTGCTCGCCCGTTCTGTATGTATGTACGTTCGTTCGTTCGTAACGCGATAACTCATGATAAAAATGTCCCATCCACTTGAAATTTTGTATATAGGTATATCCTGATAAGGCGCTTCCCTGATTAGTTTTTGGAGTTCATTAGATATGTATAAGATGGGAAACGGGGGCTCATGCCCCTCCCCTTAATTAATATAAATGGGTTTTTCATGCAGAAATATTAGTTTTTGTTCAAAATTTACACATATGATAATTCTGATGAAGCGCTTCCATGAGTGATACTAGGTATTCATTGGATAAATATAAACAGGGGAAATGGGGGTTCTAATGCCCCTTTCTTTAATTAATATAAATGGGTTTTTATACAGAATTGTCAGATTTCGCTCAAATCTCTGAATAGTTTTGGAAGTTTAATGGTTAAGTATATAAAAGAGGATGATAACTCCTCTTAAATTATATAAATGGGTTTTTATTAAGAATTTTCCAATTTGCTCTGAATTTTGGATATGGATTTTTTATATGATAAAGTATGCCCCTGTTCAGTTTAGAGGGTTCAATGATTAAGTATAAAAAGGGAAAAGGGGGGAGCTGTTCCACCCGCCTTATTTTTTTTTCGAGCCGAATTAACCCTTGAAAATATAAGGTTGTGACGTGCAATTGGTATGCGTAGACTGAACTCAATGACATCAGTTTAACTGGGCAACATTCTTTTTATTATCTCATATTTTAAATAGTGCCATACTTTGTTGATACCCTCCCCCCCCCTCCCAGATGCAACATAATTAATGGACCGTTCCTTTTGGTGAATTTAAAAATATTATTGATCGCAGTCTCAAAGCCGCTTTTTCCCCTTGCTGATGCAGAAACGTAAATAATGTGAATATTTTATTAAATTACCTTTAACATATGACGCTGTCGTTAACGTGTGACTTTAATAGGAAACGCTGTCTGATTTCTTGTGAAGTAAACGAGAATAAGCCCGAAATAAATGCGTTTGCGCTTAAAACAGGATTTTGAAACTGCGTCACAAAACAAGCAAATTTCATTTCAGAGCAGCTCTTAAGACCCCACACTAGTCACAGAAAAAGGCCCGGGTGATAATGTAAAGTCTATGGAAGCGTTCTTTTCAAATATCTCGCTCAAATTTTAATATTTTTACATGATTCTTTTTGCACAAGATAGCTTAGGACGATGCACAACCGGCCTAGTTTTTACTTTTTTTGATTTCGCTTGTATATTTTTTATATTACGATAGTTTCAATTTCAGAACCAGTTCAAACCAGTTCTGAAAATTAAAGTATTTTTTTAAATCTGAAACCAAAACTGAAAAAGAAAAAAACAAGGACGGTTGTAGATCATTCTCAGCTATCTTGTGCAAAAAAATCATGTAAAAATATTATAATTTTGGGCGAAATATTTTAAAAGAACGCCGTCATAGGCTTTACATTATCGTCCGGGTCTTTTTCTGTGCCTAGTGTTGCGCCTTAGGGAATACGCTTCACCGTTGCTCGGCCATCGCGCTGAAAAATCTAAAAAATTAATGACTCTTTACCCAATACACTTAAAGAAATACGATTTTCACCCTCTGAAAGCTCGATGCCGATGTAAAGCGATTTGAGAATTTTTAAATTGTTAATATTTAAAATAAATTGATCTATATTAATTTTTTTTTAATTAACAATTTTCTTTTAATTTTTACACAAATAACAATGTATGTTTACTTTTTATTATTTAGACAAAAACATATTCCACTAATAAAAATCTCTAAAGTGTTACAAATAAATTTTGATAAACGTAACATATCGGCATCGCATGCCATTTTCCCCTGGTGAACAGCGATTTTATATTACAAATAATTACACATCTAAATTTCTTTAAGGGGCTAGTTCAGTAAACGTTATCATAAGGAAAACATTCTTAAAGATAACTTGTTTGCATTTTAGTTTTTTCCCCATTGGCTAGCTGAGACGATTTGTAGAAAGGTCATTCTTACTTTTTCTGTTTTGGTTATAGATATTTTAAGTAAGGACACTTTCATTTTCGGAGCCGGTTTCGAAAGTGAAAGTTTTTTTAATGAAAAAAATACCTGTATTCAAAATCGAAAAAGTTAAAGAAAGTAGATGTAGAAATCTATCTCACTTATTCAAAATTTTAAAAATGCAAACGTCAATCCTTATAAATTTCTTCCATAGGATTTGCATTAAGTAGCGAGTCTTTTCAGATGACTGAAATAGTGACTGATCTCTGAATCTAAATTTTACTAAAAATAAATAAACAAATAAATCATTTAAAATGGAAACGAGATATCGTTACCAATTTCTTAAATAGGATTAGCGCAAGCGAGTGAATCATTCCAGGTGACTGACGTAACCCTTTAAATAAAACTGAATTTTTTTATGCGAGAAGTGCCTTCTATGGACGCCTCATGGCACTGTTGGTGCCGACTGAATTTCGTGTCCACCCCTCAACGCCCTGTTACGCACGAAATGGAGACATTCTGTTGACATCGTTTTTTTCTCTTTTCAGGTGAACACTTTGCAGTGAAACATCTGGAAGAAAAAACGTCCCTTTTCTCCCGAAAGAATCTAGTATTTATACAGACTGATCCCCGCCATGGAAGGGGTAGGAAGCATCTCTACCTACGAATGTGGAGCGTATCACTTCTTCGAGTGGAGAATCCAGGATTTCTCCACTCTTGATGAGACTGACGGCGCATACTACTGCAGTCCTGATTTCTCCTTCGGCGGGCAAGAATGGCGCTTGGTGATCTACCCGAATGGTGCGAGTTACCATGGCACCTCTGGTCACGTGGATCTGCGGCTCGTTAAATTGTGTTCCGGTCACTCCACCAGACTTTCTCTTTCCCTCTCGCTGAAAACGGCGAAAGGGGAAAAGTACAGAGAAGAACATGCCACAAAAGACTTTGTTGATGGTGTCAATTGTCTTCATGGATTTACTCGATTCGTACCGAGAGCGGAACTGACCAGGTTAAGATCCGATCTGTTGCCGGACGACGTCCTGACGGTCGTCTGCACCATGAAGAGGGCAACATCTGCCGGAAGTGAGAGTAAGTCTCTGTCAGCTGACCACAAACACTGCATTAAAAAAATCTAAACACATGTTTTTTTTTTTTTTTAATTTTGTAAGCACTTGACTTCTAATATTTCCTAATAATAATTTTTTATTTATGAAACAGTAGAAGTTTATGTGATCCAACAACGTCGTGATTATAATTCGGAAATACTGGTACGGAAATACCTATATGCTATTAAAAATAAAGATCGCAGAATACCTGTATTTATCGCAATTTTAATAACTTTAAGAATTTTTAAGGTTTTAACAAAAGCCAATCTCTGTTTAAGAAAATCCATATAACAGACTTCAGTAGTCCTAAGATATTTTTATAGCACTTCAATAGAAATAAACAGATTTTTGCATTTTCAATACAGCAGAAAAAAAAATCTGGAAGTTCCAGACTTTCGAAACAGGTTCCGAAAAAGAATGTGCCCACAAATATTTTATTCAAAAAATCTTATCCATTAAAAATTTATGAAATGCAATCTAGATTGAAGTAATATTGTCATTGATTTAACATTAGCTTGTAGGTGTCTGTATTCTTTTTATTGTTCTATACTTTTTTTACATTTCTGTACATGGTCTATTATAAGATACTACCAGTTTTAAAAAATGAAACGAGGAGAAACAATGACAGCTAGTATGTTATTCTCTCATGTACTGAATGAATGATGTGAAGAATTTATTTAGTTTTCTGTATTTTTTTAACAGCAAATGTCACCATCAAATAACACTGCATTGTCTTAAACCATAAGAATACCCGAAATATATTTTCTGTGGCTAATACTTTTTTAATCTTTGGCACTTTAGCAGCTAAATAGGCTAAAATGTCATAATAAAGTGTGAATTTTTAAAAATCTTTATATGGTGGTTTAAGTATTCTTATCGATTAAGAGTTCAATGAAAATTTTCGGTAACATTGAAAACGAAGCGAGAATATACATCCTCATACCTCCCATAATTCCAAGCTTGATATTTAAAAACTGTCAATGCTTGTTTTCGAAAATTCTCTATTTTTGTGTGTTCTGGATGAATCAATGACGTCACTCTTTTGCAAGTATAACTTTCGTTAGCCGTTACCCCATACTTGTAATTTCATACCTGTTATTCAAAAATTACCAGTGTCCGTTTTTGAACACTCTACCCCAGTGGTTCTGAATGAATAATTTTGCTACTTTCTATGTTAAAGGTAACCCTGCATCTGCTGATATTTCCAATTCTGCCGGATGTTTTTCAGACTCCAGTGAATGTCGTCATTGCAAAGGAAATTTCGCCACCGGGATCCTGTCATCCCACCAGCGGAAGTGCGAGGAGAGACCCGTGAAGTGCCCGGACTGCCTGGAAGTCGTCGTGCTGCACAAGTTCCTAAATGAACACGAATGCCATCATGACAGACCAGAAGGTATTACACACATTGTGTTTATGTGTAGCAAAATTTCACTATTATTTAAGATTCCTGGTTTCTCGCTCAAAAATCGTAGTTGAGGTTTTCAATATGCCATAATCTTACTGTCCTAATTATGTACTTTTTATTTAGATCAAAGATTGGAGTCTCTATTGACTCATTTTATTTTTAAAAATGCATTACTTCATTTTTATCCTCATCAGTTACTCAATAAAACTATATTTAATTTTTCAAAGTTACGTGCTGTTAGTTAATTTTTTCCTTCGTCCATGGTGATTGAATGTTTCTTGTTTTGATCTGATAGCAAGTGAGTTCTGTTAAAATTGTATGTTAAACCATCGAGAAAAAGGATATTTTTACTTATTATTAAAAAAAATATTTTTTCATTTGCAATTGGGTGAATAATAAAATATTCCATAATCTATATATCATATTTTATAGGAGCCATCTTCTAGTGTACTTTGACAATGTATATAATTTTTGTTAATTTTAAAATTGTGTAACACTATTAAAACACACAGCAAAAGATTTCCCCCCATACATTGTCAAAGAAAGAAATACATTTTTGTCTCTATGAATCATTCTTATAATTTTTGATTGATTTGTACAATTTTATAACAAAATGTGACTATGTTTTTCTGATTTCATTTTATTTTGAATGATTAACTGATATATTTTTAATGCAACTGGGAAAAGACAAAGGAAATTCTGAAAACGCATCTGTGTATTCATCCACTCAATCTTTGAGACAATAGGATAAGCTGTTTATGTTACTATACATCATGTGATTAAATATTCATACATTTTACACAGTTTAAAATAATCCCTACTACTTGTATGTTGAAAATGATCAAAGTTGCAACTGATAAATTTAAATTAAAAATGTTTATAGTTATTAATATAAAAATTATTTTTACATGACTGTGATACCAATTTTTATTGTATACATCACTGGTGCATCGAGTCTTTGTGGTTAAAACAACTCTTTGGACTCTTCTAAAAAATAGTCACAAAATCAACTGTGTTAACCAAAAGAGCATGATGGGTGAAATTAAACAAAATCTATTTTAATATTAGACTGTTTAAAACGTTGATAATAGGAATCCCGTATTTAGTACACATTAAATGAAAGAGAATGCAAATTAATAGAGACAAAATACATAAGTTAAAGATTATATTTTCTCATTTTGTTTTCTTACTGTAATTTCTAATTGAAGATTGATAAAGGGACTATTTTATGAAGTCCTTTATCATCTGAATGCTAATTTGCTTTGGGTGCTCATCGATTTTTACTATGCCAGTTTTAATTCATCACAATTGTACTTAAAGTTACTCTATAAAATCCCAAATTCCGTATACTTTTTCATTTTTTGAGTAATAGTAAATCAAAACTTTCTTTTAGATGAAAATCTTGACTTTCTCACCAATTGCTACATAAAAAGATCTTTTTTATGTGAGGCAATGTTGGTTTTAGTGAGACTAAAAACTTATTTTTTTTAAATTTCAGGTGCTCGATCCTTAAGTGAAGTTTATAAGAGAATGCTGTTGGATGGACGCGATCATAATTTAATCCTGAAAGTCGGCGACAGAGAACTCCGAGCCCACCGAGATGTTTTGAGGGTTCAGTCCAGAGTTTTCGAGGCCATGCTGGACCACGACATGAAAGAGAAAAACACGGGCATCATCGATGTGCCGGACTGCGATCCAGACGCCATGGAGCTGTTTCTCTTGTATGTCTACTGCGGGAAAATCGAGGGACTGGACCACGGCAACATGCTCGGATTGTATTACGTCGCTGATAAGTACGAAATGTTGGAGCTCAAGAGAGAGTGCTCAGACTTCATAAAGAAATCGTTGTCTCACACCAACATATGCAGCGTCATCCAGCTTGCATTGAATCACAGCGATTCCGAACTGTTAGAATACGCCACAGGATATTTCGCAAATAGTATGGTAGATATAATGCAAACAGTGGAATGGCAGTCTTTCCACAAGGACAATTTTACAGTAGGGAATAAACTTATCATAAAATCTCTCCAATTGAAAAACGCACGAAGTTGAATTTGAAGAACTGTGTAACAACACAAGGCTGTTTGATTGTTCACATTATGTCAAATTAACTACTATTCGGAACAATTATTGTATTTTATCGTTTACTTAGGTTCAATATTGTAATTCTCTTTTGTAATTTTTGTCATTATGGTAATACCATAATGACAAAAATTACCAAACGTGGCTGCTATAATATGAAGTTGATTAATACCAAACTTAAATAAATTTATTTAAACCAGCATGAAATCTAATTTTTTGTAGTTAAAATGTGTCTGATGTCATTTTTCAAACACCGATTTTGTTTCCTCGATGCCTGTAAAAGTTTGTATGAATCTAGGGGCAACTAGGGAACCTTTACCAAATCTTGGTCTTTTTTTTTTTTTCTTTTAAGTTGAAGCTGAATAAAATAATATAACATTGCTGTGGTTAAAAAGAACTCTCAATTACAATTAGAAATTTTGAAAAAACAAAATATGTTATTTAAGTCTGACCGTGGGTCAAGTGTCCCTATGTCTAAGGCGATTTGGCCCTCCATCATGAAAGTGGGGAAACTCCTACATTTTGAAATAAAAAATATAGGTTTTGTTTTTAATACCAGTTTATTTTTCTTTTGTTAAATTCTCTTCAATATCAGCAGAAAAGCAGTACTCAAATTCAAAACTAGTGAATCTGTCATTTTGTATCCTAATGTCAGGAGGATTGGGACAAGTTTCAATTTGCACCAAAATTATTTTATCCACATCTATAATATCAGGCCATTTGAATCTGTTGCTTTTTTATCTCTTGGCAAATTTAGCTGATAAAACATCAGACTGTTTTCTGTCACTAATCTAACAAATATCTCATCGTCTTTTTTCATACAATTTGACAATTGTCCAGTCGTTAACTTAAACTTCTTGATTATTAAGCTATAGCTATTCCTTCAAAGTATCATCTTGACTGGATTGACGACTGTGTAACATCTCATATTCTGACTTGAAGTTTCTGTTTC
Organism: Maratus speculifer; assembly: GCA_964019185.1. Lineage (NCBI taxonomy): Eukaryota > Metazoa > Arthropoda > Arachnida > Araneae > Salticidae > Maratus > Maratus speculifer. The sequence goes on from OZ025303.1 coordinate 40,619,045, forward strand.
TGGTGGTTTTTATTGGTTTCTTTTACTTTTTTCAACATTTGTACATTTAACAAAAAAGGACTTTGTCTTTTTCAGACTATTTTTCTTTCTTTCGGCCATTTCTTTTCTGTTTGGTGCATCATTGTCTAATATTGTCTTGCACTTCTTGCTTGAAACATTGTGTTCCCTTTTTATTGTCGAGTAATATGATAAAACAAATCATTAGACGTAAACCACACTGTTTTAACTATTTAATAAAACTTCGTTAAATCAAACAAAAAAAATTAATCACTTGGTCAAATCTTTATTTTCTTCTTTTTAATGCAAATAATTTAGGAACATGTGTTGAAGTTATAGAAGACACTTACATACCAATATGTAAGTAAAAAAGGATGACTAAATCAAGTATACTTCTGAAATTGACTGGCCTCAAAACTGGAAGTTAAATTTAACTAATTGCAAGATTTTCAAAATTTATTTGAAAATTGCAGTATTATTCAACATCACTCAATGAAAAAAAACCTGTTGTAATCCTCTAATGGTTGCTCTCTCCAGAAAGCTGTTGTGTGATTGGTCAATCAATATCATGACTACCATTCATTTTCCATTTCGCTGGAAAAATCCTTAAGTGTTTGATCCATGGGCATTTTTTCAGCAAAATGGAAACCGCTAGGGTCTGCCTAATTGCCCCTATATCCTATTTATTGTAATGGGTCTAAAAATGAATACAGTAGACTGACTCCCTTAAATCCGCACAGCTCTGGACCAGAGGTTGATTGGATTTTAGAATTTTGTGGATTTCTGATCATTGCTTTCCTTACATTTTTAGGTAGCTTTCATTACAAAAAGTAAAAAGCTACCTATTGCAGCCATCTGGAGGAAAGCACATCCAGAAAATTTTGGTATATTTTCACCGATCATGATCCCCAGACCCCAAAACCACCCTCTTTTCAAATGTTGACATATATATATCTGATTTTTGTCATGTGATAACTATTGTATTTATGAACCGATTTGAATGAAACTTGGTATGTTCATAGTACATACAAATTTCTCGACCAAGTCCGTTAGACAGCATCATCCGCCATCTTGTTTCAATATGGCGGTCATTTAAAATTAAAAAAAATATATAAAATTAAAATTAAATTTGAAGAAATTAAAAGTTGGAAAATATTTTTCTTTTATGTGTTAGAACTTAAAACAACGATTCCAAAACACTTTATTTTGTTTATATCTTAAAAAAAGATTGAGTTATAGCACTTTGTTTCAAAATGTCAGTCATAAGAAAAATTCAATCTGATTTTTGTCATGCTAACTAACGTATTTATGAACGGATTTGAATGAAACTTGGTATGTACATAGTACATACAAATGTCTCGACCGAGTTCGTTAGCCAGCCTCATCCGCCATCTTGTTTCAAAATGGCGGCCATTTAAATTTTTTATAAAAATTTAAAATTAGGTACGAAAAGGTGAGAAATTGAAAAATATTTTTCTTTTGTGTATTTGACCTTGATACAAAGATTCCAGGGCATATTTTGTTAGTTTCATCTATATCTTAAAAAATGGCTGAGTTATAGCACTTTCAATTTCCAGTGTGGTTGACATTTTGAAACGGTCTGAAATTTGTCACGCGATAATACGTATATTTATGAACTGATTTGGATATAACTCCGTGTGTACATAGTACATATCAATGTCTTGACAGAGTTCTCTAGCCAACTTCATCCGCCATCTTGTTTCAAAATGGCGGCCATTTAAGTTTGTCAAAAATCTTTTAAATTACAATGATGTACAAATAAAAGATTAGAGAAAGAGACAAGATTCTTTCGAATGTATTTATCTTAATATTAAATTCTGGAGTATTTTTTGCATTGTCTTTATCTCAAAAACGCCTGAGCAGTTTGAATTTCTATTGTGGATGGCATTTTAAAAAAAATCAATTTGCCCACAACAGCACTCGTATATATTAATCGATTTCTATATGAGAGTGCATGTCCAGATGAATTAAGATTTCGATCAAGCTCATTGGTTTGTTTTATCCATCATGTTGCTTTAAACTGGCATACACTTCATGATATCGTGGAATTTGGCGACTCTCTAAATCGCTGAAAACAAAACCAGGTTGAATAAAATATGACTAATTTCTAAAAATTCCTATTAATAATCAGTATTGACAAAAAGTAGCATTCAATCTTATAAAATCGGGTTTCACTAATTTGAGCTTCGTATGTTTAAATAATGCAACTTAATTTAAAATAAATAATATATAAATAAGTATATGAAAGCTACCTCTTCCTTCCTGCATTACCGGAAGGACTTTTTAAATAGTAATTTGAATGTAATTAATAATGCAATCAAAGTTATAATGAATGCTCACAATATAATAAAATAAGTAATATACAAAAATAATAAAAATTTTTGATAATTTTTAAATTGATTAAAATATTAAAAGAAAAAGTCAAGTTAATAACCAATAATGTATGATTAAATATTCATCATAAAGATTAAGTATATTTTTCCTAAATTACTCAATATAACTTGCTGTATAAAGGTGCATTACTAATTCATATGAAAATCATAAAATAAGGAAATTTTATTTCAGGTTTAGCCAGACTTAATAAAAAAAAAAGTTTGACTAATACATACATGTATTTGGTAAGAAAATTGTAATTACCAGTGATATCAGCAATATCTTAAATTTTTTCAGAAATAAATTTTTTTATTCTTCATGAAAAAACATTAATTCAATAATATTAACAAATTACCAATTAAAATATGTATAGAATTGATATAAAATTAAAAAAGGGTCAAATTTTGTAATTATATCTGAACTGAATGTTTCATTGTTTACATCCGCGAATTATGTACAGATTTGAGGCAGTCTACTGTATTGCAAGTTTAAAATGATTTTGCTAATTCAGTATTACCTAACTTGCAGTAAATCAAGATTTTGATTTGCTACAACACACCTGATTTGTCAAATCATTTCTTTAATAATATACTATTGATTAAACATAATGTACAGGAGAGTTTTGTGCTAGGAAATGAGCTCATCAAGGCTATAAAAAAGTTTAAAAATGTAAAATCTTTAATTTCATAATAAGCTTTTGCAACTAAACGTTTGTGACAATTGTCAAAATATTTGTTGAGGCTTCACTCTGAAGAGAAAAATCCATGGCCCTTGTAAGTTTTTTTTAATAATAACGGTCGTAAAAAGCATGCAATTACTTCCACACTTCATATCTAGCTGTAAAGTTTCTGGTTTAATTCAGTTGATTAGTTTTTAAAAGTAGAGCATTATTTTTCCCTACAGCCTTTTAGAAGGGTGCCAGACTCATTTAAAATTTTGGATTTTGGCATTGGATCAAAAGAAAAGACATAGATAATCATTTAGAATTTAGATCCTAAATTATGAATGCTAATTTTTCAGGATGCATATTGAAAGCATAATTTGATCAGTGGGAAATTTTCTCAGCTTCTCACATTATTTATATAACATTTTGATGGAAATTTGTTCACTTATTATAAGAACATGCAACATTTATGTTTCCATGTAGTATACGCTTTTGAATTTTTTTTTATTAGCAAGTGTCAGGTTGCCATATGCCAAACTTGTGTTTAAAAAATCCATTAAAGATTATAAAATTTCCCGTAATTTGACATTTAAAATGACTTAACCCTTTATCGACCGACGGTACTTATAAGTACCATTAAAATAATTTATAAAATTCTTTTAATACGTCAGTTAGTCGTAATACTGTTTAGAATGAGTTACACATACATTAATTTATCTTGTTCCAAAAGCATTATTGGTTGCACAAAAGAAAAATATTTTCAAAGGATGATTTCTTTTGCCTTTGCATATTTTCAGCTTTCTTGTCACCGAGGGAGAGGGATGGGAATTATTCAATGCGGAAATATGTCTATATTTATATTGTAAGAACATCATATTTGTATATTTTATAATTCTACGAAAATATTAAGGAAACAATTTAAAATAAAAGATTTGAATGGGGTTATAAATATTGCACAAAATCCCTGCTAATTCAAATTTAATTAATCCTTCTAAAATCCTTTAAAAATTTATTAAATGATTAGGTCAATCTTTTAATTTAGTTTAAACAATTTACGTAAAATGCTTTAGAATGTAAAATTTTGATGAATTCATAATTAGGTAGATAAAAGATTAAAATTATTTAAGTAGAATGTGAATTATAAAAATGTAAACCATCTGTTTACTTCGACGTTTTTATAATCCATACGAAAAATTACTCTATTATCAATACTCAGATAATACCGAATGATAAAAATGAATGCATTATCACAGCGACAAAAAATAATTACCGGAAAAATAAGTTGCAATTTATGTAGATAAATAATTGCTGTCATCAATAGTGTATACATCAACACTTGTGTGTTATTATAGAAGTAACGAAGAGCAATATCAAATATGAGCTCGCAATACGTAATTATAGCATAAATTCAACATATTTTGTTTGTAGAGTGTGTTTTTTATAAAATAAAAGCCGTGCTTCTTGGTTGTCCCGTCGTCCAATTTCGCCAAATGATATATATCGCCAAACGACTCGCAAAATTATATAAATTAACATAGTTTTTATCTTAAATAACAAAAAAAAAAGAAAAAACAAGTAAATTAGTACAATATTAATGAAAAATACTAATAAAATATCGAAATAAAAACCATTTGATGACGTAACAAACACACGTGACATTTTTCAAGTGAATGTGACATTTACGATCAAACATTATTGGCCCATAAGCTTATACTTTGGCGATTATTTTTTGATCGACGGGATAGCCAAATTGTACCATAAAAACTATAATCTTTAATACGTACAAAAATAATAATTCATTTTAAAAACACTTTCCTTTAGTGAAATAGATTAGGATTGATTTTGATTAGAGCGGCATTTTACTGCAGTATACGATAGTAACAAAAGCTGTTTTTTTAAACAAAACTTGTAAAAACTTATAATTTCAAACTGATAATTTTTAAATGCAAATGATTCTTTGTTACATGAGATTTTATTCAATTTCTACTGGATCTGCAGGTGTATTATTTCATACTTAAATGTTATTAGAATAGATTAAAAATTTTTGTGTTGAAAAAGACGCCTATGATAATAAATTAACCATGTAAAATACCATCATAAATGTACTAACATTTTTAAATAACAGGAATACTGGAAAATTAGTGTGACAGTGGACGCTTAAAGTGGCACAGATTTTATGCAAAATAAATTTAAAAAATCATTAAGGTGTGAAATCTTGTTTAACATTATAGTCTTTAAAATTTGCATTTCTGTTCTACCCAAAAATCTTGTATGCTTGTCAGTCAAATATTTATACATAAAAGAAAAATTAAATGGAACATAGACTTTATATATATCATTTTAACACATGACGTCGAGGCCTCCAATATTTATTAGTTTTAATTAAGAATAAATACTATTTTAACATTTCTCTTAATTTTGTAATTCATTAAACAGGGGTGATTGTGACTCAGAGTGAAAAACCCTGAAAATTAATTGATACAAAGTAGTGCTCTCGATTATACGTTTATACGCGTATACGTATAATACGTATTATACGAAATACGGATCAACTATACGTATAATACGGCATCGGCGGTTATACGTATTACGCAAAACAACATATACGGTACATCGTATATACGGATCTTATCCAAGTGGTTAAACGTATAAACGTTTAAACGTTTTTCATTCAAGATATGAAATTTGATGTTTCAATGCTTTTCTGCGGATTACAGACATTGAGAAATATCCGGTAGAGTATCCCCATCGCGATTCTCTGTTTAAAAAACTACGATGCGTTTACTTAACTACTACTTGTTATGCAGGTACCTAAAAAATCTGAATACGCTTCTCAGTTTAAATTTTGGTTCCTTTCCCAAAAAACTAAGTTATTTATTATAAATTGTCTTACATTAGTTGTGGATAGAATCAAACTAATCTTTGGAAGAGCTGTGGCTCAGTACTTAGTTTTTTTTATATTTTCTTGTATCTTAACAAGAAGAAAGTAATGGATTCGAGAAATCTTTCGACTGGTTTACACTTTTTAAGAGTAAGATAGTCCGAAAAATATGTTTTTACAAAATATCTGTCTGTGACTTTGTCTATATGTGGCATGAATTTTGTTCCACCAGTTGCACAGAATGAGTTTTCAGCAATATCATCATCACATAGCAGGCAGTAGGCTCTGTCATTCTTTTTCTCAGCGTACCGCCACATCCAGCTTTTTCTATTCATTTCTAATTGTAATCTAAGCAGAACTGCGTCTATAAATGCTCGTTCTTCTACACTACGAGATATTTATACTAAGTGTCTGCATCACGTGACACAATGGTTTTATTTTTCACCATATGTAAATTGTCTTACCGCGGAGGAATTTAAAAATAATTTACATATTTGGTAATTTTTATTAGTTTCTTTTTTAAATAATTTAATTATTTTGTCCTCCCAGAATATTTTATGACTTATTTAATGAAAATTAGAAGAAACATAATTAAATATTGAGTATGTTTAGAGTAACTTACCCTGTCACTTACCGAAGTGACCAATGTTACCAACCGATTGATTGGGTCACTTCGGTAAATTGCACTGAACATGTACGTTGATTAAAATATTTATAAAGGGAAATACCAAGATCTTGGTTGGAATCCAGATAGTAGATATTTCACTGTTAGTGAAGCGAGATTAGCCAATCAGGAGTCTGATCTTTTGTGAACTTTTTGCAAACTGTTTTAAAAAATATACGCTTTTCATTGCTTGATCTCGTATGTATAAGACATAATATCAGGGCCGTAGCTAGAAGTGAACCATAGGGGGGGGGGCTCGAGAGAATGTAGGGGGGGCTCATATTTTTTTTTCTCTTTCTGACGCAGAAAGATAAATTAATAACTATTCACATTGTAGGTATTATGTTTCTAATTAAACTGTTGTACTAACTTCATTTTATGCTAAGAAAAGTATAGGATGATGAAAATTTTGATTGTATAACTGGTGCAAATTGAAACATCATGTTAACTTCATATGTACATATAAGATGAGGGAGTGATGAATTACTTATTTTAGATACAATTTAGTAATTCTGCAAAACTGTGAAAGGGTCTCAAAACTAAATTAGATTTTTGAACAGAATTTCATTTGAATTTTTGGAACAGAAATTAATTGAGTGACCTTGGAATCTTTTCCAGGGGACGGAGGGCTCAAAATATTCTAGGGGGGACTGAGTCGCCCATAGCGCCCCCATAGCTACGGCCTGCATACTATGCTGATTTCTGTCGTAACGCTACCGATTTCCAAATTATTCTCCATTCAGTGACATAAGACTGGTGAAGTCCGCTATTTAAATTAGATACGATACGGCGAATATACGTATACATTAAATATACGTATTCTTAAATATACGTTTAGTTGATACGCCTTATACGTATCCGGATACGTTTAGACATATATTCGAAAGTATCCGTATAGCAGAAAAACGTATTATACGGATATACGTATATCGTTTAATCGTATACCTGCTATACGTATCCTATCGCGAGCACTAATACAAAGTAAAAAACCCTGACAATTTATCGATGCAAAATATACTAATTCTAAAGGTCACATTCACTCAGAAAGATTTCGAACAGCTAAAAAAAAATAACTTCATTGGATCAGAAAAATCATATTTTGCAAAGGATTAAAAAAAAAGATGTAGCAAGAAAGTCAGTTTTTAAAGCACCAAAAACAATTTTTGGAACAGAAAGTTCCACACCAGCATTAACTTTTTTTTCGCAATCTTTTGACTAAATTTCTCGTTTTTGCGTTTTTCTCGAAATTTTCTGTTTTTTCACACTTGTTCTGCGAAATTTGCTGTTTTTTGCACTTTTTTGACGAAATCGATCTTTTTCTCGCTCTTACTTGACGAAATTGATCGTTTATTCGCGATTTCTTGACGAAATTTGCAATTTTTTAAAAGAATTTTTGCGTTTTTTAAGAAAATTAGTTTTTTGTGCGATTTTTTAAAGAAATTCACGATTTTTATTTATTTTTCGTGAAATTTGACGAAATTGATTGCTTCTACACGATTTTTTGACAAAATTTGCCGTTTTTTAGTGCTTACTTGACGAAATTTGGCACTTTTATGAAGAAACTGATCTTATTTTTTCGCTTATACGAGGAAATTGATCGTTTTTTGCGCTTATTTGAGGAAATTGATCGTATTTTCGTGATTCTTTTGACGAAATTTGCCCTTTTTTACGAAATTCGCGATTTTAAAAAGAAAATAGGCTTTTGCTCCATTTTTCAAAGGAATTCATGTGTTTTTCCGTTAATCTTAGACGAAATTTGCGATTTTTTCGAAATTCGCGTTTTTTTAATGTCCGAATTTTCCACTAAACGTAATAATATCATAAACGCGAAAGGAATGATCGAAAAACTCGGAAATCCGGGGTACACCCGAGAAACAATCACCCCTGAAAAGAACGATTTTGCAACTGTGGTTACCTTAGATTTACTATCTAAAGAAATCTGCCACATTTTAATGGGTGAGCCTGCGCATGCCGAAATTTCCATGCGTGGCCAGGCATAGTATAAAGGTTAAATGTTCTGCTAGATGAAATAATGATTGGCCCAGAATCGACCAGTGTTGCCAGACGAATATTAAAATTTTATTTTGAATACCACTATTCTCATAGACATACAGTCATTTATTTATTTACAAACTTTTTGTGATTAAAACAAGGGAAAAATTACCGAACAAAAATAGTGGTATTCAAAATAAAATTTTAGTATTCGTCTGGCAACACTGAGTATGACAGTTAGAAATTAAGTCTTGTTTAGAAAAAAATTAAATTTTGGTCCAAGTTGCGTTAATTAACACTACCAAGTTGTGTGAATTTCTACCAAACATCGATTTTTACATCAATTTACAAGATAGTCTCGCCCACGGAGTTCTGACCAAAAATACTTAACTTTATTTTTTTATGTTTATAATCTTGCATGTTTAACATAAAACTACCACTTCTCAGCAGACACAAACTTCAATCAGCATTTCCGAATAGAGTTATATTTATCAGAAAAATTCTGTATTTAAATAAGTTAAGTATTAATACACAAAAATGTTTGTGGAAGTTAGCTCTTGTTGACTTCAAAAAATGAAATAATATTTTTGCCTGATTCAAGCCAGGTTATGCTGGTCTTATTTAGTTACTATTTACTGAAAAGATTGAAACAGGGGTCAGAGTTGTCCTATATTTCCTATATATCCTATATTTATAAAATAATCTTCGAAAATGTCCTATATTTCTTTAACTGTCCTATATTTCCTATATTTATTTACTTTCATATATTTCGTATTAATATCATTACCTGCTAGCATTTACAATTGCTTCTGTGTGTGTGTTTTTTTTTTCCTGTATCTCCATGCAACAGCAATAGTTCAATCCTGCACACATTGCTCATGCTTTCAGTCAATACACAATACACACTCATTAATTCCTTAGGCTTCGGTTTACATTTTTTTCTCTTTTGGATGTGACACCATTAAAGAAAAGTTTTTGAATGACTCGATGTTTTCATGTGCATCGGTTTGCTCGCTGAGTTAGTTCTAACGTTCAATCATACTTTACGATTATTTTAGTTTCTCTTATCCTGTATTTAGCTGCAATACATGGTTTTTATGGGAACTTAGGTTGATGAAATTCTGTGATACTTGGATAGATCAAATTAATGGGTGTGAAAAAAAAAAAAACGTTGAATTATGTGTAAAGGATAAAAGTAATTACAGTAGACTACCTCATCTGCAACCCTAAAATCCATAACTCTCTAAAATCTGCACATAATTTACAGATGTAAACAATGAAACATTCAGTTCAGATATAGGGACAAAATTCGACTTTTTTAGTTTTATATAAATTCCATATGTATTTTAATTTGTAATTTTTTTAACATTACTGAATTCATATTTTTTCATGAAGGAAGAATAAATTTATTTCTGAAAAAATTCAAGATGTTGCTGATATCATTGGTAATCATAATCTTCTTATCAAAAGTATTTGTGTATTAATCAAACATTTTTGGTTATCAAGTCTGGCTAAACCTAAAATTAAACTTTGTTACTTTATGATTTTAATGTGAGTTAGTAATGTACCTTCATGAGGTAAGTTCCACTGAATAATTTAGGTAAAATACATTTCGTCTTTATAATGAATAATTAATCATACATTATTGATTATTAACTTGACCTTTGCTTTTAATATTTTAATCATTTTAAAAATTATCTCAATTAAGTTTGATATTTTTATTACATTGTAAGCTTTCATTACAGTTTCGATTGCATTATTATTTACATTCAGATTACTGTTTAAAAAATGTAAACAAAGCAATGGCCAGAAATCTGCAACCCCTGGTGATGTGCAGGTTTGAAGGAGTCTACTGTACCATGTCTGGTTCCCATCAGCAACATAGGTTATTCGCAATTAATGTATCGTGCCAAAACAACAAAGCACAAAGATAACTCAAGAAAACAAATTGAATCTTAATCTCGCTTTGTGGATTCTAGTGATAGAAAAAGCTAAAGTTTTAATAAATTAAAAAAAAAAAAGTTGATTGAGTACTTGCATTTTAAATGAGGAAGGGATCTGCCGTTCCAAGATTTTATGGATAATTTATATGGCCCTATTATGTATTTCAGTCACCAGATGCAATAGAAAATTTATTTTGTGAAATGTTTAGATTCCTTTTTGCCACAAGATACACAGTTAAGCGCATAGTATCATATGCAATATCTCATGACTTTGGCTCATTTTTTAAAGCAAATTAGTGATGATTTCAAGCAGTAATTCCTTTTTGGGGGGGGGGCACCAAGAAGATTTAAAAACAACAATAGAAAAATTCATTTTATATTTGTTTTTTAATATTGCATCTTGATTTAATATCGTTAATTAGTGAAAATTCATAAACTAACATGGATTATGTGCTAAAAAGCATTATATAGCAAAATATTTTCAATAACATTTTTTTTTCTAAATGTCCTATATTTGTCCTATATTTTTTAAGAAAAATGTCCTATATTTTATGAATTGATCACTCCTACCCCTGTTGAAATGAACAGGCCTGTTCTAAAAATAAATAGGACATTTTTTGTGACACGTGAGATGCATGAATATCAGGCTCCTTTTACTCATTCTGTTACTATAGTATGTTTCTGATATGCCATTCGATTAATCGCATTCAATTTTATTTACGCGTTATACGTAGTTTTGGGTAAATATTGCAATCGTTTTGAAAATCGAAAAACATTTTTGACGGATTTACAGGTTTCAGACACTGGAGATTCCGAAAAATATAATTTTGGAAAAAAAATTGCCATCTGTCTGTCTGTAAACGCTCTATTTCTTGAACAAGTTGAAATAGAGACTTGAAATTTGGTGTGTACTTAGTATATAATAACGGGAAGAAGCTTAATAAATATCAGTAACCTCGGCTATATTGGTTTAAGATTTCACCTTCTTACACAGGCAGCTACTGAGCACTAAAATTCGGTTCAAACTAGGACAAATTTTTTAACATTGTACCCAGATCTTATTTTAATCAAAATCTTATATGCCTGTGAGTCATGTATTTATAGAGAAAAAAATTAAATTGCACATAGACTTTAGTATTATATAATGAGCAGCTTTGAAAAATGTGATTTTAACATCTGACGTCGAGACGTCTGATATTTAGTTTATTAGTTAGTGATATTATTATTAGTTTTAATTAAGTATGAATACCATTTTAACATTTATCTTAATTTTGTAATTTATGAAGCACTGATTTCACAGCAGTGGTTACCTTAGATTTATTATCTGAAGAACTCTGTCATATATTCATGGATGAGTGTAGTAAAATTCTTCACAAGCAAAAATTTCCTCACGCGGGCCCGGTCCAATAAATAAAAAAATAATTTGATGCGGCCAAGTATAAAGGTGAAAAATTTGCCCACATGAAAATAATTAATTGCCTAGAATCAGCCCGGTCTAACAGCTTTATATTTCGCCCAGCTCAGAAAAAAAAAGTTTAAATTTTCGGCCAGAGCCTAGTCTGTGCGAATTTCTACAAAACATTGATTTGATTAAACTAGCAAAAGCCATGCTTTGTTTGGATTCGCGAAGCATTATTTTATAAAACAGATATTTGAAAGTAACAATATTTTTCAATATTATTTTTGCACCTTTATTAAACAAAAACTTTTTTTTATGTTTTGGCGTATTTTACTTTTTTATTTATTATGTAAGATTGGCATAATAAAATATTTTCGAAGCAAACTTTTACAAAATAGTTGTAAATTTTGAACTAAAAGTTCTCTTAAAGATGTTTTTACAATTTCCAGTAGCCACTGGTGTTTTTTAAAGTTGTTTGAAATATGCATGTTTCCAATCTTTGTAATTAACATCCGATAATCTTTGATAGCTATTTTAGAATAATATATTTGAAGAGAGCTTGAAGAAAGTTACTTCTTCAAAATCCTATTTTCTGGAAAAACATTTGAAATCTGCTTTCGTTGATACTATGAATTTTTAGCTGTAAAACATTTTATTCTAACTTCTTCGTTTTTATACATGTTAGCGTATGAGAATTTTTGATATTGTAGAATTTTTCGTAAGGAAAATTTCTATTGAATGCTTAATTTTGAAGGATTTTCACTCTCGACAACGTTACGTATGTTTTTAAGCCAACTGGTGTCTATATATCCTCAATATCTACAACTGCTTCATCTAATGTTAAACCTTGGGATTTATGAATTATAACAGCAAAAGCAAATAACTGCAGAAGAAATTCTTTCCTTGAGCAATTTATGCTTCCATTTTTTCAGAATTTAATTATTGGGAAAATCGGCACGCACCAATTCTTATAAGTTAAATTACTGCAGTATTCAAATTTATCCATGATTATTCGCGATATCTGGTCTGGTGGCTTGCGATTTTCTTTAATACGTGCAACAAAGTCTAAAGTACCGTTCACTAAACCTTTTTATTCCCACAAATAAGAACGTAACATTACTTTAAATCCAAATGATGAAGTAAGAAATGGTTAAAGTCTATTTGTCGTTTCTGAATCGGCCAACTTTGCTTTAGTATATTTATAAAGAGCTTGAATCGAGGCAACATCTTCACGCAGTTCTTTTAATTTTTCATTTATATATTTGTTTATATTTTTGTTTGCAATTCTTTTGTTGCCACTTTACAAAAAAAATCCATAATACAATTATTTTAAAATATTTAAGTGTCATCTGTGCAAACGATTTTGCGGAATAATGAAAAAATGTTTTATTTATTAAATTAATCATGATTGTATCTATAATTACTTACCCCATGATTTATATTTTTTTTCTGAAAATATACGCGTTTCATTTTTTATTTATTTGCTAAAATGCGTCCGTATTGGAAATGCATGTAAAATAAATTAATTAAAATAGTAATTTTTTTTAACGTTTTACTGTAAAAAAATTATATTGTGCAAATCTACAGATCATAATTTATTTTTGTGTTTAATTTGAAGTTAAAATATTGGATAGACTTTTTGTAAAGCGTACGACAAAATGTAATTTGAGTGGACTAGTAGAGGATTCGCTTCGCTCATCCTAAAAATTGTCTTGTACAAGGAGTTCTGACCAAAAATACTTAGCTTTATTTTTTGATGTTTTAAATTTTGCTTGTTAACCATTATGTGTATGTAATTACCACAGAAGAAAACTTCATTCAGTATTTCGGAATAGTAAATGTTTTCTATATTTATCATAAAAATTCTGTATTTAAATAAGAAAACTATTTGTATACAAAAATACTGGTGGAAGTTAGCCCCTGCCAATGGGCTTAAAATGAGAAAATATTTTTGCATGATTTGAGTCAAGTTATGTCACCCTTCATGGTTTATAATGAGGTGAGGGGTGCAATTATTCATAGACAGACCTGTTCTAAGAAAAAAAATAGGAAATCTTTTGTGACAATATAGGAAGATGAGGGATGCTTTGTTTAATCATTCTGTTACTTTAGTATGTTTCTGGTATGTCATTCGATTGATCACATTCAATTTTACTTATCCATCATACATAGTATGGGATAAATATTGCAATTGTTATCAAAATCGAAAATCGCATTTTATGAAGCATTCACATCAAAATCATAAAGTAAGGAAATTTTATTTCAGGTTTAGCCAGACTTAATAATCAAAAAATCTTGATTAATACATAAATATATTTGGTAAGAAGATTGTGATTACCAGTGATATATCAGCAATATCTTGAATTTTTTTAGAAATAAATTTATTCTTCCTTCATGGTAAAAACATCAATTCAGTAATATTAGCAAAATTACAAATTAAAGTACATATGGAATGAATATAAAACTAAAAAGTCCAATTTTCTCCCTATATCCGAACTGAATATTTCATTCTTTACATCCGTAAATTATCTGCTGATTTGAGGGAGTCTACTGTATTTCTCATATGTTTAAAACAGTAACTTACGAAAACTACGGTATAGATTTTGCTTGAAAATTCAAATGACACGGTATTTTTACTTTTGAAATCGTTTAAAATGATTATGCTGAAGATTATGTCAATCGCCCGCAAGAAAATAAACACATCCCGCAAAGATTCATTCTGCTTTTTTTCCCCCTTAATATGTCCGCCATAAGTGTGTTTTGCTACTCAAACATTTGTAGCTATGCCAAAAAGCACTTGATTACGCTATGTATCCATTAATGTCCATAGAGAGAAGTGGGTTGTGCGGGGAGGTGAAATTACTCAACCCTCTAAACCTCATACTATGTCTTCATTTTAAACGGGTTTATGCCATTATGCATGTTTTTATTTCTGCATGTAAAGCTAAGCTTTTCTTACACTATATAAAAACTTTTATGTGTTTATTTCAAACCTTATATTTTATATGCATTGACACGGCTATGTGCATTTATAAATAATGAAAATAAATAAATAAATTAATAATTTTAAGATTTATGTGTTATTGAGAATTCAATATTGATTCATTAAAAATTCAGATTAGATTCTGCTATAACCGATAAACTGAATAATCATTACAAATTTAGATTTTTATGAAAAATCAACATTTTATCCCTTATAATATTTTCTGTATTATATTCACAAGAAAAACACTTCTCTTTTATTTTTGTGAGTGATTTCAAAAATTAATATTGGAGAATTCACCTCTTCTTATCATAGACTTGTAACAAAAGTATTGTCTACATTATTACACAATAACAACAACAACAAAAAATGTTCATTTATTTAAATATAGTTAAACGTTCCCAGCCTTTTCACAAAAAATACAATAGTTAAAACAATAAACAATTTAAATTTTATACAAAAGATTCATCCAATATATAATCAGAAAAACTTTGTGAATACTTATAAGTTATTTTTGAACATGAGGATTATACCTATTCATAATGGAAGAAATCGAGAGAAAGAATATGAATCTTTCTACTTGTTAAAATATGGCAGAGTTTCAATTTTTTTTAAAATGCAGATCGTTTATCAGTTTTAACGACCATGCTAAACCAACGAACAGAAAATTATTTTTGAAGATGAGGATTACACACATTCCTAATAGAAGAAATAGAGTGAAAGAATATGGATCTTTCCAGTTGTTAAAATATATCAGAATTTCAATTTTTTTTTAATGCAGACCGTTTATCAGTTAAGACATCCATAGTATACCAATGAACAGTAAAACGAAGATGTTCAGAGCTGATTCAGTTTTAAAGTTTCCAAAATCAGGAGTCATTAATTCGTGGCGCACTTGGCCCACAGAGTTCAAACAGTGACAAAAATTTATGTGTTTGAATGTTTAACCAATCTCACATATTGGATGAACAACTCGTTACTCTGCGTAGGATTTTCGACCAAAAACGTCTGCCACTTGTCAGTCTGAAGTATCTCCTCGGCAAAGAAATCGGTGGGTGAGGCGAAGATCCAGGATCTGAAGAGCCAGCTTCACAAAACGTGTCGACGGCCATGTTGTTTCTCATGAAATCCAAGCATTCCGCTTTCAGATCCAAAACTTCGTATTTGTCAGCCAGTGTATAAAGGCTGAAGACGTTTTCTTGGGAAATCCTTCCGATGTCACCACAATAAAGGAAATACAAGAAATCCGAAAAAGAGACGGGTCGCAGTCCTCGATTTCCACAACGCCAGTCGCACCCTCCTTCATATCGTGTCGGAATGTGGACGCAAAGACTGGGGAACGTGCTTTCAGGATAGCCCTGTGCCTTTCACTTTAATGACGACATCACAGTCCTCTTTCTGGAGGAATAGTTCCTTGAAGTCCTGAAGTACTTTCTTCTCACGAGGACTGGCGGAGGATCCTGAGGTGCATCTAATTAAGAAAAGAAGGAAAACGAATAAATTTGGAGAATTTTATGTTATAAAATGCTCACAATATTTGTTTTTACCGATTGTTAAGAGATTAGCTATGGACTATTAAAATTCTTATACATTTTATTTTACATTATTTATCTATTTATTATCATTTTGTATGCTAAAGATAGATTTTTGTTGTTCTATTAAGCTTTAATTTGAGGAAAAATTATATAAATAAATTATAATAAAAGATTTTTCATTTACGTTTTGAATACGTTACCTTTACACAGAAGAAACAGTAAAAGTGACATAATAGGTATATATAAGATATATAATAATTTTAAACAGATTTGATATCTTGTGAATTGATGATGTTATGAAATTTTTTCTTCTTCAACGAAATTTTTTTATTGTTATTATATATTTTGCTGTAAAAGTTGCTCCTATCAAAAATTTGTGCATGCAAAAGCTGCAGATAATATTAAAAATATTTAACATAAAATTAAGTGAATTTGATAACTTTAATCCCTTTGTTTTCTCCAACAAATAATTTTACATTTTTATAATTTTATGGGTTCATAGAAACATTGCATGGTAGATTTTCTTTAGGCTATATTGCTCTTCCATTTGTGTGAAGTAAAAATTATGATTTGGTAAAATTTTGAACATTTCTTAAACTTCAACACTCTCAGAACATTAAAAAGTGACGTGGACTAACTTACTTCATAATTGGGGCTAGATGACCCAAGCGAATTGGTGTCAGTTAGAGCTTCTACATTAATATTTATAGTAAATAATTTCAAGATTTACTATTGTGACGTCTTCCTGAAAATACCCTGATAATGGTGATATAAAAAGATATTTAAAACATTGGATTGTAATTTTTTAAAGATTATTAGAAAAAAAGAGCGGCCCAACTAATCCCGGCCTTCTGGTTAAAAAAATTGTGGTGTATGTATCAGTGATGTTATTCTGTTACAATTATAATTTGTAAAGGGCATTAAAATATGATTTTTGTAGAATTAAGAGCGCAAAGCTTTTTTCATTCCTTTACAGGGTCAAACCAAAGAATTCAATTACAAAATGGTCTCTAAGAAAAACTGTTGACAGTGTATATTTTTGCATTACACAATTTCAAACTTAATGTAATCGATATACATCACTGAAGTTTACAACTAAGTACTTCGTACTTGTTGTAGATTATATTGTTCTTAGTTTTAATCATCCATTTACGGGAACATACAAAATATGAGAAATACAGTACTGGCTATTAGCGATAAATTACTGTAAGTGTATTTTTAATCATAAGATGCACTTATAAGTTTAACTATTTTGTTTCTAGATTCTCTTTAGTTCTGAAACTAAAATAATAAATACAAACCCATATTCATTGGTTTTTTCCAAACAAAATGACATTGTCAATAACAGTAAAAAGATCTTTTCTCAAATTGATCATGACACGACATCGCAGAGCTTAAGGAATGCCAACGCAACGTGAAACCGCTACGCGTATCCTCCAACTGAAAATGGTAAAGTGAACATAAAAAGGGTATTTCGTAACGATGCACGTCAAAAAAGTATAATTTAGAGACTCTAGTGGAAATCTTAAAATTATTCCAGAGTTGGAAGCACGAGGTTAAATATAATCTCCAAAAAAGGGGGCGCATGTAGCATCCAAACGAAATTTGGTTGCTCCATACTTCGCGAAATTTTTTTTCCGAGCACCTTCGTCGTTCCAAGCAGAAGCTCGCACTCTGATTGGTTGTTGCTCTCGGCACTGTTTTCACGTAACTAGGCGATAACCATACTTGGCGAAAAATACTTCGCACGTAAGTGAACGAGTAAACCTAAAACCTAACCTACTCATTCTTATTCTTCCTTCATTCTTATCCTCGTGATCTTGTGCTCTTGTGTATTATTATCTTGTGTTATTTTATAAAATGGCTAATGCTTTACTTATTAATAAACGGGAAAAGTTACTTTGTACTCGGTTCGGAAGGAAATCAAACTCCTCGACGGAAGCATCTATCGCTACGCCAAGTATGATTATCGCCAAGTTACATGAAAACAGTGCCGAGAGCAACAACCAATCAAAATGCGAGCTTCGGCTTCGAACGACGAAGGTGCTCGGAAAAAAAAATTATGCCCATACTTCGATGTCATTTCACCGACTGACGTCGGCAAAAAACGGAGAATGCAAAGGCAGTATGGTACCAAAGAGCACAGAAAAGGCATAGCATAAGGTATCCCAGCCCAAAACTAACTCTAAGAACACAAAAAAGGGGGCCACATAGCTCAGTAATTTTGAGTGACAATCACCTAGTAGCCGTCCACCTTCGAAGTTTCCCATCAGCTAACATAGCGGCACAGGTTCCGCGTTTATTAACCCTTAAATGCATATTGTATCATTTTCGATACCATAAGTGTTCCCGATTTATTGGGGGATTTTATTCACATATTCCGTATTCTCACCAGAAATTTAAAAGAGCAGTTTTCACTTTACTTAATGACAGACCATTCGTAATTAAATAAAGAAAAATTTACTATTTAGATTTTTCTGGTATGAATTCTGATTCTTTGAATTGCGCATTTTTTGGAACGCGTTCTAGCCTATGCATTTAAGGGTTAAACATGCTATTGAATATTATTAATTTAAACTAAAGTTAACATTTAAAAAGGTTTTTTTCAACTCATACCAGTAAATTTACAGAATAACATGTTATTAAATTTAAATGTTGGTTGATTACTTGTCTAAATATTGCATTATATTTTCAAAAGCGAGTGAGCGCCTCTACCGGTATTAAGTTCTCCTCGCTATGTTTCTCACCAATAGATCGAGTCAGCCTTCTCATACTTAGGGAGAAATCCTTATATCGAGGGTATTTCCAGTCAGGGATTTAGGGAATTCTTGCTTATTTCTTGGGATTTTCCTGAATACTGGTATTACTTTTCCAAAATCTGGGAAAAAGGGATTTTTTTTTCATTCCATCTGTGTTTTTCTGAGAATGAATATAAGAAAGTGATAAATGTGACATGGGGGGAGCAACGAACAGGGAATAAGGAAGTGGAAGGATGGGAGAAATTGCTTTCCAGCAACTTTTTGGTTAACTCTTTCCGGCACGGCCGAAATCTGTTAATAAAATGAGAAATTTTCGACTGATCCCAAAATTCACAAACGAATTTTTTAGCTATTTTGAATTCCTTAATTTAAGCTTTTATTGTACTTTTGTATTGTGCTTTTATTGTATAGCTTTAATTGTTGAACAAAATTTTACTAAAATATTATTGGTGCCGTTTGCAAGCTTGGAATTAAAATTAATTATCCTAGATGGGCGTAGTGCGCCGGAAAAGGTTAACAAGTGGACGGGGGAAAGTTTCGAATTAGTAATATCTCACACCTCCATCTCGTTTCTCGGAATCCACTATGGCTAATAAATGATCACCCAGGGCCTGATTACTATCGGAACAATCTCTCACCAGCAAGATTTTATAGAAACTTTTGTCTTGTTTAACCCATTTATCGCCAAAGCCCTGAAGTTGAATTTTTCAAATTTTTACTGGAATGGTATTTACCACCACAAATCCTGATGTGTGTTTATTCTTTTATTTGATCTTAAATTTTCTGCTCTTAAGTGAGGCTAATTTTTTTTAATGAAAAATACTAGTAAAGAGGTAAATAAACTAAGCTGGTGGATATGTTTTGACTGTTGCGTGAACACAACACTAGCGGGTAATGGGTTAAACACCCTTTTCATTCGAAATTGGTATCAAGAATAAAAAAAAATATATTTCCTTTTCCTGGTGGGAGCGTGCCCCGTTGATAATCTATATGGCCAATAAATAATCACCACCTGGACCTACTTTTGTTAATTACTCCAACTAATGGCATTGCTTATTTTATTCTCCAGCCACTTAATATAGAAAAATCATTTGCAGATTTCAGCATCTCGATTGGAATCATCAGAAACTTTTAAAAGTGAAACTACTCCTCATATGGTGCTTCATTTAGAGGAAAAGGGCTGGAAGTTAGATCAGGTTTTCCTTCCTTTCTAGAATATTTTCAGGTAAAAGAAAATAAACCATCCATCTGAATTCCTTTTATAAGAGAACCCCACATTATTATTACATGCAGAGGGGGAATTAATTATGATTATACCCGTAATGATGTATTGTGCTATGTATAATCTATATTATAAAGACCAAACGTATCTGTGCGTAACGCATACGTCATTTTTCGAATGGCAACACTTACTGATGAAATTTTACTTTTGCAATTTTCATTACTGCAAATTTTTTAACTCCTAGACCTCGCACATTTTCGATCTTTACACTGTTGTGTAGGGAAAAATATGTACTTTTAAATGCAATTTGTTTGAAAACTGTATCTTAATTTGTTTTTGACATATTAATTTTTTTGTCGTTTTTAATTTAATTTTTCTGGAGATGGCAACTTGAGTACTCCATTTCTGTGCAAAGTAAAAGCATGGCCCACTAGATCTATAGGCCTGTCTATTTGAGATTAATGTATGTGCAACGTTTATTCTTTTAATTTGTGTTGTATATTTTAATTTGTAAAACGAATTTTAAATTTGTCATACAGTTAATTTTGAAGCAAACTTTTTTGAAAAAATGTACGTGCAGCTATTTCTTTACTTTTAACATTTTAATATGCGCGTAAGATTTTTCGATACAACTTGGTTATCCCGTCGACCAAAAAATTGTCGCCAAAAAATAAGATTAAATGCCAATAATGGAGGATCGTTAATGTCACATTCAATGACATTAAATATGATTCACGTGTTTAAAATGTCATCAAGTGATTTTTATTTCTACTTTTTATTTGTATTTTTATTAATATTCTACTATTTCTTTGTTTTTTCGTTATTTAAAATCAAAATTATGTCAATATGTGTAATTTGGCTAATAGTTTGGCGATTTGAATAGTTTGGCGAAATTGGTCGACGGGATAACATAGTAGTACCGTATTTTTATTCATGTTTTACTAATTTATTTGTTTTTCCGCAATTTAAAATAAAAGTTATGTCAACATATATAACTTAGCTATTAGTTTGGCGATTTTTTTAATTTGGCGAAAATGGTCGATGGGATAATCAAGTAGTACTGATTTTTCATATCTGCAAAATCTATATTGTAACGAAGAAATGTGTCCATGTGTGGCACTGACGTTATTTAGCGAATGACAACATTTCAGGATAAAATGACTTTTTGCAATTTTTGTTACTGCATTTTTTTATCTTCTAAACGTCGCACATTTTCAATTTTTGTTTCGTCGTATAGGAAAAGAAATCTACTTTCAAATGCAATTTGATTGAAAACTGTTGACTTATTTGACTTTTTACAAGCTTATACTTTTAAGCTTTTTTTTTTTTTTTTTTTTTAAATCTTTATTACGTATTTTCATTAAGAGATAATGATACACATTTACTCATAAATTTATAAATATTGTTCCTGATAATTTTCCATTATAAAATTTAAATTGCATGAGTTATATAATAAAAAAAATGGTTAAAAACACAGATTAAATTGTTAAAAATTACAAATTCAACATGTAATCAAACAACTTAAAAATTTACACTGCCAAATGAAAAAAGAAATACTTTTAAAATACTTTGAATTTGTTTGAAAACTGTAATTTAATTTACTGATTGGTTGTGGTTTAAAAAAATCCGGGGCGAGTTATTTTTAAATTTATCTCTACCGAGTGAAACTCAATTATGATAAATCTATATTATAAAGACCAAACGTATCTGTGCGTAACGCATACGTCATTTTTCGAATGGCAACACTTACTGATGAAATTTTACTTTTGCAATTTTCATTACTGCAAATTTTTTAACTCCTAGACCTCGCACATTTTCGATCTTTACACTGTTGTGTAGGGAAAAATATGTACTTTTAAATGCAATTTGTTTGAAAACTGTATCTTAATTTGTTTTTGACATATTAATTTTTTTGTCGTTTTTAATTTAATTTTTCTGGAGATGGCAACTTGAGTACTCCATTTCTGTGCAAAGTAAAAGCATGGCCCACTAGATCTATAGGCCTGTCTATTTGAGATTAATGTATGTGCAACGTTTATTCTTTTAATTTGTGTTGTATATTTTAATTTGTAAAACGAATTTTAAATTTGTCATACAGTTAATTTTGAAGCAAACTTTTTTGAAAAAATGTACGTGCAGCTATTTCTTTACTTTTAACATTTTAATATGCGCGTAAGATTTTTCGATACAACTTGGTTATCCCGTCGACCAAAAAATTGTCGCCAAAAAATAAGATTAAATGCCAATAATGGAGGATCGTTAATGTCACATTCAATGACATTAAATATGATTCACGTGTTTAAAATGTCATCAAGTGATTTTTATTTCTACTTTTTATTTGTATTTTTATTAATATTCTACTATTTCTTTGTTTTTTCGTTATTTAAAATCAAAATTATGTCAATATGTGTAATTTGGCTAATAGTTTGGCGATTTGAATAGTTTGGCGAAATTGGTCGACGGGATAACATAGTAGTACCGTATTTTTATTCATGTTTTACTAATTTATTTGTTTTTCCGCAATTTAAAATAAAAGTTATGTCAACATATATAACTTAGCTATTAGTTTGGCGATTTTTTTAATTTGGCGAAAATGGTCGATGGGATAATCAAGTAGTACTGATTTTTCATATCTGCAAAATCTATATTGTAACGAACAAATGTGTCCATGTGTGGCACTGACGTTATTTAGCGAATGACAACATTTCAGGATAAAATGACTTTTTGCAATTTTTGTTACTGCAATTTTTTTATCTTCTAAACGTCGCACATTTTCAATTTTTGTTTCGTCGTATAGGAAAAGAAATCTACTTTCAAATGCAATTTGATTGAAAACTGTTGACTTATTTGACTTTTTACAAGCTTATACTTTTAAGCTTTTTTTTTTTTTTTTTTTTTAATCTTTATTACGTATTTTCATTAAGAGATAATGATACACATTTACTCATAAATTTATAAATATTGTTCCTGATAATTTTCCATTATAAAATTTAAATTGCATGAGTTATATAATAAAAAAAATGGTTAAAAACACAGATTAAATTGTTAAAAATTACAAATTCAACATGTAATCAAACAACTTAAAAATTTACACTGCCAAATGAAAAAAGAAATACTTTTAAAATACTTTGAATTTGTTTGAAAACTGTAATTTAATTTACTGATTGGTTGTGGTTTAAAAAAATCCGGGGCGAGTTATTTTTAAATTTATCTCTACCGAGTGAAACTCAATTATGATAAATTAATATATTTGTCCTTAGAAAAATATAAAGAGTTCGGGATTTGTTTCCGGTTAATATACTATAAATAATGCAAAATTAAAATATCCTTTATAAATAATAAAATAAATAAATGCAAATTTAACAGACATGTATTTGAATTATGTGCTCGAAGCACTGAAATGACCAGAAACAAAATTGATGCAATAACGAAATCTTTGACTAATAACTTCTGGCATGCGTCTAATATGGAAATGTGACTTTTGATAAACTTCATAGCTTTATTTGATTCCATAAAGTATATTTTTCATTTAACCCTTTAACCTAACCATGTTTTTTCGCTATCTAATATTTTAATTCAAAGATTGATTTAATATAATATTGAGATTAATGTTAATTTTTTGAATTGTATAAGATAAAAAAATATGTAAAGTTATCAAATACAAATCTTCATACCAATACATTTCACAGTTATTATTTTATGAATGAAACATGAATGAAAAAATTTAGACATTTAACCTTTTGAGGGAAAAATTGAATTCTTAAAAGGCTGAAATGATTGATTAACCCCAGAATTTAAAAAAAAATGTTTCAAAATATTTAAAGCGTTTCTTCACGTATTTGAGAAAAATAAAATTGCTATTTCAAATTACTGGCGTCAATGTGGCGTTTTGCAATTAAAATTAAGTGGGACATATTTTATCCCACCCCCTTTAAGGGGTTAAAGGGTTAAAATGCTTTTTTGGAGTTAGCAATCTAAAACGCACATTACATGTAGAAAATTCATTAAAGTTTTCAAATAATTAAAAAAAAGGTTTTTATCTTTGCTATGAAACCCGGGAATCCCGGGTTCGATCTACTAGTGTATGTAAAACAGAAAAATGTTAGATAAAAAGATCAGCTACAAAACAAAATATCCTGATTCTATATAAACATTGTATTCTATTACTTATAAGTATTAGTCATAATAATAGTGTGTAATTCTCCAAAATTATGCAAATTAGACCTTTATTCCAGTTTTTTTTCCGCTTATTCAAGAATTTTTAATGTTATTATCACTATTATTATTATGGTTTCTTAATGTAAATAATGTTAAAAGAGGTTATCAAAAGTCTATCTGAGAAAATAAACGGCGATGTCAAATAAGAAATCCGTTAAAGGCATATTCTTGCCTTTTACTGTAATTTACTGATTTTGTATTATCAAAAATCACCCTTTAGTAAACACTAAATATCCCAAAATATCAGGCTATCAATATTAAATTACGGGTTACAAGCCATAAATGTATTAATATATTTTTATATCTGTACTTCGCCCTCACTGTTTGTTTATTTTTAAACTCCACCCATCATCGTATAATATCTACTTATTCAAAACAAAAGCGCAGTACAGAAAATCTAGCTACATAAAGTAGGCGGAGTATGGTCGTCGTGGTATGATTTGAATACAGATGTAAATTGCATTAATATTTTTTGATAAAAATATCTAATTTTTTAATATTGAAAAAATTCTTTAATTAAAAAAATCATTGCACCGCGTTTAATGAATTCAAATATGTTTTAAGGATACTAAAATTTTTTATTTAATAGTTTTTTACAATTTATTTCAGTGAAAAATTGTGCGAAAAAATGTTGTTATAAATTATTAAAAAGTTAAAAATGTACCTATACCTCATTCTCTAAAAGCAAGTTTTTTTTTTGTGTGTGTGTGTGTTATAGGGAAACTATATCTTTACACGGTTCATTTAAAAATTAGGTACTGGAAATTATTAATTCGAATATATTGCAGGTTTTTTTAATTTAATCGATTGAATAGTTGAATTTTTTATTCGATTGAATAATTTTATATAATATTTTATTTGAATGAATAATTAATTTTTTATTAAGTATTCTTGTTTTGCAAAGCAATAACATCATAATCATCAATGTCTGTTACAATTAAAATTTTCAAATCTAAACTTTCTTAAACTAAGCAAAATATTTAGATTTTTTTTAATCAACAAAATGAAAAAAAAAAAAATGCAAACATTGTTGTGATATTACTGCGGACTCCCAAAATTATCTCAAGGATCACAGGTTCACGTTGAGTGAGGGAAGTATTGGGAACTAAAACGGCCTATAGAGGCGCTGCTCGCAGCCTTCGATACAGGATAACTGTCCCTTTAATTTCCCTTTAACTAATGTTAAACTCCCTTTGAAACAATTCGTTATTATAAATGTATTTAAAAGTTTTAGATATCCAAATTCGTATAATATTTACTTCGTCATATAAGGCAGAAAATAAATGTCACAGGAAATCTGAGATTGTGCAAAACAATAATTAATCTGAAAAAATTTTAAACGCATGTAATGCAATGATCTTACACGGTGTTATCCTGAATGGAGAAGTAACATCTTTTCTCCACCAGATGGCGTATTCGAGCGCTTGAATCGCCAATGGAGTATTAGTCCCCTCCCCTTCATCACTATTTATGAGAAAGACGAATCGTTTTCAAACATCTACTTTTAGATGAAGTGCTCTCCCCAGATGCTCGTTTTTCTGAGGATAGGGGGCGAGGTCGCTGCCCTCAATTGTGCTGAACTGAATATGGCGTCTCCATACTTAACCCTTTCCTTCCCAATGTTGAATAAGTTCTAGATAAGTCCGTAGTTCAGACGATTTGAATTTACAAAAGAAAATTTCAATGATGAATTTCTTTAAATGTGGATTGTTTATTATTAAATAAAACAAGTATTTCTGTTTTAATTTTCTAGCATGAATTTATATTTAAACTCCATACTTAAACTAAAAATATATACTAAAATAAATACACATTACTAAATGGTACACTTATAAAAAGAATATATTAAAAAAAACAATTAAAAATTATATCAACGCTTCATTCGTTTCTACGAACATCGTCAGGATGCAATATATGTAAAGATGTTAAATGTAATTTAAAGTTTCAAAATGTAAACACATGCGTCCACGAGTATAGTTGAGTTGAGATGAGAGTGTGTTCATATTTAAACTTTTTAAAGCATAATTTTTTAGCTCACAGGCTATGATAGCCTGAGAGCTTATGTGCCCGTCCGTTCTGTATGTATGTTCGTATGTTCGTGCGTAACGCGATAACTCATGATAAAAATATCGGATCCACTTGAAATTTTGTATATAGGTACATCCTGATAAGGCGCTTCCCTGATTAGTTTTTGGAGTTCATTCGATATGTATAAGAGGGTGAACGGGGGGCTCATGCCCCTCCCCTTAATTGATATAAACGGGATTTTCATGTAGAATTAACAGTTTTCGTTTAAATTTTAGATATAGGATCATTCTGATGAGGCGATTCCGTGACTGTTATTAGGTGTTCATTGAATAAGTATAAACAGGGGGAACGGGGGGCTCATGACCCTCCCCTTAATTGATATAAACGGCATTTTCATACAGAAGTAACAGTTTTCCTTCAAAATTTAGATATAGGATCATTCTGATGAGGCGATACCGTGGTTGTTATTAGGTGTTCATTGAATAAGTATAAACAGGGGGAACGGGGGGCTCATGCCCCTCCCCTTAATTGATATAAACGGGATTTTCATGCAGAATTAACAGTTTTCGTTCAAAATTTAGATATAGGATCATTCTGATGAGGCGATACCGTGGCTGTTATTAGGTTTTCATTGAATAAGTATAAACAGGGGGTACGGGGGGCTCATGACCCTCCCCTTAATTGATATAAATGGGATTTCCATGCAGAATTAACAGTTTTCCTTCAAAATTTAGACATGGGATCATTCTGATGAGGCGATACCGTGGCTGTTATTAGATGTTTATTGAATAAGTATAAACAGGGGGTACGGGGGGCTCTTGCCCCTCCTCTTAATTGATATAAACAGGATTTTCATGCAGAATTAAAAGTTTTCGTTCAAAATTTAGATATAGGATCATTCTGATGAGGCGAGTCCGTGGCTGTTATTAGGTGTTCATTGAATAAGTATAAACAAGGGGAATGGGGGTTCTAATGTCCCTCCCCTTAACTTGTATAAATGGATTTTTCAAGCAGAATTGTCAGCTTTCGTTCAAATCTCTTGTATAGTTTTGGAAGTTTAATGGTTAAGTATAAAAGAGGGGAATAACTCCTCTTAAATTATATAAATGCTAAATGGGTTTTTATTAAGAATTATCCAATTTGCTCTGAATTTGGGATATAGATTTTTTATATGATAAATCATGTCCTTGATAGTTTAGGAGGTTAAATGATTAAGTATAAAAAAGGAGAAAGGGGAGGCTGTTTCCCCTTCTTAATTTTTCTTCGAACGGAATTAACGAAAATACAAGGCTGTAATGTACAATTAGTATGCGTAGCCTGTGAGCTCAATGCCATCAGTTTAACTAGGCAATATTCTTTTTATTATTTTATTTTTTATTTCATTTTGTTCCCCCCCCCCCAAAAAAAAAAATTGAGCTTGTTTTTGGAAAATTATCCTCTAAAATAAGAGTGAAAACTTTTTTTTTAAATTTTCTGATGGACATAATGTTAGTCCTATTACATAACAAAAATTGTTGAAAATAAAATATTATAATTTTAAATAATGTACTTATTTTAAAGTGTATAATAACAGCTGTTCAATGACATAATAAATTTGATTATGTTTTTAACAATTTGCAGTACTAATGCCTGCCTTATGTAAATAAAAAACAGTCAACAAAATATACTAGGATTTCCCTCAGAGGGATTAGTCTGAGTGATATTGCTGAGAACATATATTTAATAATAATTTGCAAAAAGTATTAAAAAAAGAACGAAAAAATACCACATTATAAAAAATGTAATTTTAGAAATTACAACGACTATTTGAAAAATAATATTTTCAAAGGCTATAACTTTAGGCTTATAAATGATTTCTATATTAAAAAAAAAAACAATAATAACATTTTTAAAATTATCAAAACGTAGTTTACGTAATAACAGAGTTATATTAAAATGCCTGGACATTTAGATACACGTTAATATTCCTGAGCCAATCATAAACAAATATTAAATGAAATTTCAGTTTAACAATTTTTGGTACTGTAAATTTTTTTAATTTCTAAACATTGCACACCGTCGTATAAAGAAAAAAAAATTACCTTTAAATGCAACTTGTTTGAAACCTGTACCATAATTTGTTATTGAGTTATTAATTTTTTGTTAGTTTTTAATATTTTTTTTAATCATCGTGGCAAAAACATTCAGATATACTTCAGATTTCCCAATTCTGTACCAAATATTTTCCAAATAGAAAGTCTATATTCCAAAAAATTAATAAAAAATTATATGTTATTTTGGTACTTCTAGGTTATCCCGTCGACCAAAAAATTATCGCCAAACTATAAGATTAAATGCGAATAATGGATGATCGTGAATGTCGCATTCAATGACATTAAATACGATTCACGTGTTTAAAATGTCATTAATTGATTTTTGTTTCGACTTTTTATTAAAATTTTTATTAATATTCTTCTAATTATTTGTTTTTTCGTTATTTAAAATAAAAATTATGTCAACATGTATAATTTGGCTATTAGTTTGGCGATTTGTATAATTTGGCAAAATTGGTCGACGGGATAACCTAGAAGTACCGTTATTTTTAATTGATTATAAAGTGCCACACATTTAAATGTCAAAAATGAGAAAAGTAAATGGTAGAAATGCAAAATATTATGTAAAAATTCCTATACACGGTTAAAAATTGGAAAGCAAACTATGCAAATCAGCCATGCATGGGTATAAAATTGAAAGTAACTAATGCATTAAAAGTAATGCAAATGATAAAACACTAAAATATCTTGAATCGGAATTTGAACTCTTTGAAATGACGTAAAAAATATAAACAGCACAAAAAATTGCATAAATCATGATCATTGAGTAGAATGAGAGAATTTGTTTACATGGTGTGTAGATAATTAATACAGAATAGTTGATAATATAATATCTACATCTGTTTTCTATGGATACGATGAGGTTCTCGATGGGAATTTAGGGAATTCTCTATTTAAAAAAATGGCATATAAAAATCACGAAGACGCCAACAAAGAAATGCATTACGTCGTTCGAGTGTGTCCCATATATGCTCAATCGGATTTAAATGAATTGTGCTGCCGGCCACTACTATACTGTATTTCTTTCTTTTCAAACTTGTTCTCATGAAGTTAAGCAGTATTTCACTATTGCATACATTAAATAAAAGGAATATGCAATGCCTATAGTATAAGGTCCGAACGAGATCTGAATATCTCGTCTCCATAAGCTTTGAGCTGTAAAAATGTCACCACAAATGACTTATAAATCGGCCAATACATTTAGCCTAGACATGCTCGCTCAAATACGCTAACATGAACTCGCGTTTTACCCCAAAAAAGTAATTATTTAAAAAGCTTGCTAGTGACAATTGAGAAAATGATAAAATCACCAGATTAGTAAAGTTGAAAAATTAATGTCCCTTCCCCCGTACCTTTTTGTTATTTAATTCTTTTGTGGTGCCTTGCAAATGAATAATAAATATTCTTTGCGCGGCATGCTCTACAAAATATATATTCTAGTGCTCCTCATAAATGCATATCAATTTTATTAGGTTTCGATGGGCGTGTAATATCATTAAAATGTTCTTGGAATTGTTTCATCCCATCGGCCATAATGTAACAGAATATTTTTGACTGTCTCTATATTCGAACTATTTATCCAATTTTACTAAAATTTAAAATAACTCAACAATCAGACACAAATATATATTTAAAATTTAAAACGATTCTGTTGGATAGTTTTTGTCAGGGGCCTCACTAAGGGGGGGACAGGGGGGAGCCTTCCCCCCCCAAACATTCCCGAATGTTGTTACACTTGGCAAATTTCATTGAAATTTTAATAAAAACTGTAATATATTTCCTATTTTTAGATAGAAGTTGCAAAAGTTACAACTCTAATTGGGAATATTATTGAAATTTTTACAAATGAAAACTTTATTACATTTTCTAAGTGTGGTAACTTGGCAAAAATATGAAACAAGTTAGCAAATATGAAAATTTGACTTGGCAATTTAAGGTCTTCTCCCCCACCAATAAAAAGTCTTCGCGATGGCCCTGGTTTTTGTGCTGTTTAGACGGTGACTATAGGTACTACGTATTTATATAATTACGAATGCACCTAAAAAAACAGTTAAGTTTCAAAGCACATGCCGAAATTGAAAACACATGACCAGCAATTATTGCTCAAAGACAGTATTGTAACCGATTTCTTTTGAGTGTCCCTGTAAACGGATTAAAAATTATATGAATGTCTTGTTGAAACGTAATCGTAATAAAATTCATCGATTTATATAAGTTTCAATACTTTGCAATAGTGTAGTTTAATAAAAATACTATGTTATCGATTTTTCTTATAGATCATAATGTAATGGAAAATTTTTGGGTGTCCCTGTAAATAAACTATTAATCTCACATACTTCATATATAATACCAAACATGCCTAGGGAACCCTAAATAAGGTTTACCAATTGCATAAAAAATCCGAGTATATTTACGGATGTTAGAGTGTGGACAGACGGACAGACAAACCGAATGCATAAACAATTTTCAACTTTGTTGGAAAATAAAAAAAAAAGAACCGATTTATTTAATGCAAAATAAAATAAAATAAAATAAAATAAATAATATAAAATAGAATAAAAAAATAAAAAATAAAATTTCACCAAAAATGCCAGAACAGGATTTGGAGCTCTTCCACATAATTGGCAACGAACTATCGTTATTTTGCATGACATGGTAGCCCGGCAATTGTTTTTTTCCTGTATTAAATTAATCTGTATTTAATCGTGTTTTTATTTATTGTTACTTCCTTTTTAATAAAATAGAAAATAATTAAAAAATGATTCGCCAAATTTTCGCCAAACTAAATACGGTACTACTTAGTTATCCCGTCGACCAATTTTGCCAAATGATACAAATCGCCAAACTAATAGCCAACTTATACTTGTTGACTAAATTTTTAGTTTAAACAACAGAAGAACAATTAAATTAGTAAAACATTCATAATTTTTTTTTAAAAAAATCACTTTATGATGTTTTAAACATGTGTATCTTGTTTAATTTCATTGCATGGGACATTCAAGGTCATCGATTGTTGGAATTTAATCTTATAATTTGGCAATTTTTTTTTGCTCGACGGCATAACCAAGTAGTAGCCTAAATACGTATATGATATATCCGTCCTGTTTTTCATGGTACTTTTCCTGTAATATCTTCACTTTGGCATTTTCATTAATCTTGGTCCAATTTGGGCTTCAGAAAGTCAGATTTCATATTTGATGAACGTTTATACTTATTTTTACACATAAATATGGCGTAGATGTCATATACGTACCAAGTTGGCGCGATTTTTTCTGTCACCAAATTGGTGAAAACTTTGATTTTGAATATTGCTGTAAGTGTTAATATTTTCGATTTATTGTTTTATGTATATTTTTTATTATGTTTATTATTTATAACTTTTATTTATTGCTTCAACTATTGTTTCTTTTTCTTGGTACTATTTGATTATACTGACGACCAAAAAAGTATCGCCAAACTATAAGATTAAATGCCAGTAATGGATGATTGGGAATGTCTCATTCAATCGCATTAAACACGATACATTGCTTAAACCTTTCAGGGGCAACGCATTTCTGCTTCAAAAATGATCAAATAATTAATTCCCACCGATATTTACGAACAAATTGAATTGAAAATAATCTAAACCGTTTCGTCACGTATATTATGAGATTAAAATTGTATTAACCCTTTCGATACGAAGCCGCCTGAAACGGCCGTTCATTCAGCGTACGGAGCTAGCCGCCCGGACGCCTGAGAACAGGTGTTCCATTTCTCCCCCCTAGAAAACATCGAGCTATTGTCATGGAGTAAGTGCGAGGCGAGTGATTGATGAGGGGATTATTGCAATCAACCGATGGGGAATTTTCGAAGGAAAACACTTTTTACTTTTTCTTCTATTGCATGATATTTATATTTATTCAATTTTGTATATTAAAATATTACATATATTTTAATTTAACTTGGTTATCTGCGTTTTATTTAGTTATTTGCATACGGTATGTAAAATGCAAAATATAAGCTGGCAATAATTTTTAACGATTATGCAGACAAATATAAGTATGATTCTAATGACAACATACATTTATCCTACGACGAATCAGTGGATGCAGATATCGATTATGAAAATAAAATGCAAGATCTGAAAATAAGTACAGAATTTCACTCTCAAATTAATGGCGAATATTACTTAGAGTCCTGTCCGGATAATAAAAAAATAAGAACGGATATATTTATAATTCTTCTAGTTAACTTTGTTTTATATGTTTTTCTCATTATTAATCACTGTATTTTTTATTATTGCAAAGTTAGAAAATCCATTACACCCATTAGGATCTATAATAATGAATCTTTGATTTATTTGTTACAATTTTGTATATGTAATAAAAAAATAATAATAATAATGTCAATTTTACAGGAGAAAAAAGAAAAAGACTAAAAGAAAAATAGAAAGATAATTTTAAACCCTCTAGATAATTTTGTTCTCTATATTCTTTTCTCTTTTTTTAATACTGCATTTTCTGTATGTTTGGAAACTTAGAAAATCCAGTACTCCCATTAATATTTATAATTACAAATCTTAGATCAAAATCTTACAAATAAAAAAAAAATGACAATGCTCATTTTTTAGAAAAAAAGGGAAAAGAAAGAAAATTTTAATTCCTCTATATAAGTTTATTTTCTGATACATACTTTACATTTTTTAATTGCTGTATTTACTATATATTAAAAATTTTTAGAAAATAAATTACATTAATTAGGATCTATAATAATGAAATCCACTACTGCCGAGAACTTCAGCTCTCAGGGCTGGGTTTGAACTCAGTCACGCCCGTCGACCTAGTCGTTCGGAGCTCTTCGTGTTTTTCTTCGAACCTTGGATTTCCTTGCTTAAATACGGGTTAGGCTCCCCTAGAAAGACTCCCCTCCCAACACACACACACAGAGGGTAACCCCTGAGGATCTATATCCTTCGTGTTGATAACTGGCCATAATAACCACAACCAACCAACTATAAAAATGAATCTTTGATCCATTTACCGTAATTTTTTAAAAACTGACAATGTCCATTTTCCAGAATTTTTTAGAGAAGAAAAATTCCTCTAGATTTGTTCTATATGCTGTTCTTTCTTTCTTTTCCTCATGTATATATACATGATTTGAAATTTAGAAAATCTATTACATCAAAAAGGAGGTACAATAATGAATCTTAGATTCATTTATTGCAAAATTATAAAAATTGACAATGCTCATTTTCTTGAATAAAATAAATAAATAAAGATTTAGAAGATAATTCTAGATAACTTTGTTTTCTAAATGTTTTTATCATTATTATTATTTACTTTACTTTTTATGTATTTAAAAATTTAGAAAATCCATTAGGATATATAATATTTAGATCCATTTATTACAAATGTATAAAAAAATGACAACGTCCATTTTCCAGTTTTTTTTTTTTTTTTTTTTTTTATTGGGAAGAAAGAAAATTTTAATTTTTCTAGATATTTTTCTGTGTGCTTTTATTATTATTTTTTTTTGTGTACTATTATTACAAGTTTCAAAATTTAAAAATATGTATATTAACCTCCATACATTTTTATATAGCAAAATATATAAATAAATTTTGAACAGACAGATATTAAGTCGTTATCATTTATTTATTCAAGTGAATATTATTATATTTTATTTAGTGTTACATTATTTTGTAAATTTTTTAAAGCTGTAATTTCTTAGAAAATGATGAAATTTTATCAAGTAAAAATAAATTTGAATTCTTAAAATATTAATTTCTCGATACAGTTTTTTTAGTTACCATGTTTTCATAAATAGCAAGCTTTTAGTAATTATTAATAAAAAATAAATATGAACTTTTAAAACGGCAAAAATAAAAAATAAATCATTTACTATCACGCTTTTAACGCCATCAATCAATAATATATGTATGTTTTTTTATCACAATGATGTTATTCCAAGCATAATTTTAAAATTCGATAAAAAAGGATTTTTTGTGGGGGGGGGGGGGGGGGGTTACAAATGCATTACAAAATGTAAAACTTTTATTTATGAGGTGATTTTTAAAGTAATTTTTGGACAGATTTTTTTTTTTACGCGTCTAATGTTTCTCTTTTAAGAATTTTTCACATTACTAAAAAAATTTTTTATTATTTTTTCATAAATTTCTTTAAAAACAGAAGTAGATTTTTCATGCTATTTAAAGAGTAAATTTTTCTCTCTTTTTTTTTTTTTTTTTTTTTTTTTTTTTTTAGCTTAAATATTTATCACAAGAAAATATACAAAATACGCTATAAAACGAAAAGCAAGAAATTGACATCCTGTCAGAAAAAATTTACTCACCCTTTAAATAATTTTATTATTGGGCAAAAGTAAGAATCTAATTTCGAGGAAATAGTATGCCAGGAATAAATCCCGAAAGATAACACATGCACAAATATATCGAGCATAAATATATTTTAGTACAATAAAAACATTCCCTTGAGCAGGATTATACTATTGTCCGTCTGATCTTAGGAGGGATAATAGGGGAAAATAAGTACTACTTTCGAAGGAAGCTGCCTGCTTATTGTCCCTTTGACAAGTAGCATGAAAGTAGGCGGGCAGAAGAAAGGGGTTGAAAATTTCTCTCAGATTATTTCAATTTTCGGGCGGTTTCGTATTTTCAGAGGCATTGCGTTTTTAGACTTCCGTATTCAAAGGGTTAAAAAATTACTGGTACCAGTTGGCAATTTAAGTATTAAAATTAACCGTTTGCAGACTGCGAATGGCGCCCATCAAGTGGTTAAAACGCTTTTAATCCAACTTAAACTCGTATTTTATTTAAACACGAAAGAATTGTTTCCAATTTGCACGCGCGAAATATAAAAGATGCTAATGCCGATTATAAAACGCAATTATAAAAAGTATCGCATCTATGAATTATGGCCTCTTTATTTTCAATTAACAAAAAAAAAAAAAAAAAAAAAAAAAAAAAAGATTTTTTTAAATTTTGTTTTTTAAGTTTTAATAATATGTTTTGTTGCACTTAAATGAAAATTGTTTGCATATTTTCTTTGCTCCATGTGCTTCAATTTCGAAATCTAATTAAAACATTCAGCTCGTGAAAATTACACACATTAAATTTTCTTGACGTATGTAGCCAAATTGTGTGTTTTTGCCAGTTTTTTTTTAATATAATTTAAAAACTATTTTGAACTTATTTTTCGTAGTAAGTGCATTCAGTAGGTTACCTTCATAGGTACCTTCTGGTACAACCGGAATCAAAACCCGTCAAGTATTTTTTGAGATTTCCTTGACGGAAGAATATTTTTTGTTTTTAATATCGTTACGTACTATGTGTATAAGACTTCGCTTCGCTCAGACAATTACTATTTACTACATGTGTTCTGGTTTGGCTGTCTACGAAAATATCTAGCCAGTGGAAAATGACGCACACCAAGTTTCTGTGACGTATGCAAATAAATTGTGCTTTTTTAATCAGTTTTTTAAATATAACTTTTAAACTATTTGGAACTAATTTTTCGTAGATGGTGCATTCACCAGATTATCTTCATAGGTACCTACTAGTACCTTCTGGTACAACCGGAATCAAGACCCGTCAAGTATTTTTTGAGATTTCCTTGACGGAAGAATATTTTTTATTTTTAATATCGTTACGTACTATGTGTATAAGACTTCGCTTCGCTCAGACAATTACTATTTACTACATGTGTTCTGGTTTGGCTGTCTACGAAAATATCTAGCCAGTGGAAAATGACGCACACCAAGTTTCTGTGACGTATGCAAATAAATTGTGCTTTTTTAATCAGTTTTTTAAATATAACTTTTAAACTATTTGGAACTAATTTTTCGTAGATGGTGCATTCACCAGATTACCTTCATAGGTACCTACTGGTACCTTCTGGTACAACCGGAATCAAGACCCGTCAAGTATTTTTTGAGATTTCCTTGACGGAAGAATATTTTTTATTTTTAATATCGTTACGTACTATGTGTATAAGACTTCGCTTCGCTCAGACAATTACTATTTACTACATGTGTTCTGGTTTGGCTGTCTACGAAAATATCTAGCCGGTGGAAAATGACGCACACCAAGTTTCTGTGACGTATGCAAATAAATTGTGCTTTTTTAATCAGTTTTTTAAATATAACTTTTAAACTATTTGGAACTAATTTTTTGTAGGTAGTGCATTCACCAGATTACCTTCATAGGTACCTATTGGCACAAACAGAATCAAAATCCGACAAGTACTTTTTGAGATTTGCTTGACGAAAGAATTTTTTTGACTTTTAATATCGTTACGTACTCTGAGTATAAGACTTCGCTTCGTTCAGACAATTACTTCCTCGCAATAATAAATAATGGAAGGATTACACTACCTTTGCAAAAAGTGCAGCGCCCTCTCCACTTGCACAATGCATTTGCAATGCATGCACAATTAAGGTTTATGAGGCCTTTTATTGCGAGATACAGGAATGGCGTTAATGGCAAGTGACTATACATTCACTAGTTCTCCTCGATGTATTTCTCAGAATAAGAGGGATTCAGGTAGGAAACTCCCATTCTCTAGAAACTAAATTTCCTCATTCTGAGCATGATTGGTTGTTCCTGAAACGTCCAAAAATGGTGTTTGCTATCTGGGCGGGGCCATATTTGACAGTCGTGCGCTGTAATTGGCAGTCACCAAATGTTATTAGAATCCGATGCTATTTCTTTCAGACAAGCTAAAAATGTCGTGTCATCAGCCCTGAATTTTCTAGTCAACCGATTTTGATAATTATTTTTTTAAATGAAAGCTATTTATTTGTAGTTGTGCCCATTTTAATTATTTTTTAATTTATTTCCATTTTTATATTTTATTTTTAATTTTAAAAGCTTTTTCATGACATTTCTTCAAAATGGTGGCAACACAGTTTAGCTTTTCTCTCGATAATAAAAATTTATTTTCTAAAATGATTGCGTATATTTATGCACTAATTGAGTTAAAATATATATATATTTACTGAGAAATAATATTAATAATGTAAATAAAATGGCAGAAAATAATTTATGATAAAAATTAATGTCTAAATCAAAATAAGAGAAATTTCAAATGAGGAAAATTATGTCATTCAGCAACCAGATAAAAGGGAATTACAATATTATATTATGGATGCCTTTTTCATAAACAGTAACTTTTAAAGAACATTTGAAGAGAAAATGACGTCACTATTTAAAACATCGTATTTTTACTCATAACGATATTAGGTACTACTCTGTTATCCCTTCGACCAATTTCGCCAAATTATACAAATCGCCACATTAATAGCCAAATTATACATATTGACATAATTTTTATTTTAAATAATGAAAAAATAAATAATTAGTAGAATATTAATAAAAATATTGATAAAAAGTCGAAATAAAAATCACTTAATGACATTTTAAACACATGAATCGTATTTAATGTCATTGAATGTGACATTCACGATCATCCATTATTGGCATTTAATCTTATAGTTTTGCGATAATTTTTTGGTTGATGGGATAACCTAGCAGTACCCGATATTACTTTTTCTTCTTCTTTTTTTTTTTTTTAAATAAAGCTATTTTTCTGTGAGTGCATATAAAATAAAATTTCTGGATTTCGCCGGCACTCATATTACAATTTTAACTGTAGATGTGCGAATATTTGAATGCAAAATTGTAACTGGCAAATTAGACATTTACTTTGTAAATATATTTATTATATATTGATTCAATAATGTAATTACTTTTGCTTTTTTTAAAACCAAATCGATCGGGTCTTTTAAACATTTCATTCGTCGAATTCGACGGGATTCCATTCGTTTTATTGTTAAATTGCATTTCCTTTTACTTAGAGTCTATAAAAAAGCGTTTAAACTAAAGAAAAAATCCGTTTTTGATGAATATAATCAATGAAGAAGTAGCACGTCAAATTGTATCTCTTTATTATTCCGCAATTCCAATGTCTCAGAGAGAAATTGCTATTCAATTGGGTATTTCACGCCGTTCTGTTTGCTATTATATTCATAAACCCAAGAAAAATGAAGTTAGTTCATTGCAATCTAAACGGGGTCGCCCTTCTAAAAAACTTCTATCGATTTTTTTTCTAATCGGAGGCGAAACTGGATTCTGCAATGGTAGAATCTACATTCATCTTGTTTCTAAATATTTTTAATGATAAGGATTTATTTATCGCACCATGAAATGACCGATGAACTCAAAGAGTAAAACTATCTTTGTAATAACATTGCTAAAATCCTACATGAATTTCACAAGGAAAAAAAAATTGATATTATATAAAATCTAAACTCTTTTAAATACATTGGAAGACTTTTTCTTTTTAAATTTCACATTCACATAAAATGAAGTATGGCTGTATTTAAAATGGATTAGAAGTTAATTTCGCTTTGACAGGGTATTTTTATTTTATTTTTTTTTTTTAACGACACAATTCACCTATTTTGACAAAGATTACAACAGATAGGGATTGGTAAAGAGACACAAAGGTGATTGATTTACATTACCTCAATAAAAAATAAATATTGTAAAGATGAGTTTCCGAATAAAAAAGGTAGTAATCCGCCAACAGACATAAAAATTTTAAATATATTTATAGAATAATAACAAAAATGTTGCAGAATTAATTTACGTATTTTTTATTTTTCAAGTTCATTACAAAAATATTTTAAATAATAATATGAAGCTACATAAATATTTTTTTTATAGATTTATATGACAGAAGGTATTTATTCAAATAACGGTCATTACTAGAATTTGCTTCTTTTTAAAAATTACTTCCTTTTGTAAATTTCTTTTTTTAATATTCAATGTTTTTATTTATTTTTTTCTATCTAATTATGATTTTTTTTTTTTTTTTTTTAGTTTTACTAATCCAGTGTTAATATGCCTCAAAGATTTTCAAGCAGCACATTTTAACCAGAATCTTTAGCTTAGTTAAAGGTGTTCTTAAATCAAAAATGGCTACTTTGTGACATATGCTTTAATTAATTTTTGTTCGGAAATGAATGAAAACAGCTGATGTTGTTATTCAGAAACTGTTTAATTGCACTCAATCTTCTGTCTTTTTTTTTAAACGCAATAGATTTTTTTTAACAAGCCTTCAAAGTGGACGTTTTTGAGCCGATTTCCCGACGAAAGCAGAAAAACCGGTCGAAAAGCAGGAGAAAAACAGGTGATCGCGTGATCAAAATAGCTTAGAACTGGATAAGTAATTTAATTATCACAGAATGGAAAACTAAGTTCGATTCAAAATCGCTTCTATATCCAAGCCTTTATATCTTCTCCGTTAAAAAATGAATTTTTAAATGTGTGAAAACGTTTTGCGCTTGTTGAGAGGA
Source organism: Maratus speculifer (assembly GCA_964019185.1). Taxonomy (NCBI): domain Eukaryota; kingdom Metazoa; phylum Arthropoda; class Arachnida; order Araneae; family Salticidae; genus Maratus; species Maratus speculifer. Next base: position 40,659,175 of record OZ025303.1, read on the forward strand.
GCAGTTTAGAATGAAAAACTAGTCGTTGGGGGCCACCGTAATACTTACCCATCATGGATATGCATATGAAAATAAAACTTGTGAAAACTATTTATACAATGCGTTGCAATTCATAAACAAAATTTAAATATTGTCAATATACATTGTAATGCTCTATTAAAGAACTGATTATGTACCAATTTCGACAAATTATATAAAACGCCAAACTACTCTAGTAGTACCGAACGGCGTAAAAGAAACATCCTTATAACTCCAAAAATAATAATTATATTAACTAACAATTAATTGCGTCGGATTAAGCGTCTCATTTCCAATTAAAATATACTTCTGAATTGAAATTTGAATGAAATACAGGGTCATGAAAAATCGAAGAATGTGGAAAACAGGATTACAAACATCTCGGCAACTAATAATCCGATCGACTTCGTTCTATATGCAAAATGTGTGTTATTTTATTGCCTTTTACGTCCATTCCTTAGAATGAAAAAATTCGAAAATTTTTATACACCTTTCATCAGAACGAATTTTTCGAGTGTCCGAAAAAAATAGTTCCGGATAATCGAGGTTGCTGATATTAAATAGGGTTCGTCCCATTCTTACATACTAACTACATACAAAATTTCAAGTCCCTATCTCAATTTGTTCGGGAGATAGAGCGTTTACAGACAGACAGACGGACAGACAGACGGACGGCAAAATTTTTTTTCTAAAAATGTGTTTTTCGGAATCTCCACTATCTGAAACGTGTAAATCCGCCAAATTTTTTTTTTCGATTTTCAAAACGATTGCAAGACTTACCCTATACTACGTATGATGGGTAAGTAATAAAAAATCTCCATCTTCAGACTTAGAGACCAATACTTTATGAAATTCCTGATAATGAAGCATCTCAAAACTCTCTGAATCCCCCTTGAAGCGTACGAACCCAGACGCTCGTCGATTTGAGTTGGCGTGGGTTACCATGCTAGGTGCCTTCAGAAGGAAAGAAAGAAAACTGCACCATCCAATCATCGTCACAAGCTTTTATCGGCAAGGTAGGCTCCTCGGTAGGCTCCCTATCAGAGCTTGGTGCGCAGGCGTAGAAGACTGCTTACGTTAATTCATTTGGCAGTTTAACGCTTTCTTGGCGAATCAAAAAATATCAATAATTTTTTTTTTTTTTTTCGGCGTTCGCTATTTCAGAATAATAAAAATAATAATAATAATAATAATTTCAAAATTGAAACTTATTGTGTTAGACTTGTGTACTTGTCTCTTACAAGGAAGGTCTCCATACGGGCATACTCCGAAAAATCTGAAAAAATTACAGATTGTTCTTCTCATGAGGATATATACGTTTTAAAAAAAAAAAAATCGGCGGAACCTCTGAACCCTGTCCGTAAAAAAATAATGAAAATTTCGTTATTTGGCGCGTTATCATCGGTTGAAGCAAATTCAAAAAGCAAATTCAAAAAAAGTTTTCATGTCAAATGCATTTTAAAGAAAAAAAAGTTTCATGTTCAACGTGTTTAGATAAATTAAGTATATTTTCTTTTGTCAGCTTTAGTTTGTTTTAAGTATAATTTCGTTATATTAATATTTATATGTATTTATATTCAAATTTAACCATCAAAATTTGAGATTTAAAACGAAATTCAAATTTAAATTAATAAAAATTGCTTCAATTCAAGTTCAAAGTCCAGTTGAGCATTGTCAATTCGATTTTGTTGCTATGGAAATTGGCTTTTATTTTTCAATACCTTAAATGTATGAAAGTAATTTTATTGAATAAGAATTTTTTATATGTGAAAATATTTTTTTCAGAGGTAAATTAAATAACTACGGCAAAAAATAATATATATATACATGCGATTTAATATATATATATATATATATATAATATATTGAACTTGCTCATTGTTTATGTTCAAATTTATTTACACGGATTCTAAAAATCCAAAAGGTTTCAGTTGCATTAAAATCGTTTGCTTTTGGCGGAGTAATGTGCTCCTCGCCAAATCGTGTGACACTTTCGTCTTTTCACGCCAAATATTCGAAAGTATTTTATTTTTTTTACATGTTTTCTAATGTAATTCCGCTGCTAATTTTCACTGATTCTTTATTTCATACATGAGTAGTTTAATTAGTATTTTTTTCAAAAAAAAAAAAAAAAATCTGAGTATGGCCAGTATGGAGTCCCAGTCCTTGTTAGCTCAGCTCCATTTCATGAAATCAAAATATTTTCTTTATTTTATCTGCGAAATCTAATTTTAACAAGCAAAAGCCATGCTTTGTTTGGATTTGCGAAGCATTATTTCATAATTATTTGAAAGTAACAATAATTTTTATATTATTTTTTGCCTTTTTTAAAGCAAAACCGTTATTTAATTTTTGGTGTATTTACATTTTAGAAATGTTAATTCAGGTAAATGCCATAAATTGTTTTTTAACAGCAAAAATATAAAAAGTAATGCTAATAAAAATTACTTCTTAATAATAAATATTTTTCAACTTTCGAATTTGAATAACACTTTATATCTATATAACGAATAGAACAGTTAATTTTATTTGTTTACAACTGTTTTGTAGCCACTTTACAAAAAAAAAAAAAAAAAAAAAAAAAAAAAGCGCAAGTTTTGTTTGCGTAAGCAGTTTCACAAGAAGAATAGAAAGATGCTTAGAAACAAAATAATTTTATAATTGAATCTATACATATGTGACGTATATTTGAAACGAAGCTTGTGTTTACTAACAAATAACAGAGGAAGAGAAATGCTGCCCACTTTTTTTTGTTGATAAAAATTTCTATTACTCCACCGCCATCCCCCCCCCCCTCCCACCGCTCCTTCGCGCAGGGCAGGTGCAACAACACATTAATATACTTTTGAAAGCATTATCTAACAAAAGTTATTATAAAATACTTTTGAATAAAAACAATTTATTTTCAGTGTCATATGATATAAAGTGATATTTTATTTTCTCTTCATTTGTATCAATAACCTCTTCAGACCTGAGCATAAACTAACTCTACAAATATACATCTATTGCTTTTACATAATCGAAATGACAGCATAGATGACAAAAAGAGTCATTTTTATGAAATCAGTACTTTAGGGGACTAGTAATTTAGTTTTATAGATATGGATATAAAAGTACTGATTCCCTTAAAACATCATTTTAACTATCAGCGATATAAATTTACGCAATAACAAAATTAAGGTCTTTAAACAAGTAAATGATCAGCAAATCCTCAAAATTTTTTATTGTAAAGCATTTAAGTTAAATAATAATGAATATTTCTTACTTTCTTGGCCACAATGTCTTGAATGTATTTTCGAAACTCGGATGTAAATAATATTTATTTTATGAGGTAATATTCATCAGTGCTGGCATTTATTGGTTTTGTTTAAAAGCAAAAAACATTTAGCTGTATAGAAGTAAAGTAAAAATGCAAAAAATTCGGACAGTTTAGTTTTTATGAAGAAAAGAATGGAGGTACACACTTGTGTACCTCAGGTCTGAAGAGGATAAAGTATGTAACCAATTTTTTATATCCCTCGAAATAAAAAAAGAAACCCTAAAGATTAAAAAAAAAAAATAGACATTGATAACGATATCATTACCTGGGAAGGGGGGGGGGTTCGTGGAATGATAACGTAGATATCAAATGGGGGGGAGGGGGTTCAAAATTACAAAAAAGTTGATAACGTTATATTATGCATAGCCCCTTGTATATAGAAAGCAAGGCTACCTATGACTGAAAGATAGAGAACAGTGTAGGATTTTGTTATTAGAAATTCACCACGATTACACAACTTAATGCTTGGTCTATTTGCGAGTTTGATGCATCTTCTAAACTGTTTGGGATCGGTTCAGAGAGCATTTTGTCTCTGGTTGATTCATAAGCTGTCTTAGAAAATCATATTGGTGTTTCCATGTCTCCCTTGAAACTGACGCGTGGGAGAAATGCGACTGAAACTTCTGAAAAATTATGTTGCCAAACAAACACAGACTGGTAGACTGGTAAGTTGGACTAACGCTGCTTTCGCGACCACTAATGCTAAATTTGGTAGTAAATATGGCACAGATGTCATATACGCACCACATTTGCATGTGCCACCAATTTGGCGAAGATTTTGCTTTTGAATATAAGTTACAAATTGCATTCTATAGCATGACGTTATTTTTTGTTGCAATATAAAAATAAAATAACGTGAAAAAATGAAAGAGATTCTAGTATTTTAAAAAAAGGAAATGAAAATAAATAAATAATAGTTTGATATAAATAATTATTGATATAGCATATGATAAAAATAATTTAAAGAATTAAAATAAAAAATAACAGTAAATAAACATGAATTTAATAAAAGGGGAAACAATAAATAAACAGTTATAAATAATAAACTTCATAGGTAATTAATATATACAGCGATATTGGATACATGCAGTTGTATATTTAATCAGCACATTTCACTGAAATCTTTAACTTTTCCGATTTTATTTCCCTAACAATTGTTATACCCTTTTTAAACGGATCTTCTCCTTGGCACACATGTGCAATGCCGAATTGACTGGGGAAAAAAGCAGGTGCAAGTGTGGTGCGTATATGACATCTGTGTCATAAATATCAGCTTAGGCTGTATGTAATCAATTCTATAAATTAATTTAACGCATTAATTACCCATTTTAGGGTTTCGTTCATCCGACGAAACTCCGCGTCTCTGTCCTCTGTCCGTCGTAGAGTCCGTACACAAAAACTATATAAGTGAGGGAGTTCAAATTTTGTGTGCTTTTAGCTGAATACCTCTTGTCACACAACAAATCATGAAATTTTGTAAAAGACTATTGTTTTAATTAAAATATTTTTTAATATATTATCAGTTCGTTTTTACTTTTGTTATTGATTTTTCCCTTCTAATTGTTGCACGCAAGTTTAAATAGATATAAAAACTATTTTCCCTTTTCCTTTATATTTTTAATAGAAATGATGCAATTCTGTTGCCACAATTATAAAAATTACATTAAAAATTACAAAAAAAAATATCTCAAATACTCAATTATAATATCTCAATAAAAATTAATATCTTTCATGCTAAAACAAATAAAGGTACATTGTTCAGGCTCATTGCATATAAAAGAGCATTTTTTCCCTCTATATGATGATGTAATAATTGAAAATGTGCAATGTTTAGAAATTTTTAAATTTGTACTAGCAAAAAATGCAAACACGAAATTTCATTTCAAATTTCAAAATATATTCGCAAAATGGCGTATGGGTTACGCTCAGATACGTTTGGCCTTTATTCTATAGATAGATACATAGATAATTTGATTTGAACATTTTTAATTTGATAAAAATAAACAACTTCCTTTTGTGATAATTTCAAAATTAAATTTGTTGTTGCTATCGTGTATGTAAGAATTTAATAATCATAACTGAACAGTCTTGATTTGTTAATTAAATGATTATTTGTTGTGAAAGAAATATTAAACGAAACCCTCAGTGGGATCTGCGATCGCACTTACAAATTTGTTTTTTATGATGCTTTGGAACACCGCAAGATTAAGTGTATTGAACTTAAAAGAGACTAGCTGCACCCGTCGAAACTCGACGGAAAAGAGTATATATTAGGTATGATATATATCAATCTTATATAGACAGTAAAATACTGAGCAAAATAAACAAATACACAACTCATAACACATAACAAACAACATTAAAACAACTCATAAATTATTATGTTGGACTTCAGCTACAAATCTCTTTTTAATGCGGTTTCTAAACCTTAAGTATTATTTAAATGCCAAACTATTTAGGAAGTTAATATTATACCCCGGAAGACAAATTCAAAAATATCTGCATAGTTTATTTTTTCTCCATTTAAAGATCGCTTGAAAACTGTACAATAATTATAATATCAATGAAACATTTTAATTATAATAGAAACAGGGACTTACTAAACTGCCTAACCAACCCAGTACACATTTACAGCACTTGCAATAAATTTAATTTATTTATCGGTTTGTATCCTCCATGAACTTGTAAAAATTAATTTTATTGCTATGGCAACGGAAAAAAAGATATTTCTGTTATTAAAAAGAATAAAATTTTTGTATTTGTTGCTGAAATGCAGATTTTTTTTTTACTATTTTAAACAATAACTTAATACAATGAAATGATTTTAATTATTTTTTGATATTATGTAAGATAGAAATATAGTAATACCGCCATATCACAGGTTTTATTCTTTTTTTTCTCTAATATGACATCATTTACACCTTCAGAAATACTCATCTTTTCTTAAATAAAAGCGTGATTTATGCAGTTATTTAAGAATTCTTTAGTTTCATAAAATATTCAATATAATTAAATAGAAATGGCGCAGTTTATAGAAATATTTTCATTTGTGCACACCACGGACCTTTAAATTAATAGAAGTTCACTTTATTTAGATGCAGGAATTAAAGTCAGTGAATATGACATCATCACTGACACAGCTATAACAATGTATATTATATTCATGGAATAAATTTAGATGGCTTCTGTATGACGACATTTTCTCCATCGACAAAATTTCACTTTAGATATCATATTTTATTAAAGTTTATCTTCTGTTATTTTACTTACATAATACTTAATAATATTACTCAGTAAATAATCTGTGTATTGCAGGGAATAACTATGTGCAATCATTTTATTATGATTAAATTTAACGAAAACCTTTATTTATTCTTTTTTGTTTGTTTGAAATGCGATTATACATTCACCGATGAGATCAAACTGCTGATTGGTGGAAAATAATGAAACAAAATAAATTTTGAGAACAGCTTAATCTGTTGCCACTGTTTTGAAGAAATGTCATGAAAAAGCTTTTAAAATTAAAAATAAAATATAAAAATTGAAATAAATTAAAAATTAGCCAGAATGGGCACATCTACACATAAACAGCTTTCATTTAAAAAAATAATTATCAAAATCGGGCCAGTAGAAGGCTCAGGGCTGATGACCAAAAAAACAGCCAGGTGTTTTAAATATATAGATTATGCGGGGAAAAAAATCTGATTTTTCCTTTTCTTTTGTCAACTCTTGAAATCAATCTCGTATCAACAAGATTTTTTAAAACAGTAATGTTCTTAATAAAAATTTTAATTTTACTTAAGAAAGGTGTTATAATAAAAATAAAAGACATTGACATGTTTCAGAACCGTCAAATAAGTTCCATAATCATAATTAAGTAAAATTAAAATTTTTATTAAAATGTTTACATAAAAGGTGAATGTTTTAAAATCTGGTGGTTTAAAAAATCAATTGGATTTAACTAACTTTTTATCATAGTAATGTTCTTTTTATTTGTTCTGCCACTAGCGTCATTTATTATGTCTTTAAATAAAATAATTGAGAATATTACTATTAGAAAATTCTGGTATATATCCCAATTAAAAAAGCATAAAATTGCCAACACTCGGTCAATATTCATAATTTCTTACGTTATAATTATGTTACAGTAATATAAAATAACAAAGTTATTATTTTCAATATGTATATTTTATATCTTTGTATGTATTTTAATTCCTTAGATTTTAGACTTAAGTCATCAATGTTTCATATTATGTTAGCGAACTAAAATTAATGACTTTTTAATGTATCTAATATATAATGTGTGAAATACATTTTAAACATTCTTAAACTAATGAAATGATAATCACATTTGTCTCTCTTGACTATTTTTTGTTTGCACCATCAAAGGTCACAGCGTCACTAAAATGTTCACACTTTCCTAACACAGTTTTAAAACGATGATAGTTATTGTAAAATTCTATTGTAGATATTAAAGGAATCTGCCACTCAGATTTTTTTTTTATATTATTTATAATCTG